>PVJD01000157.1:360979-604829 GCA_004026545.1 Mormoops blainvillei | reverse complement strand
GACCAGAGACCTCAATGAGAAAAGAGAGGCACAGAGGACGCCAAAGGCATGGGAAGACGGCAAGTCAGCCATGGGAAGCAGGGGGATGTTATCCCAAAGTCAGTGGAAGCTGCTGAAGGAGTTTAGGGGCAGACTATACTCAAAGTCCATGCGGGGGGACTATGAATGTCCCCCCGCCTGAGCCTCCAGAACCCTTTCTCCTCCAGCACCCCCTAGAAAACGGCCACAGCTGCAGCACGGGTCGGCACTGCCGCCAATGGTGCGACTCTTTCCATCCAGGGTGCCAGGCGGGGGCAGGGGACTGGAAGGCAGCCTCCCCTTGGCTGGGCATGGACAGCCCCCGGAGGTCATTTCTCTGTGGAGGCTGAGACCCCCTAGGTAGTCCTTCCTGGCCTGACGATCACTGCTCATCGAAGCCAGCCATGGCCGGCAAAGCAGCCCCTGTCCTACAATATAACCCATGAAATATGAAAAGAAAGGGTCCACCTGGGGCTTTAGAGGAAGCTAGTTGCTTTTATTTGGGTGTATACAGTACACTGCATATTGTATCCAGAACCCAGGCAGTCAGTGTACAATGACCAGCACTCGATCAATAGCTTCCATAATTTTTGACCCCACTTCCAATTTAGGACCAAGCAGAGAAAACCAAACACACTCTCCTAACCCATCACAAGGTGCCCTATTTCTAGGTGGCCCGCCTCCAGCTTTCCTAGGCCCATGGCTCCCACCAAGGCACGCCTGGATCCCTCCCTTTGTTCACTATAAGGATCTCTCACTCCCGAACATGCCTTTGAGTCTCTGCCAAACACAAGTGACAGTGGCTGTCCCTCTTGCTTGAGCAAGCTCTGAATAAATAACCTTTTCTTGCTCTTATTGGGGTGGTCTTCATTTATTTCCACAGACTTTGCGTACTTAATAAGAACAAGTGATTCTTATCATTGGGGAAATTTGGAAAACCCCATCGCAGACCCTTGCTACTTAAAGTATGGTCCTCAGAGCAGCAGCAGGTGCCTGTTTAAAATACAGAATCTCAGGGTCCGCCCAAACTGACTGAGTCAGGACCTGCATTTTTAACAAGGCCCTGAGGTGACCTTCCAGCACATTAAAGTGTGAAAAGCATTGACCGGGAGCATTGATCCATGTCAACGAGTCCCAGCCCTGGTGCACATTAGAATTGTCTGGGGACTGTCTAAAATACCAATCCTCTTCTCTATATTCAGAGCATCTGATTTCACTGGTCCTGGGTAGGGTTTGGGCATCACTGCACTTAAACACTCCCTGGGAGATCCCTACATGCAGCCAGTGCTAAGGACCACAGACCAGACCTCAGCCTGTGTCAGTGTCATCTGGAGAGCTCATTAGGTGTGCAGAGGTCCAGGCCTGATGAAGGAGGAGAGCCCTGGGCTTGGTAAGAATGACCAAGTTCCCAGGTGACTGTGGAACTGACCAAAGTAGAACCACTGGTCTAGGAGAACCCCTGTGAGGAGCAGAATTCATAGAAGCCTCTCATGCAGTTCTCTTATCTTTCTAATTTCTTTTCCTTCCTCAACTCCACTTGACCATCACCATGGCTCTTCAAGTTCAAGGAATGGAGGAACCTCAACCCACAGGCAACATCATACTCAATAGGCAAAAATTAAAAGTGTTTTTCCTCAAGATCAGGAAAAGGACAGGGATGGTGCTTTCACCACTCTTATTCAACGTAGTACTGGAAATCCTAGCCACAGCAATCAGATGAGAAGAAATAAATGGCATCCAAATTGGAAAGGAGGAAGTAAAACTGTCATTGTTCACAGATGACATGTTAGTGTACATAGAAAACCCTAAAGACTCACCAAAAACTACTAGATATAATGGATTCAGCAAAGCTACAGGGTACAAAATTAATATTCAGAAATCAGTGGCCTTTTTATACATTAATAATTAATTATCAGAAAGAGAAATTTGTAACTATCAGACAGGTTAAGAGACAGACCAGATAGTTTCCAGAAAACCCTCTCAGTCATTATTCCCTCCCCTGTTGCTTTGACTTATAAAACCATAGAGTTGCCTGTTTCTGAATCTTACATAAATGAAATTGTACAGTATATATTATTTTATGTCTGTCTTTTTTTGCTCAGTATTAGATTTCAGAGATGAATCCATGTTGGCATATGTTACAATATTTAATACATTTTCATTGCATGATTATACCACTAGTTATTTACTTATTCTAATGTTAATGGACATTTGGGATGGTTCCATTTAGGGCTTTTGTAAATTACGCTGCTACGAACATTCTTGTACATATCTTTTGATGCTCATATAGGCACATTGCTGTTGGATATTTACCTATGAGCCGATAGGTAGTGTCCCCATATTTGTAATTTGTGCCTAATTATCCCAGTTTATACCTCATCTTCCAGAGGAATGATTAATTGTGCTTCCTTTGATTTTTAGAATTATCCCAGTTTGGACCGTAGAAAATTATGTCTTTTTAAAAAATATATATATGTATTTATTTTTAGAGAGAGCAGAAGGGAGGGAGAAAGAGAGGGAGAGAAACATCAGTGTGTGGTTGCCTCTTGCGCTCCCTTTACTGTGAACCTGGCCCACAACCCAGGCAGGTGCCCTGACTGGGAATCAAACCGGCAACCGACCCTTTGGTTTGTAGGCTGGCACTCAATCTGCTGAGCCACACCAGCCAGGGCAGAAAATTATGTCTTTTGATGAATAGAAGTTTAATGTAGTTCAATAAATTGTTCCTTACTGCAAGGTCATGAAAAAAAGAAAGAAAGAAAGAAAATAATCCCATTTTACTATTGGAACAACAACAACAAAAACAAGGTACCTAGGAATAAATTTAACCAAGAATGTAAAAGATCTGTACTTGAAAAATTATTAGATAGTGAAGAAAGAAATTGAGGAAGATACAAATAAGTGGAAGCATACACCATGTTCATGGACAGAGAAAATTAGCACCATTAAAATGTCCATACTACCCAAAGCAATCTACAGATTCAACACAAGATTCCTATTAAAATACCAGAGGCATATCTCACAGATCTAGAACAAATATTTCAAAAGTTTATATGGAACCACAAAAGACACCAAATAGCCTCAATGATCTTGAGGAAAAAAAAACAAAGTTGGAGGTATCACACTACCTGATATCAAACTACACTACAAGCCCACAATAATCAAAACAGCATAGTACAGGCACAAGAACAGGCTATTGTGATAAATGGAACAAAATAGAAAGCACAGAAATAAACCCATGTCTTTATGGTTAATTGATATTTGACAAAGGGGTAAGAAAATATAATGGGGTAAAGACAGCTTCTTCAATAAATGCTATTGGGAAAATTGGACAGCTACATGAAAAAAGAAAGAAAGAAAGGAAGGAAAGAAGGAAGGAAAGGAAGGAAGGAAGGAAGGAAGGAAGGAAGGAAGGAAGGAAGGAAGAAAGAAAGAAAGAAAGAAAGAAAGAAAGAAAGAAAGAAAGAAAGAAAGAAAGAAAGAAAGAAAGAAAGAAAGAAAGAAAGAAGAAAAGAAAGAAACTAGACCACCGTCTTACACCATACACAAGAATAAACTCAAAATGGATTAAGGACTTAAATATAAGTTACAAAACTAAAAATCCTAGAAGAAAACATAAGCAGTAAAATTTCAGACATCTCTCATAGCAATGTTTTTGCTGATGTATTTCCACAGGCAAGGGAAACAAAGAAAAAAATAAACAAATGAGACTACATCAAACTAAAATCTTCAACACAGCAAAAAAACCATCAACAATATGAAAAGAGAGTCCATTGAATGGGAGAACATATTTTCCAACAATACATATGATAAGGAGTTAATTTCCAAAATATATATAGAACTTATACCACTCAACGCTAAGAAGACAAACAACCCAACTAAAAATATATATATATATATATTTGGCAAAGGACCTGATAGGCTCTTCTCCAAGGAGGACATACAGGTAAACAATAAACACATGACAAAATGTTCAGCATTATTAATCACCAGAGAGGTGCAAATTAAAACCACAATGAGATAGCGCCACACACCTGTCAGAATGGCCATCATCACCAAATCAACAAACAACAAGTGCTGGTGAGGATGTGCAAAATGGGAACCCTAGTGCACTGTTGATGGGAATGCAGACTGGGGCAGCCGCTGTGGAAAACAGTATGGAGTTACCTCTAAAAATTAAAAATGGAACTGCCTTATGACCCAGAGATTCCACTTTTGGGAATACATCTGAAGAAACCTGAAATATTAATCTGAAATAATATATGCACCACTAGTATGTCCATTGCAGCATTATTTACAATAACCTAGATTTGGAAGCAACCCAAATGCCCACCAGTAGGTGAGTGGTTAAAAAAACCGTGGTACATTTACACAACGGAATACATACTACTTGGCCTTAAGAAAGAAGGAAATCTTACCTTTTGCAACAGCATGGATGCACCTGGAGATTTTAATTCTAAGTGAAATAAACCAGTCAGAGAAAGACATATATCATATGATCTCACTTACATGTGGAATCTAATGAGCAAAATAAACTGATGAACAAAATAGAAACAGAGACATGGACACATGGAACAGACTGACAGCTGCCAGAGGGGTGGGGGGCTGGGGGACTAAATGACAGAAGATAAAGGGACTAAGCAAAAAAACCCAAAAAACCTGTACATGTATAACACATAGATACAGACAGCAGTGTGGTGATTGCCAGAACAAAAGGGGGCGGGGTGGGTGGAGGTGGGCAAAATCGGGGGAAACGGGGACAGGAAGAGACTCTACCTGGGACAATGCGCACGCGGCTCAGCGTGCGGATGAGGTTTCTTGAGTTGTACACTAAAACCTGTATGGTTTTGCGAGCAAATGTCACCCCAATAAATTTAATTTAAAAAATAAAAATAAACGCAATTCAAATAAAAAATATAAGATGTGTCTCTGGCTGGTGTGGCTCAGTGGATTGAGCGCTAGCCTGCAAATCAAAGGGTCGCCGGTTCAATTCCCCAGCTGGGGTGCATGCCTGGGTTGTGGGCCCGGTCCCCAGTAGGGGGCGGGAGAGAGGCAGTCACACATTGACGTTTCTTTCCTTCTCTCTCCCTTCCCCTCTCTCTAAAAATAAGTAAATAAAACCTTTAAAAATATGTAAGATGTGTCATAACTTTACAAGGCAATAGTATTCAGCAATGAAAAAGAATGAAGTGCTGGTGGGTGTCATGACACAGATGAGCCTTGGAGACATGACGCTGAGTGAAGGATAACGGTCCCAAAGGATCGCACAGTGTATGATTCCATTTATGGGAAATGCCCAAACCAGGCAAATCTACACAAATGGAAAGTAGATTAATGATTGCCTAAGGCTTGCAGAGGGGAGCGGGAGAGTGAGGGCTGGGGAGTGCAGGGTTTCTTTTTCGAGTAATGAACATGTTCTGACATTGATTGAGGTGATAGGTGCACAATTTTGTGAATACACTAAAGCTACTGAATTGTAAAATTTAAATGAATAAATTGTATGATAGGTAAACTATATTGCAATAAAGCTGTTAAAACAAACAAACAAACAAACAAACAAAAAATCAGGAAGCTGCCAGCCAACTCCAGAGTGTGGTGTGTGCCTATGTGTGTGCATGGATTTGTGTGTTTTAACATGCACAGATGTTATTTTTAAAGCTTTAAATCTATTGCCAACATTTTTAAAGGAGGCTTTACATAAATATCTAGATTTATAGATTCTTCTGGAAAATCAGGGGATCTGGAAACAATCAACCCACGTTCCTGCATGGCAACGATTGCATGGAACTGACTGTCCCTTGAAATAAGGCATGTGTTCACCAGCTCCCCACAGTCCCTGCATGCCCCATGTCACTCATTTTTGTTACCTGTTGGCCCTGCAATCACCCGAGTTCGGAACCTTTGTATAGAGAGAATCCAACCCTCTTGTTGTAGATGAGAAAACCAAGCCCCAGTGGAGCTCCAAGTCCCTGAGTGAAGGCCACTGCTAGGCCTCAGGGTCAAATTTCTGACTGTGCCCAGCTTGTGGAGGTTGGAGAGTCTGCCTTCATGACACTCAACTTCCCCACCAGAGGACAAGGATCTAGATCCCCCACCCCCCGCCCCCACTCAGAACTTGGAGCACTTTGAAGTATAACCAATCTTTTGACCTGGGGATTGTCACGTACTCTGATATACATACACCTACAATTTACGTAACCTCTCTAAGCCCCAATAAACTGATCTATACAATGAGAATAACAACAGTGTCTGATCTATAGGGTTATTTGAGGGTTAAGTTAAATCATATTTGTAAAATAATATTCTGGGTCCTGAGACATAGGAAGGGCTCTACAGTGAACACTGAATACTATTAGTAATTTTTTCAGTGTGTGTTCATCAGAGAGCCCCGTCATTGTCCGGCATTCACGATGATTATTGTTCCGTTTCTGCCAACCCTGAACTTAAGAAAGCGATGTGTTGAGAGACCCCTACTGAATAAGTGGCTTTAGGCAAAACTCTTAAAACTTGCTAAGCCTCAGTGTTTTTAATCTTTGAAATAGGGATAATAGTAGCATGCACTCCTCAGAGTTGTCTGAAGTTTAAATGAGATAATTCACGTAATGCGCCTATCACATTACCCAGCTTCCAGCAAACTCAGGTTTTGACTCCTTGAAGCAGGGTCACCATCTAGTGCTTTAAGACAGTAACTGCAGGCTCTACAGGGCATGAGAGAAAAGGATGGCGAAAATACGTCTCCGTGGGTGGGAGGAAGGTTTCATACGACTGTGGAAAGAGAATTCAGTGAGCTTAGGAATTTTCCCCAGGTCTATTCCTGGACCACTCTCTGACATTTCCATGACAACCCTGGCTTTTCAGCTTGTTCGGGAGTCTCCTGCTGATGGTGGCCAGCTGGACTCTGGACTGAATTGCTTGGCCCCTGATTTAGCTCATGGTGAATTTGGCCTGGGGAAGGACCATGGGCCTGGTGAATGTGTCCAATTTTCAGTCCCAACTATCTAATGTTGGCTGCTGTGCATGTTTGGGCCCTGGTCTCACTCTGCGCCATCATCATGGTTCAAGCCAGGACCGAGGAAACTGTCTTCCTCTGCAGTCATGCCAGCTGATGTAAAAGACATTCCAAACACTGTGTTTGAACACCGTAGGGAATTTGCAGTGTGTGTGGAACGTCTGCTGACTTAGGCTTGGTGTGTGATTCTCTCTGTAAGCACTTTTTACATAGCACTGCATGGAGAGGACTCCAGAGACCAGGCCTGCCCGATGTAGTGCACATCCTAAGGGATAATCCTGAAGGGAATATTGTCTGGGTGATACTGAGGGAAGGTTGCGTCTCATATGGGCACTGTGTCCAAATACTTATCCAAGGACAGCCCCAGCCTGCCCCAGGAAGAGCCTTTTGTTGTTAAATACCCAGACTGCAGGGGCTCCCAGCTCTGGCCAGACTGCTCTCCCAGCTGTCCCGCACCTGTAGACACGGGGGGACTGAGACAGAGAGTTTATCAGAAATGAAACCCACTTTGACTACCTCAGCAGATGATGTCTGCTCAAGAATGGTTAGTCATACAACTCCCAGTCTGGAGTCACTCTGGTCACAAAAGCTTCTTCTATTCCATATGGTCATTAGCAGCCCTGAAATCAATAAATAGCCCATGCCAGCCCCAAGGAATTCAAAAACGGTCACACCCACAGCCCATTACACTACTGTGCTGTTGCAGGAACTCAATAGGGGGAAGCTGCAATCAGATAAGTGTGTATTTTCTCCTTTTCTCATAAAGACATCTGTATAGGGGAAAGTGCATGTTTGTGAGTGACTTCAATCTCTCTGTCTTTGTGTCTATGTGTGTCTCTATATCTCATTCTGTATCTATTTATCTCTCTCTGTCACACACACACACACACACACACACACACACACACACACAGAGGAATATTTTTTCCCTTATAAATAGCATTGGCAAGTACGTGCAATGATAATGTTGTCTGAGACAGTAAAGCAAGGAGAGAAAAAAATGTTGAATGAGGTAGAAACAAAAGACCCACATCTGGGACAAAAGTTCAGGGTGTATCTTAGGTTATCCTTAACATGCAGTAACAATAAGAATGTAATTGCCTGTTTGCCACAAAAAAATTTCATTTTCGAAGGGGAGAAATCAACCCATATGTTTAAATTTGTCTTTGTAAAAAGAATTAATGAAATAAAAAACTCATACAGAAATTTACAAAGAAATATGCAAATAGGTAAATACTTTCACTTATAAAAATTGTTTTAAATGAATATCTGTACCAGATATGTTCATCATATATTGTTAAGAAAAAATGAAATAAGGCAACATAAGACTTGCATTTCTAATAATTTAATGGACTAGATATCCTGAAAAAAAAAATCTGACACAAAACACATGGAAAGTCTTTTATTTAAAATACATGAGCTAGCATGCAAATAAATAACAGAAATCCCCAGGTGCCAAAATATAAAGTGAGGGTTGAAAATCAGAGTGGCAAATTGACATTGAGGCTATCATAGGCTTGGGGACATTTGTCAATCCCAGTGATCAAGAGGTTTATACAGTTTTACAGATTTTAGCAGTTACATGGGGACAGATGACCAAAGGCCTAGGCCTACCCATGGTGGGAAAGGACTATAACCTCAGTGAAATGTTTGGCTAGAGAATAATTCACCCCCTGGTAAAGAGATAAGACTAAGGAATCTCTTGGACTTGGTCTTGGATCTAAAAAGGAAACATTTCCCTGAGAATTCATAACCACAGAATTATTCTCACATGCATTTGGGATTTAAACCGTGCTCCCTACATGGTTCAGAAAACACCAAGACAAAAAATTAGTGGAGTGATGCCAGGTTGGCAGCACTTCAAAGTGCCTAGAAGAAGGAAATGCCAATTCTCTCCAGAGGTGCCCCCCCTCAACCCCAACCTCCAGAATCCATAGAAAACACTTCGTTAAACTTTAGCTCACTACTCAAAACTAAAAAACTCATGAATAAATAAACCACCACTAATGAAAATAAGCAAAAACAATAAACAGCAGAATTAGACCCTAAGACCTTCATAATATAGAATTGTTGAATTCAGATTTTATAAAACTATGTATTTTTTTAAAGAAAAAATAAAATATAACCCAAAAAGAACAGAGGAAAGAGTGAAAAGTAATCAAATATCACTTTTCACAGTTAAAAAAAAATTAAGTGAAAAACTCAATGAACAGATAGATCAGCAGATTAGAAACAGATAAAGAAAAAATAACGGCCCTGGCTGGTGTGACTCAGTGGATTGAGCACTGGCCTGAGAACCAAAGGGTCACGGGTTAGACTCCCCAGTCAGGACACATGCCTGAGTTGTGAGCCAGGTCCCTAGTAGGGGTGGTGCGAGGGGAAACAACACATTGATGTTTCCCTCTCTCTCTATCCCTTCCTCTCTGCCTAAAAATAAAATAAATAAAATCTTTAAAAGAGAGAGAGAGAGAGATAAATAAAATAATGACATAGAAAATAGATCTGGAAAAACCACCCAGACTATTGCACAGAGAGATAAAATGATAAATGGCAAAGAGACACTGATTCTAGAATATACTATCTAATCATATTTGTGAAAGAAGGGACAGGAGAGCTGGGGGATACTGTAAGCAAGATAGTGGGTGGGAGACCCCAGCCCTCAAAGCCCCACAGAAATGTCAATTCTGACAACCATCCATGGACAGGAATACTTCTCTGGGAACCTGGAAGTCCAGTGGAGAGTCCAGTACCTCATTCAAGCAAGAAATCCAAAAACAGATACACTGAATGGGGGAATAAGAAGAGTTTCACTTTACCTGCATCATCCCTCCTTCAGGGCAGCACAGCTCAGTGCCAAGAGAGGGCCCTGGCCAGCAATTTCTTCCATGGGAAAGAAGAGTGAGAGCAGAGCAAGTGCCTGGCTTCCCTAGCCTCTTCCTCCCCAAGAGGCCCACTTCTGCCTCACCCCACCCAGGTTACTCAGGGGACTAGCATGGAGAAAGAGCAGGGAAAAAGGCACAGTGGCTCACTGCAACCACACTGAGAACCTCAAAAACTGGCCACAGACCCTACTCACTGGCTCACAAACTCCACCAAGAGGCCAGCCCATGAAACCCGTGGAACTCCATGTGCATCCTCACCTCCTGGTCAATTCAGACCCCAGTACTCCAGGTACACCCCCTTGACACTGCACATGAACCTCCAAAGATGGTGTGTGGGGGCTCCCCAGAGGACCCACAAAACCCCGACAAACAAGACTAGGATATTAACAGCAGGCTCAACTCTGTGGGATTGGGAGAAGCCACACAACCCTGAACACTTCAGGGCACTGCCCTGGGGAAAATAAACAGAGGTTCTCAGCTCCTGGCCTATTGTAGTGGAATGGAGAGAAGGAACACATCCTAAGACTTCCACCCTACCCTTAAACAAAAGAAGGAAATAGAAAGAATGAAGAAAAGAAATCCTTAAAGAAATAATGACTCAAAATAAATAAATTAATTAATTAATAGGTAAATACATTAATGCTGGGACTCAGCAAGCAACAAAAACTAAAATTCATATCTGTGCACATCATGGTGAAACTGAAGAATACTCAAACTACCCCTCCCCACTGCCCCACCATGAGGAAAGATCTTAAAAGCAGCAAAAGGAATAGAAATTTGAGTAAGCAGATTGATCAATAGCAGCAATGGAACCCTGTAAACAATAGAACGAGATCTCAGTGGGCTGAAAGAAAATACTGTCAACTTAGAATTGTATACCTAGCTAAACTGTCATTTTTCTAACAGGAACTAAATAATTCCATTTAAGACCAATCAAATAAAATTATATCCCCACTAAGGAATTAATAATAATAATAAGTATTTCATGAAGGAAAAAAAACAGTGAATCCAAGAAAAGTTTAAAATGCACAAAGAAATGTACATACAAGCAGGTCTGTGGATTTTGTGGTGCCCATAAGTGTGGTCAGGATCATAACTGCATAGGGCATCTCAGGGGTGTCCTATATCAACATGGTCAGATGATCCTTTTGAAGATGCTGATAATACATGTAGAAACTCCTGCTCTGAAACATGCTGGTTCAGAAAATCTTTTGCAATCAGAAGTTTAGAAAGACTTTCCAGATGATGCTCTACAGTTACTTCACTGCCCCTAGGGTACTCTTCCCTCAGGCTGAACTCAACCTGCAACTTATCCTCTCTTGTAGTTACAGAGCTATTAATTTTCCAGATAATTCTTCAAATCCATATGCCAGCTTTCTACCTAACCCATGAAAATTCTGGATAAATCAGCCTGATGCCTCATATATGTAGAAGTTTAGTTATGAACTTAAGGCACTTAACATTAGCCACGATGTTCCCTTTGCCAAGGGAAAAATAAGGCAGTTGGAAGCTTTTATTAATTTTTCTCATTAATCATTGATTCCACGGATAGGATTTTCCAAGATCTCAGAACTTCAGGTAAACCTTCAGGCACTAAGTATCTAAGAGGACTATATCTTTATTTCACTGTAAAAACTAGAGAAAATAAAACTAGTTTGGAGGCAGATCAAATATCCACTTTTTAGACAAGTCCCCTAATTTAGACTTTGGTAACCTAGTAGATTGCTTCTCCATGAATTGAGTCTATGTTGTTCTTCTATAGCAGATAGGAAGAGAGAAGCACATGCTTATGTGCTGAGGACATGGTTTTATTATCCTGAAGATTTATTTCCGGACCTCATGAGACAAGTGCTTAACTGCTTATGAGACTCAGTTACTTAACTGCTATCATAAAAATGTAGCTCAATATCCATCTTGCAAAACTGAAAATTATTGTCTTTGGTACATTCCTCAAATTCATTTGATAGATATTAAATACCAAGTTAACGCTGTTGGATATCTGTTATATTTTGCTGCTAATTTAACCCAATGGACTCCTAGGAAGACTGTATTGTCTATATCAAAGGTCATTTGGATACATGACTGAGGTTTTCCTAGTCCAGGCAAAAATGATAGCATGCAAAAATTCATGAAAGCAAGAAGCCACATGGTTTGCTCAACAACTATAAATAGTGCTACTGTACAAGTGTTGGAGGAGAAGGTCAGGATGCAAAATTGAAGGAATAAGTAGAAGTACAGACCATCATTGTAACATAATAATTCTTAAAATGTAGAGAATGGAATCATTTAAATTTCTGGGCAGAAATGAAAATATAGGTCTCCAAAAATGGTTCGGTAATAACAGAACAAGAAGCATCATTGAGTAAGAAATGGCATTTTGTAGAGCAGAAAAGAGAATGTCAAAAATTCCAGGCAAGGACCCCAGTTAAAAAGGGAAATGCCCAGAAAAGGCAAATTTATAGGGAGAGAGAGCAGATCTGTGGTTGCCTAGGGCAGGGAGTGGGAAAGGAAATTAAGAGTGAATGGGCTCAAGTTTTATGGGTGATGGAAATTTGTTAAACTAGATTATGGTAATAGATGCACAGCTCTGTCGAGTTACTAAATACCATTAATTATACACTTAAAACAGGTAAATTTTATGTATTATATGTAAATGATATCTCAATAAAGTCAAGGCTTTTGAATGGTTGTAGTACACTGAAGCTGAAACAGTTTGGTCATCCACCACTGGTGGCAGCTGTGGACCCAGCCATGCCACGAATTAAGGAGGGGAAACCAGGGAAGGCTGAAGAAGGGGGACGGGACAATGCTCGCTGCAGCCCATGCCTCACTGCCTGTCATTGGAAATGTCAGGTACATGTAAAAGTAGAGAGAAGGGTATAACAAAACTTAAGGGGCCCAGCACCCACATTTAACAATTATTCAACTCATGACAATTTTATTTAACCTAAAACCCCACTCAAGCTATCTCATCCCACACACTAGAGTATACAGCACTGTACTTTTTCTTTTATTATGGAAAATGCCAAATATATACTAATGTAGACAAAGCAGTACAACTCTCTCTACCTTCAACAATTATCAGTACGTGACCAGTCTTGTTTCACTACATCCTTCTCACTCTACTCACTGCTGTATTACTTGCAAGCATACCTCAGATGTCACGTAACTTCATCTGCAAATATTCCATTAAGTAATCTCAAAAGGTGAAGGCCTTATTCTTTTAATATAACCATAGTACCATGTCACACCCTAACAGATTAATAGTATTTTCCTAATAATAATAAATAATCAGTATTCAGATTTCCAGTTGTACCATAAATGTCAAAATATCTTTTTTAAAAGTTTATTTGAATCAGGATCCAATGAGTGTTCATACATTGCTATGTGTTGATATGTCCCTCGAGTTTTAATATGTAACATTTCTCCCACACCACCACCCGTCTCTCATTTTCCTTGCAATTTCTTTGCTAAAGAAACCAGGTCATTTGTCTGTGAGTTTTTCACAGTCAAGGTTTTGCAGGACTATTTTTAATAACAAAACTTTGGAACCAGTAGATGCCTTCCATCAAAAGGAAGTCAGTTAAATAAATGAGGATGTAACCACGTAATGCAATTCATGAGCTGTGTGATTAATTTTCATCAAACAGAAGATGCAACAAATATCTATTAAATACATACTGTGTGCCAGGTTCTCTTCTAGGTGTTAGAGATAGCATAGTGAATAAAAACAAAATCTCTACCCTCCCAGGGCCTGTATTTTAATGGAGGGTGACAGAATAAACACATAATTAAAACGCATGGAATATCAGGTGGTCATATCTGCAAACAAGGAATGTGAGGAGACAGGGAGAAGGAAAAGTTGCAAGTTCAAATGAGGTGACCAGAAAAGACTCCAAGGAGAAGGTGAGTGAGGTTCATGATGAAGAAGTTCCCCCAGAAGAGTTGATTCTTGGTGAGACCCCGACCTCCTACAGTCTGTCCACACAAGTGCCCCTAAAGCAAACTACAGCCTGTTGGAAACCTGTTTTGCAAACAAGTTGTATTGGTACACAGCCTCACCCACTCATTTGTGTATTGACCACCCTGTTTTCAGCGAGGGCAGAGTTGGATAGAGACCATTTTGCCTCCAAAGACTAAAATTTTTACTACTATTTGGCCCTTTTCAGGAAAAGTCTGCCCAGCTTGCCCCTACCAAAGCCCAGGCTCCCCCTAGTGAGGTGGTTCTGGGTCTTTGAGGAGTCACAGCCAGGTTCCAGGCAAGACTTGTCACCCCCATTTTGAGGAGCTTCTTCCACTGGTCTTGGTAGATTTCTGGAGATGGGTGGTGGGCATACATGGCCCCTCTGCTCTCCCTTCCCCTTCTCTTCCACTGTTAAATTGGACAAGTGGGCCCTGCCTCACCTACGGCTGCATCCCAAGTGATCCCCACACAGTGTAGGGTGTCCTCAGGGATTCATACCCCAAAAACAAACAGCTCGAGGGAGGACCCCGGGACACTGCACGGAAGCTAAGCACAGCCCCAGCAGCAACTATGCCTACATTATGCGAGCTTATTACCCCACTGGCTGAGCCAAAGTACAGTTCCGCCTGGATGCAATTATGGACACTTTATCTGTGACCGGCTCTAGCAATTATAGACCCATGTCTGTCATTGCAACCTGTTCATATCACAGAGCCCAACTGTCATCAGAGAAGCCCTGTGCTCTGAGGCAGGGTGGACATTTTGTGCTCTCCGGCAGCCCTTCTCCCTTCTTTGGCTAAAACCATGCCCCGCTCTTAGTCCCTCGGCCCATGTGGCTTGAATGGGGTTGATGATACCCTAAAAAGAATATGACAGGAATGGTGGGGACAACATAAGATACCCTGGCATGCCCTGCAGTCTGAGCCAAGTACCTCCTCTTCAGCACGTGGAGAAACTCAGGTACCCCGGGGACCAGGCCTATGTCCCAGCAGGGACTTCGCACTGCACTGGCCAGTCTGTAAAATGCCCACCCCCTGTAGGCACAGACTGTAAGCAGGCGCTACTCCTGCTACTGCACGGTCATCCCTCAGAGCCTCTGTGGCCACTGGGTGGATATCAATCCTCGGTCTCCTCCCTCACCTCCACCTCAGCTGCCCTATCACATCTCCATCCTGCAGAATCAGAGAGGGTTCTGGGGCCTAGCACCCCACTCAGACTCAAACTGCATTACTCTCCAAGGTGTAGACGAAAGCTGCCCTTTGTCTCTCCTTTAAAAAGTGGGGGAGGAACCTGTTTGGATGCACTAAGGACTGGGTGGAAAGCTGCGATCATACTGGAATCTCTGAGCTGAATGACAGCTCTTCCAAAGCCACCACCACTCTCTGAGCCATCGTGCCACTTGGGGTTGTAAAGAAATGAGGGGAAAACAAATGGAAGAAGGATAACCAAAACATCTGGGAGGGAGCCCATCTTTTCCTACATTTCATTACAATCTCTAGAATAGAAGCCAAAGGAAAGAAGTTGCTCGGTGACCACAAAAGAATAACCAATGAAGTCTTTGCTCAGCTGCCCCACCTTGGACAACCTGACATATGACTGAGTAGATATGCTAGGTTTTGTTGGAAGACTGAAGAAATATTGTGATGGACAAGTTTTTCTGTCCAGCATTCCATCGCCTCTGTTTTGACTAAAGCACCATGGTTTTCTTTTGTGAAACCACTTTTCCTCCCTGCTGCCCTCTCCCTGTCAACCTCCAAGTCCCTGAGGTTGAGGCGGGGCTGAATCTACCCTCTTGCTCCAGGGATGAACAAGTGAGCCGGGCCTGGCCAATGTGGGCATTGCGTGTCCTGCAACACAGTGATGAGTTTGGAGATGAGCAGATGGCCTAAAAGTGTCACCTCTGTGGGGCTTTAGCTGGAACTATTGGTCAAAAAATTCTCTTTCTAGACATGCTAGCTAGTTGGATGTGAGCCTGGAGCCATAGTGAGAGGTGGAGGGGCGGAGGGCGTCCTTACCACCACTTGAGGGGGTTCTGCCTGAGAATGAAACCAACTTAGACAACCTGGCAGAGTGGAGACATAAGTCCTGATGACCTTGTCTGAGCCCCCGAATCCAGCCATGTCCACAGCTAACTGTACCCCTGGCCTTTATAGATCATAAGCCAATAGATTCTCTTTTTCCATCCCTTAAATCACGAGTTCTGCCCGATGGAAATACCCCAGGAAATTAGGAAGAACTGTGTTAAGTACCCTTTCCATCTAACCTGGGAGAAATCTGCTTCATTTTTCTTTCTTTTTTTTTTTTTTGGTTTTCTTTTTTTTTGAGAACTCAGATATCCTTGTCCTTTTTTCTGTTTTGACCACTGGGAATTCAATATGATAAATGTTTCTTTTCCTTTGTCATTCTCTAATAAGAAGAAAAATGGACTACAGAGGAACATTACTTGACATACTACAAACAAAGATCTGTATTATCAAAATAAGTCATTCAGTTTGATAAGAAACTCACCAAAATCCCAATAGAGAAATGGGGAAAAAGCAAAAACAGTTTATGCGAATGCCGAGATCAGCCTACCCCACTTAGCAGCATCTACTTCCCAGTGTTCCTGGTGCCCACAGGGTGACAGCTTCCTGCTTAAGGTGCTAAGGAGAAACACTGCCAAACTGGGGTGCTTTCCTCAGTAGTCTTGCTTCTCACGTCTCTCCTGATTACCTCCTTGCCACTTTTCATGGGACATGGGTTGTATGGAGATGGTAGGGAGGGCTGGAGAATGGACTGAGAAGGGAGTTGAATATTTTTCTATGTGAAAATTATTGTTTGATCTTTACAAGTGTTACTGAATCTGTGTCCCATTGAGCCAGGTCTGCCCTACTGCAATTCCTATTTCCATGATGCCAGATGGCACTCTGAGGCCCATACAATTTGCTGAAAATGTTTAAGCCAGAGTGGTGTCTGACCTTCTCCATATGACCCTGAGGTCCAGGGAGCCTCACTGACTAAGAAGAAGGGAGTCCTGGTACTTCTGTCAGCTCACGCTGACCTACCTCACCTGGATAGTCCAAACATCTCCTACCCCTTTCTCCCTCCCACCCAGTGTCGGTTGTTTTTAAAAGAAATTTTTATTGTATTTTTTCCCATTAACATTTATCCTGTTATACCTCCCTTCCCCTTGCATCACCACACTGTTGTCCATGCCCATGAGTTATTTTTTTCTTTTTGCTTAATCCCTCCAACCCCTAAACTCCCCCTTCCTTAGCTGTCACCCTGCTCTCTATCTGTAAGTCTGCCTCTATTTTGCTTGTTAGTTCAGTTTGTTTATTAGATTCCACATGTGAGTGAAGTCATATGATATTTGTCTTTCTCTGACTGGCTTATTTTACTTAGTATTAATGTTCTCCAAGTCCATCCATACTGTCACAAAGGATAAAATTTTCTTCTTTTTTGTGGCCGAGTAGCATTCCATTGTGTAAATGTCCCATAGTTGTTTCATCTACTCATCTACTGACAGACAGTTGGGCTTCTTCCATTTCTTGGCAATTGCAAATAATGCTGCAAAGAACATAGGGGTGTTTATGTTCTTTCAAATTAGTATTTTGGGTTCCTTTGGATATATCCCCAGAAGAGGAATCTCTGGGTCAAAAGGCAGATCCATCTTTAATTTTTTGAGGTATCTCTACACTGCTTTCCACGGTGGCTGCACCAATCTGCATGCACACCAACAGTGCAGAAGGGTTCCTCTTTCTCCACATCTTCATCAGCATTTGTTGTTTGTTGATTTATTGATGGTAGACATTCTGACAGGAATGAGATGATATCTCATTGTGGTTTTAATTTGCATCTCTCTGATGATTAGTGAGGAGTATCTTTTCATATGTCTATTGGCCATCTGTATGTCCTCTTTGGAGAAGTGTCTATTCGGGTTCTTTACCCATTTTTTAAATTGGGTTGTTTGGTTTTTTGGTATTGAGTTTTGTAAGTTCTTTATAAATTTTGGATATTAACCCCTTATCAGATGTATTGGTGAATATGTTCTCCCATTCTGTGGGTTGTCTTTTTATTTTGTTGATTGGTTTCTTTTGCTGTGCAAAACCTTTTTGGTTTGATGTAGTCCCGTTTGTTTATTTTTTTCTTTTGCTTCCTTGCCCTGGGAAGATATATTGGATAAAATACTGCTATGAACACTGTCCGAGATTTCGCTGCCTGTGTTTTCTTCTACGATTTTTATGGTTTAGGATCTAACATTTGAGTCTTTGATTCATTTACACTCTAAAAAGTACTGGAGGTTAAACTTCAACATATCTTTTTATGGGGGGAGGGGCACCAATTCAACCCCAAACAGGAAGCCTCCCTGACAAGATTCACCTGCCTCCCAAATGGCCATTCTTGTATCATCAGGTCTGTCTCCAGGATCTGCTCACCTGCAGGGCCCCAGAAGGTCATATGAGCTGCCCAGGACACACACTCGCCCACTGAGCCTGCCCTGCCCCAGGACACTTAGCACCTGCCCAGCCACCCCAATTATCAATCTTCATAATCTGGCCAGACTTCAGTTTGAGTGTTCGTCTGATTGATTAATGCTAGATATGGTGAGATTGTTGGGACAAAGCTGCTGCGTAAACCTTGGAGTCTTCCAATCAGCTGCCCACTATGCCCAGCATGTACCAAGCTCATCCCTAAGACCTTAAAAATGGGAAATACAAAGAAACCATCCAAAGCCATAATGTATGTGAAATTTGCTTAGGCCTCCTCCTCTGATGAGTAAGTTGCCTCCCTGCCACTTGACACGAAGAAGAGGTTATTAAAAGTGGCTGAACATTTTGACCCAGCAATTCCACTGCTGGGATTATACCCTAAGAATCCTGAAACACCAATTCAAAAGAACCTATGCACCCCAAAGTTCATAGCAGCAAAATTTACAATAACCAAGAATTGGAAGCAACCTAAGTGCCCAACAGTGAATGAGTGGCTCAGAAAACTATGGTACATTTACACAATGAAATATTACACAGCAGAAAGAAAGAAAGAACTCTTACTCTTTGTGAAACCATGGATGGAATTGGAGAGTATTATTCTAAGTGAAGTAAGCCAGGCAGTGAAAGACAGATACCTTATGATCTCACCTATAAGTGGAAACTAATCAACAAAATAAACAAGCAAGCAAAATATAACCAGCAACATTGAAATAAAAAACAAACTTAGACAAACTTCTCTCTTCCAGAGAGAAGGAGGGAGGGGGATAACAGGTGAAAAGGAGGGGAAGGGTCATCAAGGAACATGCATAACAGACCCATAGACAAAGCCAAATGGAAGTATGGAGGGCGGGAGGTGGGGAGGGGTTTGGCTGGGGAAAGTAGTAGCAGGAAAATGTTGTCTTGGAGATAATGGGATGGGGTGCAGGGTAGAGAGGATAAAGGGGAGAAAAAAATGAGACAACTGTAATAGCATAATCAATAAAATACACTCACAAAAAAGGATGGCTGAATAAAATGAACTAACAAGGAAAACAGAGATAGATTCATAGATAGAGCAGGCTGACAGCTGTCAAGGATCGGGGTGTGGAGAGTGGAAGAACTGAGCAAAAATTTAAAAAGAGAAAGAACTAATGGACATGGACGACAGTGTGGAGATTGCCAGGAGGTTGGTTGGGGAGAGGTAGAAGAGGATAAAGGGGGGATAAATGTTGATAGAAGGAGACTTTACTTGGGGTGGTGAATGTACAATACAGTGTAAAGGTGATATGTTGTGGAATTGTGCACCTAAAACCTGTGTAATTTTGTTAACCCATGTCACCCCAATAAATTCAATAAAAAGGAGAAACAAGAAGCTGGCCAAATTGGTTGGTGACTTCAAATACACATAGCTGGGGACAGCATAATCTTATTCCCATAATATAAAAGTATCATGACATTAATAAAACCTCAAAGGCATTGTGATCCATCCTGGTCTCTGACTTTTCTGTGTTTAATCCTGGAGTCCAAAAAAGGACACAGTCACAGCATTTTGTCACAGTCCAAGTAGATGGGTTTCGTCTCTCCATTCTAGCTGCCCCTCCCGTTCCTAAATCAATGAGACCCCTTCTGCCACTGCCCTGCCACTTCTCACTGTCCTCATTCCACGGGAATGGGACTGGTAAAACCCCCAGAGCTGCGAGTCTGAGAAACCAGGAGTGAGAGAGCGACAGAAGCCATTCCAGCTGGGTGCGGAGCCTGGCACCAGGGTGGACCTGAAAAAGTTCAACTCCAAATTGATAACCCTCGTCAACAACCTATGATTAACCTTCCTTGTCTTATTCTGTTCAATTACTCCTCCATTTGAGAGACATCAAAGTTTTTACTAACCAGGGTGGCAACCCGTTATTCTTCTCAGTTATTCCTCTTGCTTCCGGTTCCTTCCTCCAGCCTGTGTATTCTAGGTATTGTGTCTGGAAGGAAGGTAGCAAAACACACTGAATTGCCCAACAAATTTCCATCATATAACAACACTCCTACCCCAGAGTGTTACATGCCAGGAGTCCGAATCTGTGACGCTCGGCACTTGCTCAAATCCTGCTTTTCACGGAGAGGAAGGTGCCCAGTGGCTAAGAGTCTGAAACTTATTCCTTGAGTAGGGATTTGCTTGCTCAGTTCCCATGCCCACTTCTCTGGGAGCCTGGTGAGGGCCTCCCATCTCCCACCCAAAGAAGGTTTTCATTCACGTTTTTGTAGAACCTACATTGAGAATTTCCCAAATGTGAAGACAATTCTTAGCTACAGTTTTTTCCTGCTAAATTAAATTAAAATACCATTTACTAAACACATGTTATGTGTCAAACATTAAGGGGGACACAAAAATGGAAAAATCCTAGTTCCTGGCCTCCGGGGACTGATAAATCGCGCGCGCGAGAGAGAGATGGACTTCCACAAGCAAGTGACACGCAGCAGACACTGCTGAATGCTACTCGGGGGGCAGGCAGCGGACAAGACGGGGGCTGCCCAGGTTGCCCCTGTATGACCTGCTTCCCTCAGCACCAGGAATGTCGGTTGCCATCCGCTCGCACCTGGGTCCTTCTCCAGGAGCTGCCCTCAGCCAGCAAATCTGACACGCTAAAAGTTATACCCCTCTCTAGGGACAGCCTCAGGCAAGGACTGGCTGGAATGGGGTTACAGGAGCCCTACCTCAGTTAAGGACATGTCTGAAAGGCTATCCCAGCTATGAGCTCTCCTTGGATCAGCCGAGGTCTCACTTGCAACTCCCTCCATCCATTCCTGCTTCTCTTGCTCCCTCACAGGTGCTGCACCCAGGACCATGCCCCAATGTTTCCTGCTGCAAATCCCTGCCTCAGAGTCCGTTTCCTTGAAACCCAACCTGTGACCAGGTATACAGGGCAAAGGAACTAATTCAAATTAGAAAATTTGGAAGGGTGTTTTAGACATTTATTCCACCAATGTTTATTGAGTACCTATTCTAACATGGCATTGTTCTTGGCACTGGGGGTGTGACAGCTAACTAGACAGGTCTGGTCACTGTGCTCACGAGCAAGTGAAACAAACAAGGTATTTCAGCCAGTGATAAGTGCTAAGAGGAAAGAAATGGTGTCAGCTAATTATATGATAGCAAGTGTCAGGGACAGGTTCCTTTCGCTTTCCAAAATGTTGAAGGGGCTGGTCACGTGCATGCAGACATGGGGAAGAGAGTCAGGTGTTCGTGGCAAGTGCGAAGGCCCCGAGGTAGGAAAGAGCCGGGTGTGTTTAAGGAACAGAATGAAGACCTATGTGATGAAACGAGAGCAGACATGAAAGAAAGGTTGGTGGGGCCCAGATCATGTTGAGCCTTGAAGATTAGGTGCTCGAATTTTATTCTAAGAAAGATGGAAAGGTACTGGTGGATTTACCGTGAGCGAGTAATATTTTCTGCAGTTTGGAAAGATGGTTCTGGTTGTTAGGTGAAGAAAGGACAGAAGTAGGGAGACCTGCTGGGAAGTCTCATCGCAATGTGGGTTAGAAGCGACCATGACTTGGACTAAGCGGGTGGTAGAGGAGAAAGAACTGGGGATCCTGGGCACATCCTAAAGGCAGACAGCAAGACCTGCTGATGTTCTGCCAGGTGTGGATGGAAAAAAACACCGAGACCAGGACAACTCTCTGCTTTGGGGCTTCGGAAACGGAATGGACAGTGGGGCCACTGACTAGAAAGAGAGAGAAGACCGAGTGGGCAATACCTGGGCAGACGACAGATTGAAAGTATTTGGGTGGAGGTACTATTGAAGCCATGGAGGCAGGAAAATTCAGCACACATTTGAGAACCTGCTACTAGTCTGATGAGTCTAGTGTGGCTGGAGTAGAAGGTGTATAGGACTGGGAAAGAGAGTGGGAAGAAATCATTCAACAGGGCAAGGAACACAGAGGCAAAGTCAGGCTTGAGAGAGGATGGTCACTGAGTCTACACTGGGCGTCTTAAGTCAGAGGCGACTGAGAGGCCTATTGCAAAGTTCTGATGGCATTAAAAGCTCTCACCTGAGTTCCAGAGAGAAGTAAGGCTCCAGACATTGAAGCATGGTGGCTGAGGCTGTGGGCGTGGGTGAGACCACACAGGCAGATACACCTGCGTGAGGAGGATGGAGCTGAGAGTGGAATCCAGAGAACAGGTTTGAGAGCAAGGGAGGAAAATCAGGACAAGAGAGAGGGAAAGACTTCCACAAAGAAAGAGCTTCATCGAAGAATAGCCACCCAACCTCCTTCTTTTCATCCTGACATCTTCTTCACAAGTGTGGCCCCAGGGCTCTGCTCACTTTCATGGTCTTTCCATGGCTCTTTGCCTCCTGCACCCCCAAACAGAGCCTAGGCCCCAGCTGCGGGAGAGTATTCCCTCGGGGCCAAGGCCTCCCTCCCCCAACCTCACCCCTTCTGTATTACCGTCTTTCCTCCCGTCACTTCCCACAACGGCAAGTCCATGGCTCAGAAGCACTGCACTCTGGAGTGGGGACACATGCAAAGGTGCTTTAAGGCAGTGATTCTCACACACCGCATGCATCCAAATCACTGAAACTCCAGCGCCAGAGATTCTGGTTCACGGGTGTGAGATGGGGCCCAAGAGACTATGTTTCTAGCGTAGGACCACTCCAGGTGTGGTCCTCAGGACTGCAGACCACACTCGGAGTTGCACTGCCTTAAGGCAGCCTAAGTTGGCATACCAACTTCTCGCAGGCGGGCCTCTGGAGTTGTATTCCATGGATAATAAATAATGTATTACATGGATAATAAAAATAGCGGCAAATATTAATCGAGCTCTTACTATGTGTTACTAAGTACTTCCTATACATTATCTTACTTAATCCTAAAACTATGAGATAAGGGAAGCATGATCATTCATCTCATTTAGTCTCAGAGAGATTGAATGGCTCACCAAAGTCACACAGCTTTGACAGCCTTGAGTTTCCAACACAGGCTGTCCTCCTTCTGAGTCCATGGCCTTAACCAGTGTTTATTTCAACTGCCTAAGTGGGTGGACTTGCCCAGGGCTCAGCATGCTGAGGACTATGCAGGCCCTGCTGGGTGGCCCTGAGACCTCTTGTGAGAGACAATGGCGGTGGAGATTCTGACTCATTCCCCACCAATGGCACACATGTCAGGTGGAATTCACAATATATCTCCGTAGGCAGCAAAATTTCTACTTTGCTCATGAGTAAAGTATAAAAGAACTGGAAGCAACTATAAATCACAACACACAAGCAGTCCAGTATCACAGTGAAGACAACAACATCACAGCAACAATCCATCACTGTGAACTGTGGCCAAGATGAAACAGCCTGTGATACGTGTGATTCTTAGCACACTAACCATGAAGCAGAGAGGGAGAGAGAGCCATGCGTTTATGGTCACAACCTTAAACCACTCTGGTTTGGGAAGATGCAAAGGAAATCATTTGAAACCCTCATCGATCCCCATCTGGGTGACATCCGTGCTTTTGCCGGCCTGTTGTGCACTCCAGGTTAGCCCAGAAACAAGACCTCCATCCTTCTAAAGCAGTTTGGGTACAGCTGCTCTGGTCCACTGCCCCAGTGGGCACGCGGCCAGACTTGGACAATGGGAACACGATCCACCTCCAGCCCAACCACTGATTCCCAGTTGATCTCCCGACTCAGTCAGGGCCAGGCACAGCACTGGGGCTTTTGTCAGAACTGCTGAGAAACAGGGACCTCTCTTGTCTCTTGACCTTAAAGCTGGGAGGGTGTGGGCTCAGAGCCGTGGCCCAGAGGTCCACAGAAAGAGTTGGGTGACCACACAATTCATCATCTAAACTGGGACACTTTGAGAGTAGAAGGAGGTGCTATTAATAATTACGCTGCACAACCAGCAAACACTGGGACTGTCACGGTCAAACCAGAGAGACTGGTCATTTTAGGTGACAAGAGCTGACAGTAGGGAGAGCAGGACTCTCAATTAGACAGAAACCAGGTTCTGCTGACAGTTTTGGTTTTTAATAAATGTTTTAAAGAGAAGACTTTATTTTTTAGAGCAGTTTTAGGTGCACAGCAAATTACAGTGGAAAATACATGGAGCTCCTCTACACCTCCTACCTGCATACATTAAACTACAGTCTCCCCCACTGTTCACACCCACACCAGAGTGGTACCTTTGTGGTAATAGAGGAACCCACACTGACACATCATCTCCACCAAAGTCCATCATGTACATTAGGGTTCACTCTTGGTACATTACATATCATGGGCTTGGACAAACGCATAATGACATACAGCCATCATTACAGCCTCATTCAGAGTAGCTTCACTGCCTTGAAAACCCTCTGTGCTGCACCTAGTCATTCCTCCCTCCCTCCTAACCCCTGGTCTTTTCACTGTCTCCATAATTGTACCTTTTCCAGAATGTTATATAATTGGAACCATACAGTATGTAGTCTTTTCAAATTGGCTCCTGTCGCTTAATTGTGTGTATCTAAGGGTCCCCTATGTCTTCTCGTGGCTTAGTAGCTCATTTCTTTTGTGCACTGCATAATATTCCATTGTCTGCGTGAACCAGTTTACTTATCCATCACTACTGAAGGACATTTTGGTTGCTTTCAAGTTTTGACAATTACAAATAAAGCTGCTATAAACATCTCTGTGCCCGTTTTTGTGTGGACATGTTTTCGACTCCTTTGGGTAAACACCAAGGACTTAATAAATTTTAAATTTGGGAACAGTTTTAGATTTACAGAAAAGTTGCAAAGGTAGTACAGGAAGTTCCCACACAGCCCTCCCCAAACTCCCCCAGTGTCAGCATTTTACATGGCACAGTCATAGGGTCCCTGGACGTGGCCCTTCCCTCTACCTTCACAGAGGACCGATCTGGGGGACCCTGGCCAGAAGGAATGTGTATTGTTTTGGAAATTGAGTGTAACTTCCTCCTTATCACCTTTTGGGAGTGGCTTCCTACCCTGTGACTGCTTTTTAACCTTTACACTGAGATAATGTAGTTCAGAGTCACCACAGGACACATGGTTCCTTTGTCTGGGACCCCCTAAAACAAGTCTCAGGCAAGGGAGGTGCAGTTCTGTTTGCCAGCCCACCACCATCGACGCTCCTGGGGTGGTGAACAATGAGGCAATGCCTATTCCTCCCAGCCCCCCTTGTGGATTTTTTGGCTTATCCGAACAGCTGAGAGCCCCAGACTCGGCCTCCTGCATTACAATTGGTGTAGTCGGCAGGATTTGGATACCCCCGGAAATCCCTGACTTGAGTCGACTGTGGACAGTGACATGCTGGGTGGGGAATAGCGGAGGAAATCCTGAGAATGGATAATGGTGGGGGTAAAACTGGGGTAGCGCACCAGTACTGGGGGGACACCCCCAACGATCCAGTGGGCTTGTCAGAGGGCCTGTGCAGGGAAAAGGAAGAACCAACCAAAGAGAAAGTAAGGCAGTTAAAGAGTGAACTTAAGTTTAAAAAAAAAGAAAAAGAAAATAAGCCCTCCTTGAAATGTTGTCTTTGCTTTAAATGTTGTTCTCGTTTCTCTTTTGGCCAAAGGTTTAATAAATGGGAAGCATGTTA
Organism: Mormoops blainvillei; assembly: GCA_004026545.1. Lineage (NCBI taxonomy): Eukaryota > Metazoa > Chordata > Mammalia > Chiroptera > Mormoopidae > Mormoops > Mormoops blainvillei. The sequence continues at coordinate 578,931 of PVJD01000157.1, read as the reverse complement.
ATTTGGACATTAAAAGCTTCTAGGAAAAGCACATGTAAATTTTTTTTAAGTTAATAAGAAATTTTAAAGACTGTCCCTGAACTAAAGAAGGCTTCTGAGGCTTACAAATGCCAATAACCCATTCTTCCCCCGCTCCGCAGCTCCAAAACCAAAGTCTGTCTTTGAAATGCAAATACCTGGTCTCAATCTCTTGATAAGCTATCTCTTAATCTAGGCTAACTCTTAATATGCAAATTTTTGGAAGGTAAATCTTATCAAAAAGGTTAAAGAAAAAAAAAACCTTAGCTATATCTAATCAAGTCAATTTTTTTCAGCTATGGTATTCCTTTCTAAATTAATGAATTTTAATTAACATTATTGAGTGTCTGAATATTTTGAAATGCTAAAACACTAATTGCTAGACAAGTCTTGGGCTCCCCAGCTATTGGCTTTCTTCGCAGAAAGGCTGTGGAGTGAATCTGGAGCTGTTAATCAGCATCTTGTTAACAAATATCTTTGTTAAAGTTATGTTTCTTAAAAGTAAATATATTTGCCAATAGAAGAAACTATGTTTCTACAGGTTATAAAATACATTCATAAAAGTCAGTCTAGGGAACACAGGCTGCTTATTTTTGGTTATTATTAAAAATTAAGATTTCTAAAAGTTAACAATTTAAATTACATTACAAAGAAGTTAAATGGTTTGGTACTAAAAAGTATAAATTATGACCAAAAAAAAATTAAAAATAAATTGTTCTAAATCATGAATGCATTAAAATGGCAAACTAAAAGGACTTAGCAAAATTACAAAGGGTCTGTATAAGTTAAAAAAGATTATAAAAGTAACAATCAAATAAAAAAATCTTGTGTTTATCCTTATAGTCTTTATGTGTGTGATCTATGTGTAATTTGTGTTCTTCTATATATTACATGCAGTACACTTTCTTCCTCCAAATAACATTACTAGAGCATAATATATTATTGGCCAAAAAAATTAAATACTTATATAAATTAAGCAAAATTCTGTGGTCTAGACAAATTATTTAATGTGAAAACTGGTTTTAAGTTTAATTAATATCTTTTAAAGTTATTACCATAAAATGTGCTGTCTTACAAAAAGTTTATTTTGTACTCTTTTAGTTAAGTTTGACAGCCTTCCCAAAGTTTAAATTTTAAGAAACTTTTTAACTAAAAAATGACTTTAAGTTATTCCAATGGTCCCCTGAAATACCTCAAGGATTTGTTCTCCCTCTTTTATAAAAGAGAAGTTTTTGAATTAATTAGGCTTATTTAAATATGCTTAAAGTACATGGAAAACTTTGTCAATAAAAAAATAATAAATATACTCTATTGTATACACATATTATTATTATTAAAAAGCATGTTCTAAAAATTATATGTTTTAATACACTCTCATTTGTAATTTTAATTATCTTAAAATATTATTACAAGAAAGAATATTCCTTTGTAAATTACATTATATTCAAATCTGTAACCATGTCTTTTAAGTTTTGTCATTTATATATAAACACTCATTGTGTTTTACCCTAATACAGTTGCAATAACATAGTATGTCTTGGAGAAGGTTCATGAAGAGGACTCTGACTTGTTGAACTGCATATTTCTAAAAACGAATTTTTGAATCATACCTTTGAACTGAGTAAAAATTACTGGAGCTCTGTAAAATGACTAAATTTATAAAGGTGCTTACAAATAATCAAAATAAACAAAAGTTAATTATGGAACATAATAAACTAAAAATAATTATAACTTTTATAACCTTTGTATTGAAAAATATTGCTAATTTTTAACCATTTGTTTTTCAAACATAAGAAAACTTTTTGTTTCTTAAAACAATAAAATATAATTTCATAAACAATATTAAGACATTTATATTTTTTCCCTGCCTAATCCCTCTAAAATTTGGGAATTCTTAAAGTATTATTCTTTCCATGACAATATAGTTGTTTGCATAAATCAAATAGGAACATGATTTCTTCATAACAGAACACATAAAGCCAGTTTGCAATTGTGCTTTTATTAACCAAGATTTTAACTGGAATGTTGTGCCCGAAGGAGGCATGCCTGGACTCTGGTTGTTACCAGAAAACCTTGAGGAACTGAAATTGACTTTTAAAGCCAATAAAAGTCCACTGAAAAAATGGCCTGGTACTGTGTTTGGTCATGTGGTTCATGGCAGTCTTCCCAAATAAGGAATGAAAGTTATTTTCCTAAAATATAGCAAGAAAAAAAACCTGAAAACACAATGAAAACCTCAAGGACTTGAGGAATATAAATACCACAGGCAAAGCCTGATGACAAATGTGTGTGGCTTGGCTTCTGTGCCCTGGGTGGCTAACCGAAACTCAGTCTAAAGGTTCCTTTTGTAAGTTCCAGCAAAACAGCCTTTAAAAGCCTGTATAATCAATTGCTATTCCTGCTGTCTTTATGTAAATAATCAGACCAAATTGAAACTGAACTTAATTCAATAAATAAATTGGCCTTAATTTGACTCTTTAACAAAATGAAAATAATTTTTTAAAAATTATGTTTCAATAAAATCTCTTACACACAATTATGGAAATTAATTCAGTATATTGTCTGTAAAATTTTCTTTCTCACCTATGAGCTAGACTGAATACTAGTGTTTCTGTTTTCCTTCAACCTTATTGAAAACTGCTGATGCAGTATCAACCTTATAGAATATACCTAAGCACTTAATAACATCACCAAAAATGTTTAAACTACAAATAAAAAAAATATATCAAATTGTCACTGCTAAATTTTATTCCAGCAAAAGCCTTGCATTTGGGCAACTTCTCATCTGACACTCTTGCAGACTCAGAAACTGGTTTAGGATTTGCTGTGTTCATAAACCTTTATGTTCTTTCTGTTTTCATAAAATGTATACTATGACCTTGTGTACCTGGTTTCTCTGTCAAATTCTTGCGAATTGTCTGGTTGGATTCTACGCAAGCAACACCTTCTCCAACGGGCAGGAATGCTGACCACTAAGAACAACCACTCAGGCTGTTGGGTCTGCACAAAGTTCCCGACCGTGACTTCTGCCCACCTGCCATGAGGGATCTACCCTGCGAGCCAGGCATGTTGGGACTGGCTGCAAAGCTGGAAGGCTTCTGACCCCTTCTTCAAACAAACACATAAAAAAGTGTTTTCCCTCATAAGAAAGCAGGCTAACCACACTAAGCCATAGCTCACACACACAGTTTGGGACGGTGTGGAGTAACTGTCAACATTACAGGTAAAAGTACGACAGGCCACAGCCATATGTATTGAATACAGAAACGGGATTGCAAATGAAACTGTACAACTCATAAGGTGGATGCCGACAACCCTGTGCAAGAATATCGTGGTACTGATGGCTACAGATTATTGGTGGTGTGCCCTCCTCCTGGGTCTCTTTGGCTTCTGTCTTGTGCTTTTAGTCCTGGTGTGTAGCCTTTACTGTGTCTCTAGGATATGAATGCAATGTGCCAACATGCTCACCACACAGGCCCCCTATCAAAAAAATTTTGGTGGAGTGTGGAATCACTCCCCCCTCCCATGACCGAGGGCTGATCAAGGGGCCCCTGGCCAGAAGGAATGTATATTGTTTTGTAAATGAATTGTGACTTCCACCTTATTACCTTGTGCAACTGGCTTCTTACCCTGTGACTGCTTCTTGACCTTTCTTGACACTGAAGTAATGCAGTTTAGACACGTGCCTCCTTTGTCTGGGACCTCTTAAAACAGGGCTTGGACACAGGCCCATGTGGTCCTGCTTGCCTACCCACTACCGTCAAAGCTCCCTGTAATATGAATAATAAAGGCAGCATCTATTCCAGCCAGGCTTCCTTGTGGATTTTTCTCTTTATCTGAATGAACAGCCAAGATCCCCAGACTCTGCTTCCTGTGTTACAACGGTTCACTGTCACGGCTAAGAAACTAGCACTGGCACATACTGCTAACCAAAGTCCAGGTTTCACTCACATTTCACCAGCTTTCCCTCTAACAACATTTTCAGTTCCAGGATCCCATCCAGGGGACCATGTTGCATTTAGTTGTCATGTCTCTTAGGTTCCTCCAGTCCCTGACCATGTCTTAGTCTTCCCTTGTTTTCAGGGCATTGAGACCTTTGCAGATTTCCAGTCAGATATTTTGAGGAATATCCCTTAATTTTGGTTTGTCTGACGTTTTTCTCATAATCGGACTGGAGTTAAGGACTTGAGGGTCCACCCCCAAAATTAAGTGCCCTCCCAGTCGCATCACAGCAGGGGGTACACATTATCAAAATGACTTGTCACCGTTAATGTTTGCCAAGCTTCGTCTCATTCAGCCTGTTCCTTTTCCCTTTCCATAATCTGTTTTTTAGAAGCAAGTCATTAAGTCCAGCTTATGCTCAAGAGAGAAGAGGTAATTAAGCTCCTCATCATGGCTCATGATAGTTTTAAGACCCCGGATCCACCTTCGCCTGAAGCCAAACACCCAAGCCTTCTCAGCTGCATGAGTCAATACATTGTTTTATTGCTGGAAACAATTGGAGTTAAATTTCTGTCACTTGCAAATGAAATACTACAAACAATGCCCCCTATCCCTTTTTTGCCTCCTTCCAATCCATCCTCTACATGGAAGCCAGCATGATTTTTTAAGCAAGTACATGGTCGGTTTCCAGAACTACCACTAGGCCCCAGCCTATGTGTACAGCCTGTGTGATGAGCATCTTTTGAGCTCCAGAGCTGATGCAGCCCTGAGTCTCCCCCCATCTGCCTCTCTGTGATAATATATGCTGTTGACCCAATCCTGTTGAGAAAGCAGTGTATTTAGACTTGCTGTTTTACCATATTTAAAGAGCTTCAACACCCAGAACTGTTTATAGACATGACCTCTATAAGGTGGGGGAGGGGTACTTTATCAATCTCAGTAACCCAGATCAGAGGTTAATGATCTTGCTGGGGCTGTTAATGAAAGGGACCCTGAAATGCTGGGATACCCAGTTCCCTGACTCATTCATTCATTTATTCAGTGAGTAGTCATTGAGTTCCTGTGTTGGGTACTGAACCAGGCTCAGGGAATTCAGTAGTAAACAAGACAACATCCTTCTAATGGATATAATAGCTGACAAATTAAGCAAGGAAATAAACAGGAAAATTCAGACTCTCAGTGCCATGAAGGAAAAAACATAAAGACCTGGTAAGAGCATAACTGATGGTGGAGGGGAGAGGTGGGCTTTGCATAAGGTTTTACATGAAGATTTCTCCAAAAACCAAAAGGAATCAATCATGAGAAACTGACTAGGGAGAATCTTCCCAGGCAGTGGGAATAGCACTGCCAAAGCCAGGAGGCATGAAAGAGCTTGATGAGTTCCAGGAGTGAGAGACAAGCCCATGTGACAATAGTGTGGGGCACAGAGAGAAGAGCAATGAAAGATGACATTGAAGTTATGAGCAATGGCCATCAGGTAGGACCTTTGTAGCCATGGAAACAAGGACTTGTGAAACTGGGAGTGACGTGCTCTGATTTATGTTTTTAAAACACTGCTTTGGTTGCTGAGTAGAAAATGGGCTGGGAAGGGGCAGAGCGGAAAAAAAGAGGAAGTCACTGAAGTCTGGGCAAGGGGCAGTGGGGGCCAGGTCCAAGCTAGTGGCAAGAGACTCAGAGAGAAGAGGGGAGGCTCTAGATTCCTTTTGGACAATGGGACATGTTGGTGAATTAGAAGTGAGGAGAGACTTACAGCTGACTCCTGGGTTTTGGGCTCAGTGATGGCACCACCCCCTGAACTAGACTGTCTGGGAAGTGTAGAGCTCCATCTTGGGCATATTACATTTGTGATGTCAGTTAGTGAATAATAAAGCTAGTCATCAGCTGAGAGGGAGAGAAGGGGGAACAGGGGAGATTGGAGGAGAGATGAAAACATTTGAAATAGCCTCAGAGAGAGATTAAGCAAATTTAATGAGGACCATGTGATGAGGCTCCTGGGGAATGTCATGTGCCCATTGGAAAATTGCGGTCATGAAGCAAAGGTGAAGCAGGGCAGCCCAGATGTGAGACTTCCTCCTGCAGTATTCAATTGTATGAGTACACATGAGTGGTTTAGTTCAACAGATAATGAGTTTTTTTTCTAGATGATTAGATGTAAGGAGAGTGAAAGACATTTCATGATGGTAAAGGGATATATCATCAATGTCAGAGAAGACGGATTGGGAGGACATTCAAGAGACTGGATGGAAACTTAATTAGCTCAATGGGCTGGAGCTGCTCTGTCCAATATGGCAGCCACTGGCCACATGTGGCTATTGAACACTTGAAATGTGGCTGGTCTGAGATGCACTGTAAATGTAACATACACATGGATTTCAAAAACAGTATGAAACGATGGAAATAAATCTCATAATAATTGTATATTTCTTACAGTGATAACATTTTGAATCTATTGGGTTAAAGAAAAATAGTATTAAAGTTAATTTTAACTGTTTATATTATATTTCTTAAAGTAGCTACCAAAAAATTTTGAATGACTTATGTGGCTTGCATCATATTTCTGTTGGACAGGACTGGACTAAAGGTCTCACTGACTGGGAAATGTTCAGAGTGGAGGTACTAGAGGAGGAGAGGAAATCTTGAGATTGCGAGATTATAAATTCAGATTTAAGGATGTACAGTTACTGCCAGAAAAGTTGTAGGAAAGGGGGAGGAAGAATGAGGGAAAGAATTATGGATGCGTGGGAAGGCCAAGGAATGGAGAAGTCAGAGGGTTGGACAAGCTACCTGTACCAATGTTGGCATCACCAAGAATGATGAGATTGAGTTGGAAATAAAGAGAGTAACTACTCATTAGGCACTAGAATCTTGAATGATCAAGGGGGCGGCAAATGACCACTTTGAGTAGTAACAGCTGATACTATTCATATAATTTAAGGACTTCACTTGAAAGCTGAGGATTTTTTGAAACGGGAAGTGTTTTAGAAGCAGCATAAAGGGGAGCCCTGAGGTACATGATGTGAGAGAGAAAAGCAACCTATTGGACAATTAGGAAGGCTGGCTCTGAAGGCTAGGGGAACCTCTGGGTTTCAACTAAGGCAAGAAATGAAAGAAAATGTTAGGAGAAGGTGTTGAGAATACTGGACTGTCTGCTCTACTAACAGAATTCCACAGAACACAGAGGAAGGTTTGGGGAAGAAAGTAGAAAAGGCAAGGCGGCTGAACCGGGTTGTAGAAAACACTTCATGGGTCTAAGATTCCGGGAGATGACAGGTGCCCTAGGAGACTTGGAATTACAGGGGTGAGAGATGCAATCAGATATGTACCGTGTCATGGGTCCTGACCACCTCCTAGAAGCAAATGGATGAGCAGCTGACACCACAGTCCTGTATACTTAGCTTGGTGCTTTGGAGGCAAAGTGACAATTGGTTCTGAGTGATTATTAAAGTAACCATAATTAGTAATCATTAAAAAAAGAATAATTGGTATAATGAGAGGGACCAGGAATAATAAGAACTCACAATGCTGTGGCTGGTGTGAAGAGGAGTTAGAACAGGCTTTTGATTAAACTAGATCAATGAGGAAGGATATTGGAAACAATGAGTGGAAATGTCTGCAAATCTGTCAGTGGAGACGTGGGTAAAAAACGCTGATGTTGAATTTAAGAGTGCTTACCCAGGAGAATTTGCTCACATAGAGATTTATTTCTTTTTTAGTAGTACTCTAATGATATAGATAGATTAGTCTAGGCACTGAAAGGCATCAGGAAAAATCTGCACTGACTAACTGATTAGGCCACCAATAGGAAAGGAGTTTAAATTGGGATGTTTACTATCATCTTTATGTATTTCTGTGATATTAGTTTTATAATGAGCATATATTACTTTTGTAAACTGAAAAAGATGTATATAAATTTTGAAACTGTCAACTTTGGAACAAAAAACATACATCTATATGAAAAATTTGAAATTCTATATAGATCTTTTCAAAAGGATTTGAGGTTTGTGATATCATGCAAGGTTGGTAAACTTTATAGATAGTAAATATTTGGGGTTTTGTGGACCACAAAAGTCTTATTGGGCCACTACATAACTCTGCCATTATAGCACAAAGACAGCCATAGACAACACATAAATGAATCAGCATGGTTGTGTTCCAATAAAAGTTTATTTATAAAAAGAGGCAGCAGTCCCTGATTTGACCCACAGGCCATAGTTTTCCGACCCCTGAAATAATACACACATAGAATGAAAAAGCCAATTAAAGAGAAACAAAAAGACAAGACATAGACATTCTCTCAGGTTTACTTGGTGAGAGTCATTTAATGTAATTCTGGGTGCAATCTGCAACATATGTTAACATTTTGAAAGAGAAAAAAAGACAATAAAAAGCAAGGCAGAGAAAAGAAGCAAGTATTTCATACAATCTAGGCTTACAGATGCTGTTGACTTTACCCAGGCAACTTATGCTGGAGTGTCCTTGAGGTTAAGGCGAAGAGGAAAACATAAGAGCTTTCGGCCCTCCCACCAGCAGATAGAAGGAAATAACCTGCGTAGCAACAGAAATGGCCTTTTCCCACTTTTTGAGCTTTAAAAGAATCTTGTTTTCCTTTGGGTCTTTATTTAGGGCAGGGTGACCAACTCATCCCGATTTCCTTAGGACTTGACCAGTTTTGCAATGAAAGTCTTATGTCTCAGGAAGCGCCTCTATCCTAGTTTTAAAACTGAACATTCCACATCCCAAGAAACCCCTCAGTCATGGGCAAATTGAAATGACTGATCCACCCTAATTAATTGAGGGACAATGGGCAATCAATGCAAGGAATGAGTTCTTAATAATAATACAATACTTAACAAACTCACAGAGTTCCTTTGACACACGTTCATTTCCTATAGCAACCAAAAATAATGGTCAGCACACCAGTTGTCTAACACCCAAATATTTATTGAGTACCTACCATGTACCAGGCACTGTAGATGCTGAGGTAGATAAAACACTTAATTTCTCTTGCCCAGAGTCAGACAGTAGGTGCTAGGAAATGGAACAGTTGCCTATGTTGATGCAACCATGAGGAGGAAGAGGGAGAGAAAATACTGGATTCTGGAGGAGTGGTAAGTGGAGTTGAACGGTGGACTTCTAATGTGCATGGCAGTGAGGGCACTTGATTGTTCTCATGGTCACAGTGGAAGAGAAGAAGGCAGGGGAATCCTCCAGGAGGAGACACAAGGTGTACTCCACTGATACCTCAAAGGCATTTCTGAGGCAGAGCTTCAGGGTGGGAACCCTGAGATGCAGAGGCAACCTGCAATCACAGAACTTTTCTCAATTAAAATGTTGGTAGAGAATCCAAACACAACTCATGAGGACAGCTCGGCTGAAGGTCACAAGCAAAAGCCTGCGAATTGACCCTGGGCCACAAACACCTGCTCATATGTCACCTTTCTGGAGGTCCTTACATTTTTTGAAAATTACTTAAACTTTAAATTGCTTAAATTGTAAAAAACTGGGATGTTTCACAAAATCATCTGAAATGGTTAAATTTCAGATCTGATGATTTGTCCCCAATGGCACAATCAGCTGGACAAAGTACTGGCACCTCCTGTACATAGGTATCCACACCCTAGTGTGCTAAGGATGGCCCCCCTACTACCTCTCCTTTTTACCCCCTGACACAGAGGCCATGGGCCAACCACCATTTGCCATCCCACACTCCCTATTCTTTCGCACACATGCAGGCTGCTTCAAGTATTCATGTTAAGCTCCTGCCCTGGCAGGCATTTCTACTCAAGTAAGTGACTCTGAGGCTAAGCTAATAAGCTAAAATTTGGAGTTTCTTGGTGATCCGTGGGACCTGAGGAGAGTTTGGGATTCTTGGAGGACTCAGTGTTTGTTAGACCCCCCCGTAAATTCCTAAGCTCTAACCTCACCCAGGAGATGGCATCCTTCACATTCCCTACAGAAGCTGCAAAACTTTACCTCAACCCTGTGTCAGTCCCTGACCTTTTCACCCTTAGCTGTCATTCTAGCCTCACTTTCCCTCCCACTGAACCCCATACTTCCCCTTGGGGAAACCTCATCACCTTTAACAAATACTACGCCACCCGGTCTGGACTGCCTCTGCCCTGGTTCACTGCCCCATCTAGCACAGAGCTGCTTATTCTCAATAAATACAGCTGGATGAGCAAATAAAACAACCTTCAACCAAGATTAATCATCCTCCTGGCTCTTAATTCTATCCGCTCCAAATAATCTTCGATACCCTGCCATAGCTGGGGGAGTGCCTTTCCCCAAATCTAGCAACAAGAGATCACCTTCCCTTCCCTTGAGAAAAGGTGATGATTAAACATTCTAAGATTCAAGGGGCTATAGATGTGGTGGGCAGGATTCTAAGGTGGTCCCATGATTCCCTGCTCTAATCCCCAAGACTGCAAATATGATGCAAAATCATTTTATCTTAAATGGAAAAAGAGATTTTGCAGGCATAATTAAGGCTACTTACCACTTGACTTTGAGTTAATTAAAAAAAAAACCAACCAAAAACCTGAAAGAGAAATACCATATGATCTCACCTATAAGTGGAACCTAATCAACAAACCAAACAAATGAGCAAAATAGAACCAAAGATGTAGAAATAATGAACAAACTAACAGTGACCAGAGGGGAGGGGAGAGAGGGATAATGGGATAAATACAGGGAAGAGGCAAGTCAAGGAACATGAAGGGAGGACTCAAGGACATAGACAATGGTGGGGGGGAATCGACTATGGGAGTGGGGAGTGGGACAGATCAGGGAAGGCCAATGGGGAAAAAGGAGGGGGGACAACTGTAAGTGAACAACAATAAAAAAAAAAAAAAGAACTATTATCTGTTGAGCCTAATCTAATCCTGTGAGCTCTTTAAAAGTTTGAGAATTTCCTCAAACTGGTAGCAGATGGGTAAATCAGAGATATTCCAAGGATGAGAAAGTCTCAATGCATCATTTCTGGCTTTAAATATGAAAGGACTATGTATAAGGACTAGAGAGTGGACAACAGCCAGCCAGGAAGCTGGGACCTCAGTCCTCCAACCAGAAGGAACTAAACTCTGCCAACATTCTGAATGAGGCTAGAAGTAGTTTCTTCTCCAGGGCCTCCAGATGAGAGCTCAGCCCAGCTGACAGAAACGGAAAGAAACAGACCCAGTTGAGCCCACCCTGACTCCTAACCCACAGAACCATGAGATAATAAATGGGTGCTGTTTTAAGCCATCAGGTTTGTGGTATTGGTAACACAACAATAGAAAATTAATACCATAAGTTATCACCACCTGGATCTGTTTGATAGATAAGGAAACACAGGATGCCTGAGAAACTTGAAGAATGAAGACAAGAAAACACAAGCCAGGGCGTGTTTGCTCCAGAACTGCTACCATTTGTTGTGGGAACCCACTTCCCGAAAGCTGACTGAGAATTCCCTTTGAAGCCTTCTCCATGTGAGACTGCCCAAGACCAAATACACAGCCAACCCTGGGAGGAGAGGTATTGGGAGAAAGAACATGGAAGCAGACGGCATTACAGGAAAGGGCACACAAGCTAAGAAGGGAGCCCCTGAGGTCTGTGACAAGTCAGAGAGGAGGCTGGGGACGAGCTACCTCCCAGGTGCTCTGCCTATGGTGCTTAGCAACCCACACAGAAGAGCTATGTAACCTGAATGCCCTCAGGCCTCACCAGCCTTAGGGCACAAATGAGGTCGCCTCAGCATTTAGGCTCATAATTTGCTTGCTCAGACCCCTTCCTGTTGACTATATTATTTAGGGCACAGAATAAGTAGCTGGAATAGAAAGACTCAAATACATCGTAGTTCAAGCAGAATACTTTATTCCTCTCTCATGTGACATCCCAGAGATGGATGGTGGTCCTGGGCAGGGAGGTAACTGTGTTCCACAAAGTCATTCAGGGTTCCAAGTCCTTTCTACCTTGTTGATTTCTGAGTTGTCATTCTCATTCAAATCAGAGCTCATGTGCCACCTCCAAGTCCACATTCCAACCTCCAGAGATAGGAAAGAGGGGAAGTAGAGGCCAAGCAATTACCTTTTAAGGGGGTGACACATCACTTGCTCTTATAGTCCATTGGCAAGAACATGGCCACAATGAGCTATAAGGGAGGCTGGGAAATGTGGCCTCCCCTGGGCAGCCTAGGGAGTCTTAGTACTAAAAGAAGGGAAGAGTACCTTCTGGGGAGCCATAAGGAGGCAATGTGACGCCACCCTGAGTTCCGCTGGGAGCCTTGGGGGATGTTTCGCCTGGGCTTGGACATGGCCCGAGTGCCATGGTCCCTGTGTACCAGCTCCACCGGTGCTCTGGGAACCCACAGAGAAAGCACAGCGCTGACCTGGGGGCTGATTCCCTTGTTTTCCCAGCACTGTGTGACCGTCTCAGTTTGGGATCCCTCAAAGCAGGGCCTGAGGCAAGGATTCAGGTGACAGTAGTTATCTGACAGACAATTTCAAGAAGTAAGAGTGAAGAAGCAGGAGAGAAATAGGGGAAGGAGGAAAAGGCAATAGATTTTGTGCTGTTGACTTGATTACTGCTGGGGGTGACTAGGGCCCAGGCCCCGTGCGGACATTCTGAGTGATTGTCCCTCTGAAAAACAGGAACCTGGGACATCTCTCCACCACCTCCCAGGTCGCTGGAGGGTTTATCTGCCCTGCCTGCCCGAGGGTGGAGCCAGGTCTCACAGAGGCAGAAAAGCAGAGAGAAGGCAGGCACCTGAGGGGGGACACTGTCCATGTGCATGAGAACTGCCAGCTACGGATGAGAGCAGGCACTGCAGGAATTCACAACCAAAGCCAGCCCTGCAGGACAGCCTCCTTCTGCCCTGCCAGCCCAAAGCAGGCCACTGAAAAGACTGTCTCAGCAGATCTCACCACTGAGTCCTTCTACCTTTCCCAACAGATGGAAAGGACTGGAAGGCAGGGACAACGTTGGGGCCTCGGAGAACACTGAATAACAGTACAACAGTTTTCGAGCCTTGGTATAACCGATTTCAGCTTGGTTAGCTTTTTAGGACACTGCAAAGAAATTGGATGTGGAGGGGGCAGGTGTGGGAGCAGCCGCTGGGCCTGGAAGGCTGCCATGCCACCTTCGAATGCAGCGCAGAGGAGCGAGCTCATTAATGGTGCCAGGTCATTAGCTCCTGGTCCCCAGGACATGATCACTGCGTTTGGCCATTTTTTTTTTTTTTCCTTTTTGGTTAGTGTCTCTGCAGGGGGCTCTGAGGCTCCAGCCTAGGCCAGGGCTCTCATCTCAGAAAGGTTGTACAAGCTACTCTTCTGAACACAGGAGTCTGGTAACCATTGTTTGGGCAGAATAACAAAGGCTATCATTTCCTGGAAGCATCCTCTGCTCAAGTGGGGAAATTGAGGCTCAGAGTGGTTAATTAACTTGCCCAGGGCAGAGAGCCTGAAAGTGGCAGAGCCAGAGGTCAGAGCAAGCCTACCTATATCCCCGACCCTTAGTCTTGCATGATGGATGACAACAGCCCTCCATGGCCAGCGGCAGTATCTGAGGGTGTACCAAGTGGGTGCACCCCCACCCACTGTACCACAGGCAGAAGGGCTGTGCAAGTTGTTCAAGAATGCATTGGCAGGTCTTTGTGCTTTAAATAAATTCTCTTGTCCATATTTTTTGGACGCCTCCTATTTGTCAGGCCCTGGGATGGAGGAAGAATGAGAGAAACTGGGACCCAACTCTCACGAAGAGGGTGGGGAAGGGGACACTAACAGATGGTGGTGATGCAGGGAGGACAAAAAGAAGACGATGCAGAGTGACGGTAATGCAGGCTGCAGGGAAGTCCTGGAGGGCCTTCCTGAGGAGGAGGCATTTGCTTGAAGCCTGACTGGTGAGAAGTACCCCTGCAAGGTCTGGTGAGAGAGAACCCAGGGGAAGAACCCACAGAAGCCCTGACACATGTAGACTTATCATCTTTGAGACCTTGACACAGGTGTGTCTGGGGAGTGTGAGCAAGGTGGAAGTGGCACAAGAGAAGGTCAAAGGTATGGGCTCCAGGTTGGGTTCCAAGCCCCCCTCTCTGCCTCTCACACTGGATTCCGATTTCCTGTGTCTCTGACCTTCAGGTGCCTGGCGTAGGTTCAGGCATAGAGTCAGTGTTTCATTGGTATCCACTGAACAAATCCCTGTCAGCAGGGTTTGGGTGGCAGCCCCTAAGGCCACCTGGTGGTGAAGAGCAGGTCCAGTGAGCTGGGCTGATGGCCTGGCATGGCTTCCCTCTGGACCTGGGGCCGCTTGGGGCTTTTCACCTCAGGCTCAGGAGTCCTGTGTCCTGGCTGCTCCAGGATTGGGCAGAGCTCTATCCCCTATGCCTGGACCCCCCTCCTCCAGGGCCACTGGCTTGCTTGCTCACCTCTTTTAGGACTTTTCTTAAATACTACCTTCCAAGAAGCCCTCTCTGGCCATGCTTCCTCCAACCTCCAGAACTTCTATCCCCATCACCTGCTTTGTTTTCTCCAAAGTGCTTATCACTCTTAACATGCCATATATTTTACATATTGACTTTGTTTCTTGCCTGTCTCTCGCACACTAGAATATAAGCTGGGCTCAATAAATAATTATTGCATGGATGGATGGATGGATGGATGGACGGATGGGTGGTTTTTACCAGAGCCAGATGGCTCATGAGGCACTGGTGGAATACCAACTGGCAGTGGCAGCCCCCCAAGAAGACCACTTCCATTTCAATAAATATATTCAACCTTTGCTAATTAGCTCAACTAGAAAGAAGCTATTGCTACATGTACTTTGTATTTTATGCTTGAATATTGTTTTTATTTTGAATTCATAGTGGTAGATCTGGGGAACACCATAATTTTTTAAACTCCTATAGCATTTAAACCCAGCCTTAAGTACTGCAGTTGTCCTTTCTGCCAAATCTTAATTATAAAATAAAACCACCTAGTGAAAAACTCCACTTCCATTGTCTATATTTTTAACTTTCCTCTAAAATTTTGGGCCTATATCAGTTAAGCCTTGGTCTTTCATTTGGCTAGGGATGGTTTAGTAAAATGCAGATTCCTGGGTGCAGTGGTCAAACCTGGGCACGGATTCGCTATGAGAAATGCCAGTCTCATGGCTGCGAAGGATCAATTTACTGTTGGTATCCAGCAGGACATGAAGTCAGAGTAGGGGGACCCAAACTCTACAACAGTTATTAAAAGGCCCGTATCCTCTACATATTCTAAGTGGACATTAAGAATCCTAACATGATAAGTTCAGAAGATGGGAACATGCCCAGGAGAGAGCATGCCTTCCCCAGCCTGCCTCCTGCCTAGTTACAGTGTGGCCAGTTACCGTGCTGCACAGAGGAGACCAAACATCAGAAAAGACTATCCATTGTTGTCCTGGGAGAAGGTGTGGCCTATGGTCTATAAGTCTCAGGCAAAAATCATCCCTTTGGAAGTAAGTTTAAAGCAAGTCACTTGATATGTGGAAATAGTAAACTCCTTCAATTCACTGCCAGCCAGGCAGGTCTTTGACATCTTTTCAACCTCCCCAGAACCCAAATGAGCCCAGTGTACCTAAAAATGAGGTCTGAACCAAGTCACCAGTTATGCATTTAAGTGCTGTGGCTGCTAAGATGTTCCCGTCTCTCATCTCACTGTCTCTTTCCTGCGGGCACCTGAGTCCCAAAGCTTTGGCAGCTCACCCAAGGTGGCCCAGCAGAGTATAGAAGGAAGCTCCTCATGGAACCTGTGATCTCAGTTCAGAAGCCTGGGCAGCCTTCAGGGACAGCCTCGCTCCAAGGGGAAGGACTGACAGATGGAGGCAGACTCAGGCCCACAGAGCAGGGGCCCCAGCCCATTGCCCACAGTAGGCAACGCTGGAGACCAGCAGGCAGACCTAGAGACTGGAGTGGGCAGGGCTGACACCTGCCTGCTCCCGACCAGGGGCTGTCACTGCTCAGCTGTTGCTACACAAGGTCCTCCAGGTTTGTCAAGACAATCCAAAAGCCTAAATTTTGAAATGAAGTACGCATATTTTACAATGATGTCAAAGAATTCTGTTTTTATGAAGAGTTGCGTGAACTCAAGAAAACGTATCTGTGGACCACCAGTTTGCAGTTCCCTTTCTGGAGGACCTGGGAGCCTGGACTGTGCCTGCAACAGGAATGCAGGATGGGAAACTGGCTAGAAGCCTTGTTCTGTAACTCGGAGAGCGGAGAGATCTCAGGACTGGGCCCAGGGACCTCTTGATCAGATAGGAGCATCTCAGCAGGAGGGTGACTGGGACTCCGGGATCCTGAAGATCAGCCAGCCAGGGAATGACACCGTTCTTTGCCTCACAAGATCAGGCTCTCCTCTACCATTCTGGCTTGGTTTGGGCTTGGAGCTGGTGTGGTCCAGTAAAGGAAGACTTAGCTCAGCCTCAGCAGGGCTGAGGACAAGGCGGGAGCATGGGGCAGGTGGGGATGGGGGGAACGGGGAGGTGTAGAGTAAGCATCTAATTTCTGACCCCTCTGTTTCTACTCCCTCTTCCTCTGGTGTGGAGCCATCCAGTTTTGGTGGGGTGAGGAGCCACTCCTACCCTCAGTCCATGCTATTTGTTGGACTGCTTCTCTCTGAGGACACAGTCGCCCCCTCTCCTCCTCAGACTGGGCTCAGGGCACCTCACAGAGGGAAGCTCAGATTGGAATCCACAAGCATCTGGAAGCTGGACAAATCCCAACATGTCCAGGGCTATGAGTTCATGAAAGAGTCCATGGTTCAAGGGGCCTTGGGGTGGGGCCAAGGGCTGGGAGGCACAGAGCAAGCAGGGGTGCAGGTGTTGGACTCTGTGGGTTGCAAGTAATAGAAATGGTACTCAGACTGACTCAAACACCAAAGAAGTGAATATATTGTCTCGCACACCTAAGAAGTTCATGCATTTGGATGCCTTAGTTAGAAATAGAGAGAGAGATGATATAGACATAGACATAGATTAGCTATAGACATAGATACAGACACAGACACACATATAGATACATAGATGTGGGTGATAAGGGTGACATGGGTATAGGTATAGGTATAGGCACAGATACTCAATTTTCAACATCAGGTGTCTGCCTCTCTGCCTCCATCCCTTGCCTCTGGCTTCCTGTGTTTACTTTATTCTCACACACACACTGTTTCTAAATGGCACTCAAATTTCCGTTTCAATGGTTCTTTCAGAACCGAAGAGTCTCTCTCTTTCGGTGCCCACGGTCACTCCTCTGAAAAGGACTCTGTCCTGCTGTGGCCCCAACCTCCCTGCACTACCCCCTCCCCGTGTGTGGGAGAACTCACATGCCCAGTCTTGACTGTAAGAAAGAACGTGGGCCTTTTAATTGTGTTTTGAGGCCCCTTTATGAATCACATCACTGCAGTCAGATGAGGAAAGGAAGAGGATGTTCCCAGAAATAGAGAGTAACAGTTTTCTATCAGATGGGAGGGAACACGGAGACCAAGGTTCTGCAGACCAATGGCCCAGTGTGCGAACTTGGGTAGGTACCTCTGCCTCTTGCCTCTGTGCTGTCTCCATCCATTTCTCTTACTGACACCTAAAAAAAAAATCTTATCTTATATCATATCATATCATATCATATCATACCATATCATGTCATAATATTTTAAGAAATCTCATATTTTAAAGATTTCTTATTTTAAAGAAATTATAGATTCACGTGCAGTTTTAAGAAACAATAGAGAGAGATCACAGATCCTTTCCCCAAATTTCCCCTATGGTAACATCTTGCATAAATATTGAACATTATCACAGTCGGGCAATTGGCAGTGATACCATAAGATCCACCAACCTCATTCAGACATCACCAGTTTTACACACACTGTGCGTGCGTGTGTGCATGTGTTTAGTTCTATGCAATTTTGTCATGTGTGTAGACTTGTGTGGCCACCGCCACAGTCAAGATCCATCACCACACGAATCCCTGTGCTGCCCCCTTAGAGCCAGAGCTGCTGCCTCCCTCCCAGCTCTCTAGTCCATGGCAACCACTAATCTGTTGTCCATTTCCATAATTTCATTACTTCAAGAATGTTACATAAGTGGAATCACACAGTATGTAATCATTTGGGGTTGGCTTTTTTTCCTCTTCATCCTGGTTCCCTGGAGACCCATCCAAGCTGTCACATGTATCAGTTGCATGTTCCCTTTTATTGCTGACTAGTAATTCACAGTCCAGGTGTTCCTCAGTTGATTTACCCACTCATCCATTGTTTCCAATTATTGACTATTATAAATAAAGCTGCTGTGAATATCCATCTGCAGGCTTTGTGTGAACATAGCTTTTATTTCTTTGGGACAAATGCCCAAGAGTGCAGTAGCTGGACTGTGTGAAGCCATGCTTAATTTCATAAGGAACCACCACAATATTTTTCAGAGTGGCTGCCTCATTTTGCATGCCCACCAGCAATGGATGAGTGACCTGGGTCCTCCGCATCCTCACCAGTATTTGCTGTTATCACTATTTTTAAAAATTTTAACTGTACTGACAGATATACAGTGGTATCTCATTGTGCTTTTAATTTGCATTTCCCTGACAGCTAATGATGTGAACATCATGTGACTTCACTGACTTCTACAAGATCAGTCTTGAGAAAGTTTCCTTGATAAATGGCGATAATAATGACAAGAGTTCTTATCACACAGAGATGCTGTGAAAGTTCTCAAGAAGCACAAGAAGGGACATGCTCAAGAAACATTATCTCTTACTATTCCTGTAAGAGAGGGGTTTTATATTATAAGCCTCAGAGTCAAATGGTAGTTTCACTCAACTAGAGCTAAGAGTCCTCCCCAACCTCCCTTTATTCCTCCATAATATGGGAAGAAGTCCATTATTTACTTTGCAGGGCTGCCATGAAACCCAGACAGATAAGACGTGCAAGGCAGTTCCTACAGTGCCCAGAAAGTACTTAGCTCTGCTTCTCCTCTGCCCTTTGGTTTTTCAGGGGTTCCAATTAAGCCTTGTCTCCCTAATGGGCTATTCACGCCTCTCCCAGCATTGCTTCCCAGTCCACCAGGGGCTCTCTGCTTGGGCTGGGGTGAGAGGATCCCGGACACAAACTCTCCCTTTGAGAACTATTACTCCATAGGGCCTTGCACTGCCCCAGAAGAAACAACAGACTTGGCTGGGGAGCTGGGTGAGATCACATTCATCTAAGACGCTTCCAAGTAAAAACTAGCATTTGTACTTATTGCATTTCACCTCCAAATCTGATTACATTTCTCTCCTGCTGTAAATCTGCCTGCCCTTCTGCCAACCTATTATTAAAGCCAGGATGGAATTGGTGGAGTGATACGTAAAATTTTCATCTTGGCTTTGACATTCCAGGAAGTTACAAACCAATTACAGCTGCTGAGCCTTGCGCCTGATGAATCACAGAGCACAGAGAGGACGGAAGAGGCCAGAGCAGGGATGCTGGAGAGATGGTGAGCTAGGAATCAAAGGTCAATGAAAAGAAAATGGTCCATTTTAATTTGAATGTTTTGCTTAAACTCACAATCTTTTCCTATAAGTGAGGAAGTAAATGAAGCATGTTTGGGTTTTTTTTTGGGGGGGGGGGCAGTGCTGGGTGTTTTGATGGGGCAGGGGGCGGGAAATGAGGGCTTTTGAAATGGTTTCAGAGTCTAAAAATCTGAAATTTGAAATGTCCCAGGGAGAAAACATGAGATTTGGTGAACTGCCCAAAAGTCAGCAGCTCTTGGGTAGCAGCCTACAGAGAGCCACCAGCATTAACCTTAGAGCCATATGGGTCTAATATCACCAGCTCCAGTTTGGGGGTGGGTACCTCTGTGGTTGAGCCCTGGTCCCACCACTTAGCAGCTCTATGACCTTGGCCATACAGTGAGCAACATCTCTGTGCCTGTATTTCCTCATTGGTAAAATGAAGATAACAATGCTACCCCTGCTGCTTATTTTAAAGATTAAGATAAACAACGTAGCCAGGTATTAAGCACGATGCCTGCCCATGTGTTCACTGTTAGGTCCTTTCTACTTGCTCAGTGAAACTGAAGCCCAAACAGAAGGCCTCAGATAACTGCAGTTTGATAGAACTTAACTTCATGATTATGTACCCTCCTGAAGTTCCAGGGCCGTTAGTTTAAATTTTCTTCATGTGGACTTGATCCTGTTCTTTCCTGGAGGCAAAAGGCTGGTGGGGTTCAGCACCGTGGACAGCGGAGATCCCTCCAGCCATCGTTATGGCAGCGTTCCCCTCCCTGGCAGGCACGTTGGTCCCTTCCTGTCTGATCAGGGCTCAGAGACTTCCTGTTAACTGTGCAGCTGACTTGGTGTTGAACTGAAGTCTAGTAGCTCTGGCCTTCACTAGTGGGGCACATCTGCTTCCAAATTCCTATTTCTCTTCTCCAGTTCAGGGCTGGATTCTTCTAGAAGAAATCCCCAGTCTTTTCCTTTGGGGCTGCTGCCTGAGGGCACGTGGAATAGGAAGGGTGAGAGGAAGATTACTAGGGAGAACTAGGAGTGGGAACCCCGTGTGGTAACCAAGGACTGTGTAGCTTGGGTGGGAAACTAAAAGAACTTTTGAGAAGGACCAAGTTAGTATGACTCGGAAAGATGAGGGAAAGAGACAAATGGGAGAACGCAAAGCAAATGGCCAGAAGAGTCAGACCCAAACTGAAGACAGGTGCAATGAATGGGCTAGAGTGGCTCAAGAATAAGACCATGAATAGTGAGCGGGCATTCCTTTTCTAGGTGATGCATAGAGCATGCAGGAGAAGGCATGGCACGTTAAAGGAGTCAGGTCAGCTGATGCAAACAAAAGACAGAGCAGCAAGGGAACAGAGACCCAAATGGAGTGAAGTCCAGGTGGGTGGGTGAGAAGAAGTGCCTAGCAATGATTAATTTTCCTTTTCCCTCCCTCCGTTGTCCTTTCCTAGGAGATTGTGAAAGATTCTAACAAAGATGGGCCTGGCTGGTGTGGCTCAGTGAATTGAGTGCTGACCCGTGAACCAAAGGATTGCTGGTTCAATTCCCAGTCAGGGAACATGCCTGGGCTGTGGGCCAGGTCTCCAGCCAGGGGGACACGTGAGAGGCAACCGTACATTGATATTTTTCTCCCTCTCTTTCCCCATCCCTTCCCCTCTCTAAAACTAAATAAATGAACTCTTTTTTTTTTTTTTAAGGGAGAGAGAGATTCCAGCAAAGATGGTGATGGGGATTGAGGGGATTTCCTAGAGGGAGGCAAGAAGAAGGTGCTTCCTCTCTCCTTGCTCATATTCCTCATCATGCCACAAAGCATTGCCCTGCCTGAGGAAAACAGAGCAAAACTGTGGCCTAGGTAAAAGTCCCAAATTAAGCATGTACATGGGGAGAATTCAAGAACAGCTTAGGTGTGAGAGGATTGAGGTAGCCTGGGATTGAAGGGAGAAGAAGGCAGAAAACAGTATCCACACATAACACACCTCTGCCTTGCAGCCATCAACAACTGTTAATTCATTTACAAGGTTTGATTCCTGAGAACACCTGCCCCTCTGTTCCCCAAGCACCTGATGTTGTCCTTGAAACCAGAATGCCAGCTTCCCAGGGAGGAGCAGAGACACAGCTGGCAGAAGTCGCCCAGCTGGCCCTCCCTCCTCCTCCCAACTCTGTACCTTTGTTAGCAAGGCCAACTCACAAGCTTCTCCCTCCCTCTGCCCACAGCTGAGACCCACTCCGTACGAATCTCTGACATTCATGTTTGCCAAGGAATCCAGCCACATTTCACCTGGCCCCCACTCTCAGTGATCAGGTGGGGGCTGCAGGCCAGCAGAGGCGGAAGTCAGAGGGTACCCCTCTGCCCCTCCTGGACTCTTGCCCAGGCTTCTCTGTTCCTTACTGTGCTGCTCGCAGAGCTGCACTAGGTCACATTTGAAGACGGTTTTTCTCATTTCTCTCCACGTCAGTGGTTCTGAAAGTGTGGCCCTGGGACCAGCAACACTGCCTGAGAGCTTATTAGAAATGCAAATTCTCTGGCGCAACCCCAGACACACTAAAATAAAACACACAGGGGATTAGGCCCAGAAAGCCCCCCTGGGGAATTCTGATGTCACTGACTTGAGGAACTCTGTCTGTAGGAGTCACGGGAGAGGGTGCCTAAAATCCCACCGTGTGTGGTGGTTCTATTGCCACCCCAGTCGGTGGACTTCTGGATTAGTTCCGACTTTTCCCTTCTAACAACAGCACATTTGTATTGGACTTTCTTTCATATACATCTTCGTGTAAGTCTCCATGCAAGTTTTTCTGTAGGACACGTTCTTAAAAGTGGACTTGCCAGGACAAAGGATGTACACATTCAAACACTGGTAGATGTACCAAATGGGCCTCTTAAAGGGTTGCACAACTGTCATTCCCACCACAGAAAATGAAAGGACACGTCTGTCCTCCAGTCTTTCCAGCTTAAACTAAATATTCTTAATGTTTTCATTGTCTTTTCTGGTCTGAGAGGTAAAAGTGGTATCTTGTTTTGATTTGCATTTCTTTAAGACTGCAATTGAGCATCTTTTTAAATATTAATTAGCCATTTTAGCATGGTACTTTGGGGCTATCTCCATGTTCAATAATCAATATGTATGACTTGTATAATAAAAAAAAAAGAAGAAAAATGCTGCCCCTCCCTTTTCTGCAAAGTGCTTTGCAGTTTCATGAAGGAGCCAGATGAAAGTTTTAGGGTGTAGAGTGACCAGGTATGGCAGTTTGCAGGGAGGGGTGGGGGCAGAATGTAAGACTCTCGGTGGTAAAACCGTGAAAGTCCCAAGAAAACTGGAATGGCGTGGTCACCGAGTTCAGTGACTTGCTCGGGGCAGCAGCCAGCCTGAGGCAGGCTTCCAGACCCCTGGCCCAGCAGGATGCCTTCTTCTTCCCAAGGCACCTCTCACAGAGAAACAGGGAGTTGGGCAATAGGACTTGTCAATCTCGCCCAACTAGACAGGAAGCTCCTGTGGCTCATTTATCTCGGAAACTTCCCATTTCTCACAAAGCCTGGCAAAGGATCAGTAGCTGAAGTTAGATCAAAGGCAATGTCACAGGGTAAAGGCGGGGAGACCCGACACTGCCATATCCTGATCACACAAAGTCAAAATCCGTCCAGTGACTCCTACAAGAATATGTAGTTGACAGACCATGGGCTTTGGAGTAGACAGACTTGAGTTCTAATCATTCCAGTCCATTCCCTTACAGCTGCCTCACCTTAGAAACTGCTCTGATCTGCAGTTTTCTCTTTTCTAAAATGGGACCACAGATACCTACATCACAGAAGAATGGTTAGTACATGATGAGGACATGAGGAAGAGAAGGCAAAGAAGGTAGGTTATTTTTTCTCTTGTTAAAAAATCATTGCATACATTTTAAAGATCTTACTGGCTTTATTCAACAATTCATGAATCAGGTGGCATCAATCCAGCAGATAGGAAGGAACTCCAAAAAGCTACACAGGCAAGAGATGTTACAGGGAGTTACATGAGGCAAAAACACAGATTGGTTATGGCTACACCACTCTCCTTTAGGGGATGGGACCTAACTAATGCTGATCAGGTGATTGCTGAATTGACTGGTGTAAGAGTCCATTTCTGGGAAAGGTGAAACTATAATCTAGTCTTAGTTTGGCAACATGGGGTTCAGCATTTGGGGTTTGTTGTCTTGTTTTCAACACCAGTCCCAGTTTTCACGAGAGAATGGGTAGCATCAACTCCAGGGCTCTGCACTACAGTGACTGGCTGAGGGCTTAGGAGGGCCTCAAAGGCAGTCTACACTCTACTGGACAAGGCTTGCTCCCTGGCACAGGGCTGCGTGTGCCGGGAGAAATGCATTTTCTTCCTGGAAGGAGTTCTTCCGATGCCAAACAGTGTGTCTGTGGGGCTGTGTCTACACAAAGGGGGCTTGTTTTGCAAATCTGCACACAGACACATGTTAGCCATGTGCCTGTGTGGCCCTCCGTCTCTCCTATCCTCAGAACAGTCCCAAATGAGGCTTACCTGGACAGGTCACCTGAAAAGTAATTTCCCGTTCCTTATGAATCACAAATCATTTGCAAAATCAGAAGCTGCCTAAATGCTGGTATGAGGTAGAAGGCTGCCAATTAAGGAGGGGCTCAGTCACCATGGATTCAGCAGACCCTCAAATGGGGTGCCTCACATAGGCTTTGTTCCCAAGCCAGGGTTCCAGCTCCAAATGCCGAAACACCTTGGCCCCAGGACAATCTCATGGGTGTGCAGACCCCACAGGAGCCCAGTCATGAACGTGCAGAGCTGTCTCTGGACAAGATACCAGTGCTCCCAGCCTCAGTTAAGAGAAGAAGGAAAGATGATGACCCCAGGGGGAGAGTAATCAAATATATTCTGAGATGATTTAAGCTCATTTAAATTATAAACAAAAACGCAGCAGTAATGAAAAGCAGAGAGAACAGGGGTTTGATGACTCCACAGAACACGCCAAAAAGATGGCTTTGAAAAGAGAGAAAACTCACAGAGGTAACAAAGTAGGAACTCTCAACTAGCTGGCTGACCAGACCGGTGAACCAGAACCAGAAGATGAGTCCCGAACACGTGGTGACACCAGGTGGGTGGTTTCTAGCTCCACTTCCAGTGATAAACCTGAATGAAACATCACGGAGGAGCGAGACCTGCTGTCAGTGAAACAAATAATACGCCGATAAAAGAGCTGCAGTGATAAAAATTAAGCACATTTGTTGAGAGGCTGCATAAACACCTTTCACATTCTCTGTTCCAGCCACAGGCTTCTCATCTGTCACAGTCACACAGATACCATGAGAGCACGCTCTCTGATGCCACCAGATGCAGAACCCGTCTCCCCAGCATGCACACCACTCTCCCAAAGGCCACCCAGGGAGAAGGCTGCACACGCAGGCCCCCGCATATTCACTCATCACCCAGATCAGGGCCACACAGTTAACAGTGGCTGACCACCCACACCTAACAAGTCGATGGACAATTCTGCAGCCCAGGTGGTGTCAACCCCACGCCTCAGGAAGGTGCCGCACCCTGTGGCCTTATGTTCCAGGTCACCATGCTGCAAACATGATTCTGCTCTCCCTATGACTGAAAGGACCCCTGTCGACCAGGGGATCCTCACTGGGAGTTAGGAAAACACAGTTTTTAGCTGGGAGTCATGTGCCTTTCAGACCACTTGCAGGGCATTGGAGACCTGGTTCTGTTTGTTGGCCTCTGTGTTGCCCTCACAGTGTTACAGATGATGAATGATGGGTCTTTCCACATCTTAGCAGCATTTGGTGGTTGTCAGCCACGCAAACAGTCTGCCCAGACATCCGTAATACAGAAAATCCAAAGAAGAGCCTTTCTTTCTAAGAACAGCAGCCTTCTTAGTTCCAAAAAGCCTTATGGGGTAGTATTTGCTTTGGTGCAGTTCAGAGGTTCATAGTCCAGTTCTGAGCTGATTGGACTGAAAGGTTGTCTAGACTCTGACAGGTGACTTACTGCTCTGTGGTGGACTCACCCAAAACCGAGACCGGTACATAAGCCATAATTTCAAAGTATTCATTTATAATGAGAAATATGATGTTTACTCAAGCCCAATAGATAGCACATTCTTTGCTACAGAGAAAACCATGTGGGAAGACAAATGAGAATCAAAAGTTTGACAATTGAAAATAAAATTGGGCAAATGAGTTGGGTTGCCTCAATGTGGTGGCCATGGCGAGTTTGGCCAGGATCCAGGACCTCTGACCTCTCATCCGGCTGCTGAATGCCCCACAGCATCTCAAAGGCAAAATCGTCCTTTGTACTGAAAGACTCTCATCCAAAATCAAAATCTTTTTCCCTGCATTCTAGAGGCAGGCCAAAGTCCTACTCGAATGCAAGCAAGTCTTCTTCCCTGGCCTCTCCCTCGGCCTCTCCCCCAACGTTTAGTGCTTGACCATGGGGCTTGTGGAAGACAGGAGGTGCGCCACGCAAGTGGTCCTTCAAGAGAAACAAGCTGCCGAGAATGACTGACAGCCTCCACCTGGCAGCCTCCTCCTTCAGTGTTTTCAGCTTTGGACCCAGGTCTGTTTTGGGGCTGATCCCTGACCAATGTCCAAGCAAGGTGATGGCACAAGGGCCTGGCCATTCCTGTCTAGTGCTCACTCCTTTAATGGGAAAGCTGTGCTCCAGTACTGCCCTTGGGCCGCCAGAGGCCTTACAAGGTCTGCAACGTGGTCCCATAGCTCCTCTGACTCCATCCTGCATTTTCCTCCCACCTTGTTTTACACAGGTGTTATTCCTTGCAAACCTGTTGCACTCAACTCCATTGTCACATCCTGCAGACCCCAGCCTGCAACAGTGCTATAGATCAGAGATCGGCAAATTGTAGTCCATGGCTCAATCCTGGCCTTGGCCTGTTTTCATAAATAAAGTTTCACTGGCACTCAGTCGTGCCTGTATGTTTACATACTGTCTATGACTGATTTTGGACTCTGTTGAATAGTCACAACAGAGACTTATAAAGCCTAAAATGGCATGTAATATCTGTCCCTTTAGGAGAAAAGATTACCAGTCTCTGCCCCAGGTATTACAGTCTTGATGGCAGGCAAAGATTAATGCGATAAAAAAAGGGTCACTCCTGAAGGCCTGGACCCATGACCCTGAGACACCCACTCCGGGCCTCATTTGGTGTGCCTTCCTCTCTGGCTCATAACTAGTCTCAAACAACCCCCTGAAGCAGGTACGCGAAGTACAGCACAGAGAACAGAGCCTGAAAAGTATTGGAACATCAAGGTTAGGGTCTACGTCAACCCGGTGTGTCTAGACTGTCTCCTCCCACTGACCACTGCCTTCATGATGAAGCCCAGTGTGTGTCTGAGCTGAGAGGGCCTTACAAGATTTTGACCATGACTGTAAAACCCAGGAGGCAAGGACGTGAGGTCACCTGTCACTGTGACCTCACGAACGTCTACCATCCCTGAGAACGTTTTCCTGTGGAAAACCATCCCTCTCCCACACATAACTGTGTCATTTGTGCAGGGGTTCACCCTCCTCTGGATCCGGGGGTGGGCCTGTGACCTCAGTCTGACCGATCTGAATGCCCCCCTCCTCTGGCACCGTATCTGGATCAGGGATGAGTGAATAACCCAAAATGGCCTTTGACTGGAGCTCTTAAGAGAAGCAGTTTCTCTTCCCATTGCTGACAGGCTGATGGTTAAACCTGGTGCCTCTGGGGGCCATCTTGCCACCACATAGGAAGAGCTTGTCTGAGAGTGATGTCAGCACCTAGGAAGGCAGAGTCAAGGCTGCGGCGTGGATTCCTACAGACACAATTGCAGCACCTGGACTTTTTAGGTACATGAGCCCAAGTCCCCCATTTTGCTCAGTCAAGTTGGAGTGGGATTTTCTGACACTTGCAACCCCAAAGAAATGACTTATACCAGGACTACACCCAGACCACATCCTCACCACACACTAGGTATTCCATAGAAGAGATGGGAACTTCTCAAGGTGGGAGAGAGAGGTTGAAATGGTACAAGGAAGCGGTGACGCAGGTTTGTGCCTCTGTATTCCCAGAGGTATGAGCCGGAGAGCTGGCTGCAGAGCCAGGCCTCAGCAATGGATGCGTCTTCATCCCAAAGCCCTCCGCTGTGACTGAGGTGCCCTGGGCGGGCATTTTTTCAGCTGCAGTGAAGCAACTCCTTCATGAAACATCTGAAGTTATTTCCAAATCCTCAAAGCTGAGCAACCAGGGGATTTTATTAGATGTATTTAATCTGTAATCCAGCAACTCATAAGACATTCAGGAGTTGTTTTTAAGCTTCCTCTCCTCCGGCAGAACTCTCATGTTACTTCTCAGACATTGAGAACAAGATCAGCAAATTTGCCTTTTGTGCAGACCCAAACCAGCTTGGCTGAAAGGCCTCAGCCGCTACCCCGGCTGTGTGGACAGGCCATGGCTGCCTCCTTCCAACCTGTGCTAAATGCCCCTGTGGCTGAGCACTTTCACCCGCCCCTAGTCACACCAACCCTAGATCTGCAGGCTGAGGAAATAGTTGAAATGAAACACAAAATTACACTATTTATATTTTCACTTCTTATTAGACCTTCGTAATGATTCCTTATTGAACCGAAGCTTAAATGGCTCAAGACTGATGGTAATAGAACATTTAATTGTTTGCTTGTCTAACTCTCTCTGCCCTAATTAAATATTGTTTTTCATTGAGCAGCTTACCCAGTTATGTTTTTTTCCTGTCACCAAAGAGAGCCAGGGGACTGAGGCAGAATTCAGATGAGCCCAGGCTCCCTTCATGCTATTCATTTTTTTTCCAACACTGGGAAGCAGAGCCCTCTGGAGGGAGAATCACGGAATTCTAGGGAAGAGTTTTGGAGGTGAATCTTGCACGTCCTCATAGAGGAAGAAGGTGGCTACGAGATGGGTTACGAGAGGTCACATTACCTTATGGGGTTTCCTGTAGCAGGTGTGGGTCCATGGCATTGAGAGCTGATGGTGGAGCCGTTGGTGACCCCTCTCTTTCCCTCACACCCTGGCCTCAGCACCACTGGAATCCAGAGACTTCTCACCTCCATGCCATCATCCAGTTGCAAGTCACCATCACCTCTCCCCAGGTTATTGTAGGTGCCTCCTGCCAGGACCCCTGCATGTATCCCACTGAATGGCACACGCCTCCCACGTCAGAACCCTCCAATGGCTCCCGGCTCACTCAAGAAAGCAGGGTTCCAGTGACTGCCTCCTCGCTGCTGTTCCCTCTGATATCTTCTTCCGGTGCTCTCCCTTCCCTCACTCAGCTCCACTGACCTCCTCGTCACCTCCTGGACACTCTGCACATGTTTCCGTGTTGCGGCTTTTCACTTGCCGATCCGTTGCCTGGGCTGTGTCTCTCCCAGAATTCTGCCTGTCTCGACCCCCCACTCCTTTGGGCCTGTATTCAATCATCATCCCGTTTAAAAATGCAACTACTTCACACTCTCTGTCTTCTATCTCTGTCTTATTTTTCTCCATACTCGGACTATTGACATACATTTTTGTTCACCTATTTATTTTGTTTATTTTTTATCCTCCCCCCAGCCCTGATTTTATTTTAATGTTAGTTTTAGGAGGGCAAGAATTTTTCTGTTGGTTTCACTGCTGAATTCCCACTATCTAGAAAAATGCCTGGTACTAAGTTGGTATGCAGGTAAGTGGTTTTTTGAGTGAATGAACCAGCAAAATGAATGAATGTCAACATACACAAATGAATGAGTAGTCAGCCATTCCTTCCTGGCATGGATTCCCATAGCCAAGCTCTACACTGGGCCAGGGGCCTAGGTGCATTTGGATTCCGGACCTCAGAGAAGTCTTCCCATGGGAGACAGAGAGGCAGAATGAGGTCTAGGTCTCAGAACAAACTCCAACCTACCAGTCATAGATGCTGACTCAAGCCTTAGGGAAACATGGTGAAAGAGGAGGGAGATTGAACCTGAGCTCAGAAAAAGCCCTGGTTCACAGCACAAGAAGGGACAGGTTGACTCAAGGAGCTTCCCTGGAGGCATCAGAAACAAGGGACATCTCAGTGAATGGCTGAAGCATCACTGTGAACACTTGGAGTTCACTAGTACTCTGCAATCCTGAATATTTCGACTGTTAGAGCACTAGGAAAATCCAGGAGAAACCTCTGAAAGAGGAAGAGAGAAGGACAGTGGGACAGTCTGGGGGATCCCCCTTGTATAGGACATTGACACAGAAGAGCCTAGTTGTGTGGTGCAGGTAGTTGGGGTCCCCAGGCATGGCCCGGACCTTGGGGATGATACTGGCATGGACCTACTGCTTCCCAAACTTCTCCAGGTTAGTGGCATAGACCCAACCCATGAGCCAGGTCATGCACAAGGTGTCAAGTTTCTCATCGAAGAACTTACCCCGAGTTGTCCAGCCAGCAGGGGCACGATGGCCAGCCACCCCCTCCACTTGGTGCCCTCAGCCAGCTCTACCATGTTGGGAAGCAGGGACCGGGACAGCAGCCAAATGCCGATCACCCTGTTTACACAGTCCAGGGAGCCGTGGTGCTGAAGTCCCGTGGCCCATCTCTAAGGTCAAAATGGTTGAGACCCATTCTTCTCCCAAGGTTCTTGGAAAGGGGATTCCACTTTATACCCTGTTCACCAGGTCCAGGGTCCCAAACTTTTTGCAAAAGAAAAGTAATATTTTTTTCATGAGACTTCACAATTGAAAACCTCATTTGTTTCAATCTAACATTTATGTATTCATCAAATTTTCAAGGCATGAACATTCTGATAGTTGTGTCAAATGACCCACCAGAAATGTTGTCCCAATTTATACTGTCCTTTTGTCATCCTTTACATTGAGTATCTGTGTTTTCACCTGCTTCGAGGGGAGTCAGACTTTCCATCAAACTGTCTATTTGATGTATCTTTTCAAAGTTCTGATTCTTGATTTGATTAACCAATTCCACTGACTTTATGTTTATGATTAATGTATGTTCTTATCTTCATTAATTTCTTCCCCTCACTTTTGTTTTGCTGTTCATTTTCTAGCTTCTTGTTTTGAATTTTTAGTTCAGTTATACTAAATCTTTCAACATTTAAGCCTATTTATTTTAATAACAGCCATAGGATATAACTTGTACAAAGAATTACCTTAGTCACACCCTGACGTGTATTTTTGTAGAGTAGTCTCATCATCTTAAATGTCTAAATAGTCTACTTTTCCCCCCCAGTATTGATGTTAATTTTTACAGAAGTTATTTTTATTTTGTTTAATTTCTAAGTTGCTATTATTTATTAGTTTAGGCATCTTCTTGCTATTGATGCAATCAGTAAATGCGGCTTGTTAAACTTTAATTTGGGGAGTTTGTCGTGGAGTTTTTAAGCTGGTACATACCTTGTATCAGTCCCAATATGTGAGGCTGCAGTAACAAACAAGGGGAACAAAGTCTCTGTGCTTAAATCACAAACATTCCTTGCTCTCCTTCGTGTTCATGAAGGGTAAACTGGGAGATCTTATAACAGTCATGCAAGGACCCAAGTTGATGGCCACTCCATCTTGACACATGCTTCTATGATCACTGAGGCGGAGCAAAGAGAACCTGCTCGTAAGCTTCTGCTGTACCCATTTCATTGGCCAAAGAAAATTCAGATGCCTGAGTTCAACAGAACACGAAAGTCTCACCCTGGAGGAGCACTGAATATTGTGAGTAAACATACTACTGCGTGCATTCAACAGATGTTTACAAAGGACTATAGAGACACCTCCTACTCTAGAGCAAAGATTGGTACAGACATTGGGACCCTGGCAGATAGTGTTAATGTATCCTGCCTCCCATTCCCACTCCCACTGTCCAGCCAGAGGTGCACCAGGACCCACATGGGAGTGGAAGTCAGTGGAGTTCCTGGGAAAGCTTTCGCTTTTCTGATATTGGTGCTGCTCTATCTCCTTCCTCCTTCTTCCTATCTCAACTGCTGAAGTGAGGATAGCCAGAGAAATCTCAGAAATATTTGCCGTGACAATGTTGGACACCCGAACCAATACCAGCATCTGCCAACATCCAGATTCCTCTTATGAAGAAAAAAATAGATTCATATTTGTATAAGCCGCTGAGGTTGGGTTTCATGTTAGTTGCATCTGAAAGCACATTTGAGTGATGAAAGAATTCAGTGTGTAAACAGGAGAGACAATTTCCACCTTCAGTGGATAACAGTTCTGTGGAAGTATTTTGTTATGAGATATAGAAAAAATATATGTTGATCTCTGTCCCCGGTTCCTGCACAGACCTCCTAAAACCCTTGTCATTTCCTGGGTGACAAGAGCACTGGGAGCATCTCTTTTTCTGATATTTGGTATTTGACCCTGATTCCTCACATAGTTTCTAAATCCTTCGGAATTTGTCCTAATGTAGTGACTCTCAATGGGCTCCTGGATGGGGGCTAGTGACCAGAAAGACAAAGCCATGAGTAGAAGCCTAGAATTTTCGGTCCCACTGCCTGAGAGGAAGAGGGCCTGGAGATGGACCTAATGATGGATTATACCCAGGTAAGGAAGCCTCTATGAAATCCCAATAGTATGAGTTTGTGAGCACATCTATATCCTACGAGGGTGACTCACCCCAACACCAATGGAACAGAGAGGCATCCAGGACCTCCCCAGATCTCGCCATGTGCCTCTTCATCTGGCTGTTCATCTGTACCCTTTATAATACCGTTCAATGAACATAACTAAGGGTTTCCCTGAGTTCTGTAAGCTGCTCAAGCAAATAATCAAATCCAATGGGAAGAAGATCATGGGAATCTCTGATTAGTGGCCAAGTTGAACAGAAGCTGTGGGTAACCTGAGGACCTACTACTTTTGATTGGCATCTGAAGTGGGGGCAGTCTCATGGGACTGAGCCCTTAACCTGTGGGGTCTGTACAAACTCCAGTTAGTGTCTTAACTGAATCTAATTATAGGACACCCAACTGGTGTCACA
The DNA here is from genome assembly GCA_004026545.1 of Mormoops blainvillei. Lineage (NCBI taxonomy): Eukaryota > Metazoa > Chordata > Mammalia > Chiroptera > Mormoopidae > Mormoops > Mormoops blainvillei. The sequence goes on along the minus strand of PVJD01000157.1, from coordinate 546,538 downwards.
AAGAATTACTTAGTGTGCAGGGAGAGAAAAACTACACAAATGGTGTCAATTTCTGCAAAGAAGGTGGTTGTGGTTTGGATAGTGATCTCACTGGATCTATAGATCAATTTGGGAAGTATTGCCATCTTAACAATATTGTCTCCCAATCCATGTGTATGGGATGTCTTTATGGTTCTTTAAATCTTCTTTATTTCAACAGTGTTTTATAGTTTTAGGGTATGTCTTGCATCTCTTTTGTTAAGTTTAGTCTTGAGTGTTTTATTCTTTTGATGCTATTGTAAATGAATGTTTTCTTAATTTTATTTCCAGAATGTTCATTTACTAGTGTATAGAAGTGCAATTGATTTTTGTATATTGATCCTGTATCCTGCAACCTTCCTGAATTCATTTATTAGTTCTAGAAGTTTTTTAGTAAATTCTTGAGGATTTTCTACATATAGGACATTGGAAACAGAGATAATCCTTTCCAATCTGGATGACTTTCATTTTATTTTCTAATCTAATTGCACTGGTTAGAACCTCCAGTACAATGTTGAGGAGAAGTGCTGGGAGCAGATATCCTTCTTGTTCCTGATCTTAAAACATTCAGTTTCTTTCACCATTAAGTATAATGTTAGCTCTAGTTTTTTTTTGTTTTTTTTTTTAATGAAGGGATGTTGAATAGTGTCAAATACTCTTTCTGCATCTAATCCAATTGCTTTTGTTCTTCGTTCTATTCATATGGTGTATTAAATTAATTGACTTCGGGGTGTTAAACCAACCTCGCATTACTGAGACCCCACTAGGTCATGGTGTGTAATCCATTTTATGTACTGTTGGATTTTTACCAGTTTTTGTTGAGGACATTTCCATTTTTATGTATAAGAGATATTGGTATGCATTTTCCTCTCTTGTGATGCCTTTATCTTGTTTTGGTATCAGGGTAATAGTAGCCTCATAGAATGATCTGGAAAGTGTTCCCTCCTCTTCAGTCTATTTGGAAGAGAATGACATTAATTCTTTTTAAAATAGTGAAACCATGAGAAGAATGTTTATTCTGCTGGTGTTGGTTGGAGTGTTCTATAGATGTCTGTTAGGTCTAATTTATTTATAGCATTGATTAAGTCTTCTATTTTCTTTTCAAGCTTCTCCCTAGTTGTTCCATTCCTCATTGAAAGGTAGGTATTGAAGTCTCTGTTATTGTTGAATTATCTATTTCTCCCTCAATTTTGTCCATTGCTGTTGCATGTACTTTGGGGGTCTTTTGTTAGGTAAATATATATTTACATAATTGTTATATCTTCCTGATGTATCAATCTTATTATCATTTAAAATGCCCCTCTAATATACCTTTTTTTTCCTTTGAAACTCCACTTTCTTCTTATATTAGAATAGCCATTCCAGCTTTCATGTGGTTAGTTTGCATGCTATTTCTCTTACACCCTTTTACTTCCAAAATACTCCTATCTTTGAGCCTAAAATAACTAGCATATAGTGAGAACTAGTTTTTAAATCCAGTCTTACAATCTCTGCCTTTTGATTGGATTGCTTAATCCATTCACATTTAATGTTATGGATATATTTGGAACCACTGTTTTGTGAATACCATGTTTGTTCAGTTCCTTATTTTGAATTTTTTCATTTTGCTGGAGAACTGCTTCAAGTAAATTTCTTATAACTATATGTAAATGGTATATTTTCTGAGTTCTTGAATGCATAAAAATATTTGTCTTTTATCCATATGCAAAAACAATAGTTTGGGAGGGTATTAAATTCTGGGTCACAATCATTTTTCCTTGGAACTATAAACTTTTAACTATTGCCTTATAATACTTAGTGTTGCAGGGGAGCAACCTACTGCATGCAATTTTTTTCCTTTTTAATAATCACATTTTTATCTAAATGATTTTAATATTTTCTTTTTATACTTTGAATTTATAAAAATCCACAAAATATGCCCAAATGCAGATCTTTTTTCAATTAATCCTGAGCTGTTTTGACATAAAAATTTAAGTATTTGGATCAAGCAAACCTTCTTCTACTCCATCCGCTTCAGCCGGTGTTTCTGCAACTCATTTTACATAAATATTGAATCATGTGATTTAGTTTTATATCTTTTGTCTTCTGTTATTTTTCTTTGTCTTTCTTAACCAAGTTCTAGGGAATTTTTTATTTTTAGATTGAAAAGTATTTATTTAAAATGAGAAAATAAAGCACAAATCACATATTTTGAAATAATTGGTAATTACCAAAAATATCACAAATCCATAAAAATAAGGTATTTTAATCAACTGCCTGACACACCTCTATAATATGTTTTTTACATTGTTTGGCTGCAAATATCTTGGTAGTCTCTTTATTTGACAACAGTTTTATACTATGATTCTCTATAGAGAGAATAGATAGGCTCAGCCATTCCTTAAGCATGGTAACTTATGGCCCTGTGTACTGGAAGCTTGTTTCTCCCACAACCTTCACACATCTGGCACCAGGCATCATGGGTCATGTTCCTAATATGATACCAACACTGACCTTGGGCCTTTATGTTGGGTGAGTTAGGAAATTGGTTAGGAAGATCATTCCAGGTAACAAACCAAATGTCCATCAACTGATGAATGGAGAACAAAATGGAAAATTTCAGCCATAAAAAGAAGTCAAATACCAACTTATGTAACGAGATGAATGAACTTTGAAAGCATTGTAAGTAAAAAAAAGTCAATGCAAAAGGCATACATCTTATATGATTTCATTTATATAAAATATCCGGAATAAGCAAATTCACAGAGACAAAAAATAGATTGGGAAAGGATTACAGGATTAGGAGTTGGCTGGTGTGTGTGTTGGTGGGGTGCTGGTGAAGAGTAGTGAAGTTTCTTGATAAAGCCTTTTAATTCATTCATTGGATTTGTGATCCAATGTTTTTTCAATCATGTTTTGTATCTCCAAAAATTCCTTCAGCTTCTCTGATAACATCTTTTCACAGTGCCCTGCTTTTGCTTCCATCACAGCCTTATCCTTCTAAATCTCACTGTGGTGATTTGGCTTCACACGTGTCACCTGTTCTGAGCCCTCAGGATAGTCCGCCCTCTCCCTCTGATGAATTTCGCCATGTGTCTGAAGATTTTTCTCAAAAACAGGTGAAGATATTTCAATGCCAGTAACTGAGAGTGGGTTTCATTAACAATACCCCGTAGGGATGGACTGTGATACAAAGGAGAAGGAAATACTGTGTTGTTTAATCATTAGGTTATTTGTTCATCTCACTGACCTCAGGTGCAGAGAGTTGAGGTTAACGTTCCACTCCGTTTATGGAGTATTATCATCTTCAGCCTGTGAAAACCCTTCTTCTCCTATTTCACTCATGCACATATGTAGTTATTTCCCTCTTGCTTAATTGATAACCCCCTCTCCAATCAGCTGCCTAGCAGGTACTCATCAGGGCAGGATCCTCACTCTCCACCGTTGTAGGTTGTTGATGCAGGCTCCAGGCAACACCGTGGAGTCCCCACTCCTCGGAACCTCCACGCATGGTTGGAAGCTCAGGACTTGTCCCTTGGATTGTTCTGCACGCACTGGTCCTTGTCTCAGTCCTCTCACTGACTGCGCAGACGCCATGGGATTAGGGAGATTGGGGGTGGGGGAGTGCTTGCACCACTTTTTGGCAAGCATCTTCTCAAGGCTATGGGTCTCAGTGGGCTACTCCCGCCCTTGACACCAAACTCTCCTTTTGAGGCTTTGGGTATGGAGGGACTCCACTTTTATTCCTAGTTGTGGCTTAGAGCTTTCCCTTTTAGTTTCAGCTCGGGTAGACACTGAAATGGAACATTGGAAGTGAAAGACCCACGCCTTTAAGTTGTCACCTGGTCTATAAAAATCCTTTTCTCCAGCTTCTTTCTTTCTGGTCCCATCAGAGGGAAAAACCTAATTCACAGGAATCAAAATGACACTAGAATTCTTCTCTATTTCCAAGAGAAAAATGACTGATGGCTAATACTGCTCTCTTATTTTCCTGATAGACCTGAACAAAGTAGGAAAATATAAAGGTTTCTCTGCAAATAATGCGGGTCAATAAGTTTGTTCGGTTAATATCTTTCTCTCCACAGTAAGCTACATAAAGTCAAAGAGCATGTCAGTCTCGCTCAACACTCCTATCTGCAGTGTCTAGCGTACTGTAGCTGACACACAGTAGGTATTCAATAAACATTTGTCTATTAAATGAGAAAATATTCAACAAAGCACTGGGCAGCCAAGTGGTATCTACAGGGAAAATGTTTTGGCCCCAAGAACGGGGCATGGAGTCTACCTGGCCACACACTAGCAGTAGTGAGACAACATGGTCAAGAAATAGCAGCTCCTGCCCTCACACGCTTTGCACAACAAACCTAGAGCCTGAGCCAGTTGAGAGCAAACCTAAAGGTGAAACAGGAACCAAAAGAGTGGGAAACTGCAGTCGCGATAAATGCTGTAAATCAGGGCTCACGCAGCCAAGGGGGCTTTGGTGGTGGCATTGGAGGGGGATCGACCTGGTCAAAGAGTCAGGGAAAACTTTGAGAAGAAACTAATACAGACCAATGAGGTGCCAAGAGGGAAGGAAGACTCCTCCTACTCTTTCTTTCTTCCGTTATTCTCCTTCCCCTCCCTTTCTACCCTCTCTGTCCTCTTCCCAAAATTCTGGAGTGTGCCAAAATTAGTGCCCAGTGAATCATGTAGTAGTTAGGGTACAGGCTATGCTGTTGAAACAAAGACCTAACAATGTGATAAATAAAATAATGGGCTTTTATTTTCTCTCACACAATAACCCAGAGCTGCAGGGCTGCCTGGACCTCCCCAACACTTGGCTTCTGTTTTTGGATCCAAGGCAGCTGCTCTGTTACTATTTCCCAGCAGCAAGAATGGGCAGAGAGAGAGGAAATGGAGGGCAATCTGCTTCCTTTTGAAAGATACGGCCTAGGAGTTGCATATATCACTTCCTCTTACACCCTCCTGGTCAGAGTTTACTCACATGACCATAAGTCTACCTGGAGGGAAGCTGGGAAATGCAGCCTCTGACAGGGTAGTGAATGGGTAGTGGAGGACAATTGCAGTTTCCGCTGCAGAGGACACAATCATGAACCCGGAGACGTTCATGTCTCAATACCTCTGAACGTTTGCACAATGTTGACAAAAGTTCCTGCTTCATGAGCTAGATCAGGATACCTGATGGTCCTCTTTGCCCCAGACAACAGTGAATGATCTATCCCTGAGTTTTCTGGACTCCAGTCATTTTAGAGCCACTTTGACAATTGTTGCCAGTTACCATGCACGTCTCCTTGAAAAGTCACATCACAGCCCTTAACCAGAGGCACACACTCCCAGTTCTTATCATGAGTCCACACCACCCGCAGATTCTCAATTCATTCATCACCAACCCCCTTGTTTAACAAGGAAATGTGTTCTAAAATTTTTTTTTTTTTACATTTTAAAGCTGCTCTTTTATTATTTTTTCTTTTTTATTTATTGTATTTTTTCCATTGCCATTAGCCTCCTTGTACTTCCATCCCCCCTGCAATCACAACACTGTTATCCGTGTCCATGAGTCCATGCTCCATAATTAACATGTAGGAAACCGTAAAAACACACTGTTATCCAGGCCTCACCTTAGGCCAACTGGATCAGAATGTCTAAGAGAGGGCTCAAGACTTCAGTAATTAAAAAAAACCTCCCCAGGGGATTCTAATGTGCCGTGAGGGATGTGAGCTAGTGCCTTAACACTCAGAAATACTACTTCATATTTCCACAGATGGCTTAACAGCTTTGTTACTTTCTGTTGCCCTGGCTGGGGTGGGAGTGGTTTATCTCATAAACATTACATTTATGTTCATTCTTGGTAGGGAAGGGAGGCAACAGGGATTTCTTTTTTTCAGTGATCAAGCAGACATTCAGTAAGTCTACCGGCTCCTAACTCCTGCTTCAAAGCTGTAGCCATAGGATTTTTTTTTTCGATATGGCCCACAGCTGGGTCACTGCATTCCTTAGGCCTCCCTCATCTACACGCCTGGGGCGAAGATCAGGAAAAGCCAGTTGCTAATTCAGCTAACATCAAGCACCAGGTGTTTGTCTAAGTATGTTACATATATGAAACTGAGGCACAAAATGTTAACTGATTTGCCCAGGCCACAAAGTGAGGAAGTGGTAAAGGTAGATTTGAACCCAGGTAATCTAGCTTCAGAATCCATGATTTCAAAACCCCTACACTAGAACAGGAAGGAGGCAGCCATTCCCACCGCCGTGGCCACAGGGCGGGTAGAAGCCAACGTGAGATTCAGATTGAACGAACATTTGATGGGCATTGAAATTTGTGGGGAAACTTCCATTCTACCTCTCATGGAGTTTCTGAAGCAAAAGACCTCAAGCCCATCCCTCTTCACCTTCGAGTTCTCTCACTTACCTGTTCCCCAGGTTACCCCACACTGGGCCTCTCTAGAACACCTCCACCTGCTCCCTAAAACCCTCTGAAAGGCTGCCTGCCTTCTTCTTCTCTAAGCCCAGGATGGCCCTGCAATCACTGGTCAATTCGTTCACCCAGCTCTGGCCATAGCTTCTTCTCCTGCTCCCGCTGGGGTGGGGAGAGGGGACAGCACAGTCCAGACACGTGGCCCAAGCTCTTGCACAGACAGGCTCTGCCCTCAGCCCACAGGGAGATCCTGGCTGCTGCAGCTGCACCAACCCCAACACAGGCTCAGGAGAAGGCAGTCAGGGAACAGGAAAGTTGCTGTCAAGTAGAAAGTTCCACGCATGTCGCCCCTCTGTTATTCCCTTCCTGCACTGTCGCTCTGACAAGCCTTTCCCGACACCGGGGCATTCATTTCCCATGCCACCTGCCCTAAACACACAGATTTGTTTGGATCGGTGATAAATGAGATGCAAATGCAGCTGGAGGCCCAGTGCTGAGACACTGAGACTACAGGTCACGCCATGCTCCCGCCTCACCCTCCTGTCCCTGGGACACCTTCAGCCCTGCTTTACATCTGCTGCATCCTGTGGCTCTGCTGAGCAAAAGGTGACTGGCAAGGTGAGCTGACACAGTATTCTCAGCAGATAGCAGAAAGTTGATGGAGAAAAATTCACTCCCTCGGTGAGGCTTCTGATCTCGTGTTTATCTTCATTTGAACCATCCTGGGTTTTAATTGCAAGCCACTTCCATTCTTTTTCCAGAAGCAGGCAGGGTATACATTATAAAATAAATAAATGATTAAGAAACATCTAATTATTGTTATTGGTTTCCTACTTGAAGGTCCTTCCAAGCTGCTTCTTATTAAAGTCATTCATCAAGGCACTGTATGCCCTTTCCGCAGGCGCTGCTCCCAGGACCAACACGGAACGGGCTGTCTCACACAGCATGTGGTGCTTAGCAAACATGGGAGGATGATGGCTGGGAATTCCTCCCTCGGCCTTAACACCAGCGTGATGGATGGGTGCTTCCTGAGATGGCGATGAGTCTCTGGCTGTGCATCCGCCTGACCACAAACACAGGTGTCAGCCTGAGCAGACGTCAGCCTCCAACTGTCTCTCCCGAGCGCACGCAGAGGGGAACGCCCTCAGTTCCCACTCAGGGACCTCATTAATTTTTCATATGCTGCAGTCCCCTGGCTTATTAAATATTTATAACAATATCATTATTTACCAAACAAGCTTCCAGTCTATGTCCAAGGCCTCAGAGCAGGGGCCTCCCTTGGGCACCCCTCTTCCTCTGGAAGACCATTTCAGCAGCAGCGGTGAGTTGAGCAGTCAGGCCTCTGCCTTCCTTTGCAGCCATTTCTGTAGCTTCTCTCCAGGCTTTGGTGGAGGAAACTGTGGGGCCAGAGGAGACCAAAGCATGATGAAGCTAAGTGTGCTTGAATAGGTGCCTCTCTTATCAAGACCCACCCCGGCCATGCTGTGACCTTGCCATTCTGATCCCACTGTTCCCCAGTCCACTGTCCAAATCACTCACTTCTCTCTGATTCTACAGGTTGTGTCTCCAGGCATGAGACAAGAATTTGCTCACTCCATGAAGATTTACTGAGCAACTGCATGTACAGGGGATGGGCACTGCGTCGGGGGCTTGACAACACTGTGGCAGGCACTGAGCCAACCCCTTTTTTTCTGTCCCATTGCGAGACTTCTTGTTAAATTAGGTTTTCAAGACATCTTTCTTTCACCATTAGAGTCCCACAAGAAGAAAATTGTTTCAGGCAAGGTCCACTGCTGGGTGCTACAGTTAGTGCCGAAGTTTGAGGAGAAACAGGATCTTAGCATGGTCTAAAACTGTCTCCCCAAGACAGTTATTAAGTACAAAGGGAAATATGGTAACTTTACAGTGGAGAAATCCAGAAGACAGTACGTTAACCACATGACCGAAGTTGTAGTTTGCCAGAAATAAGACATATTAATGATGCACTGACAAGGGAATGTGGCTTTTGTAATATTTTTGCCCCCAAAATGGAAAACTTCCATTCCAATCATCACAATCATCACAATGCATAAGACAACACAATCATCACAATGCATAAGACAACACAAATTATAGAACACTTTATATAATAACTGGCCAATGCTCTTCAAAATCATCAAGGTCATGAAAGGAGAGCTGTCACAGGTTGGAGGGACTAAGGACACAAGGACACAAGGACACATGACAATGAAATGTAATGTGGGAATCTGGGACTGGATTCTGGAACAGAAAAAAAGCCATTGCTGGGGGGAAAAACTATAGTCTTCATCTGGTTTTAACCAGTTTTTCCCTCGTCTGGTAACTGCATTACTAAATGTAACTGTGTATGTTGACCATGGAACTCCACTATTTAAGATGGCATAACTTACCACAGGCTGCATGCGGGCTGGGGGGCTAAGAATGCAGCACGACGCAAAATCGCATATACACTTAAAACCTTTTTTTTTTTTTTTTTTGCTCATCATGTTTCATTAGTGTTTGTGTAGTTAATGTGTGGCCCAAGAAAACTCTTCTTCTTCCAGTGTGGCCCACAGACACCAAACGGTTGGACACCCCTAAGAGTAAGAGTATTGGGGTCACACTGCGAACAAATACAAGCTTTGAAGTAATTGGCTTAGATTCATATCCAAGACCTACTACTTATTACCTGTGTGATTTTTAGGTAGGTTATTTACTCCCTCTGAGCCTCAGTACACATCTGTTCAAAGCTGAAATAATGGAGCAGACTTCGGTTGGACATTCTGTTGCTCATAGCGGATAGCATCCAGAATGATGCAGGAACAGAGCAAAGACAAAGACTGTACTCGAATGGGAACCACAGGCTGGTGGGAAAGATATAGGATAATTTGGTGAAGAAATAAGAAGTTCAGAGATGGAGAAGTTCTGTGAAAATACAATGGATAATAAGATGAAGGTGCCTGCAGAGTGGTCCAAGGAGGACTTTTCCAGGTTCCACGGAGATAGAAAGGATTTGCCATGTGAACACCTGGGGGAAGGGCATTCCCAGCAGAGGAAACTGAGTGTCAAGGCCCTGTGGCCAACACTCTACAAGGTGGTTTCTGTGCCTGGAGTGGAGGAAGATTGATATCAGACAGGGTTGGAGAAGTGGGCAGATATAATAGGCTTATGCAGAAGTCCCAGCAAGACCATGGTGACTTGGACTCAGGTGTGATCCATGTAAAGAGAAGTGGGCAGATTGAGGAGATGGCTGTGGATGAGATGCCAGGAAGGGGTGAGCAATGGAGCTCTGGTTTCTGGACTGAGCAGCTAAAGTGGATGGATGGCAATGCCATTTACTGAGTCCTAGAAGAGGATGGAAGAACAAATAGAAGCAGTGTTTATTTTAATTTTTTTATCCTCACCCAAGGACATTTTTTCATTGCTTTCATTTATTTTTTATTTTTAAGTATATTTTATTGACCATGCCATTACAATTGTCCCAATTTTTTTCTGCCATTACTCCCCTCTGCCTAGTACCCCCATTCCCTCCAGCAATGCCCCCCACCTTAGTTCATGTCCATGGGTTGTGTGCGTAAGTTCTTTGGTTTCTCCATCTCCTATATTATTCTTAACATCCCCCTGTCTATTGTATTCCTAACAATTATACTTCTTAATCACTGCACCATTTCCCCATTCTCTCCCTTCCCCCTCCCAGCTGATAACTCTCCAAATTATTTCCATATCTATGATTCTATGATTCTGTTTCCTATTCTGGTTGTTTGCTTAGGTTGTTTGGGGTTTTTTGTTTTGTTTTTAGATTCCGTTGCTGATAGTTGTGAATTTGTTGCCTTTTTAATGTTCATGGCTTTGACCTTCTTTTTCTTAAGTAAGTCCCTGTAACATTTCCTGTAATAATGGTTTGGTGATGATGAACTCCTTTAGCTTTACCCTGTATGGGAAGCTCTTTATCTACCCTTCAATTCTAAATGATAACAGCTTTGCTGGATAGAGTAATCTTGGTTGTAGGTCCTTGCTTTTTGTCACTTTGAATATTTCTTGCCAGTCCCTTCTTGTCTGCAAAGTTTCTTTTGAGAAATCCGCTGATAGTCTTATGGGAACTCCTTTGTTGGTAACTCTCTCCTTTTGTCTTGCTGCTTTTAAGATTCTCTCTTTATCTTTAACCTTTGGTGTTTTAATTATGATGTGTCTTGGTGTATCCAACTTGTTTGGGACTCTCTTTGCTTCCTGAACTTGTGTGTCTATTTCCTTCACCAAATTAGGGAAGTTTTCTTTCATTATTTTTTCAAATAAGTTTTTAATTTCTTTCTCTTCCTCTTCTCCTTCTGACATCCCTATGATTCGGATGTTGGCACATTTGGAGATGTCCCAGAGGTTCCTCAGCCTATCCTTGTGTTTTTGAATTCTTCATTCTTCTTTTTATTCTGGTTGAATGTTTATTTCTTCCTTATGTTCCAAACTGTTGGTTTGAATCTCAGTTTCCTTCTCTTCTCTGTTGGTTTCCTGTGGATTATTCATTATTTCACTTCATTTCTTACTTTAGTTTTTTGCCATAGTCAAGGAGTTCTCTGAGCATCCAGATTACCAGTGTTTTGAACTTTGCATCTGCGAGGTTGGCTATCTGCATTTCATTTAGTTCTTTTTCTGGGGTTTTGTTCTGTTCTTTCATTTGGGCCATTTTTCTTTCTCTCCTCAATTTAGCAGCCTCACTGCATTTGTTTCTGTGTATTCAGTAGAGTTGCTTTTATTCCCTGTCTTAGTAGTGTGGCCTATGTAAAAAAGACATCTGTAAATTGTGTCAGGCAGAGCCTCAGGTAATTGCCAGGACGGAGCACCCACTTCACAGCTTTGTGGCTGTGTGAGGAGGGCTCTGAGAGGGGACAATGCCACCACCTGTCTTCTGGTTGTTTACCCAGCATTTGCCATTTCCAGTCATTTCACCCCCTTCCCATCTGTGATGCACCCTTCCAGTTGCTGCCCTCATGGTGAATCCAGGAGTGGGTGAGTCTGCATATGTTCTAAGACCATGCTGGACCTTTAGTGGTGAAAATCCGGCAGTTTTTTCCACTGCCTTAACCCCCTTTGGTTTTTATAGCCAGGGGGAATGGGGATCTATCTTCCTGGTGCTGAAACCCTGGGCTGTGCGATCTGGTCTGGGGCTGCGATTGCTCACTTCCAAGGTATCCCTCTCATCTGCTCCTCTGCTGCTGCCACTGCCACCACCACCTTTCCGCACCATACCACCTCTCTGCCCATCCCAACAATTCCACCCCTCCTACCTGTCTGGATATATGTGTCTCTTTTAAATCCTTGGTTGTTGGACTTCCATACAGCTCAATTTTCTGATGGTTCTAGGTATTTTAGTTTTGAGATCTGGTTGTAAGTCTTTCTATGGTTGCGCAAGGAGGTGAAGCAGTTCTACCTATGCCTCCATCTTGACTGGAAGTCTAGGTTAAATGTTTTAATAAGGTAATTAGTCACTTGATACTCTCTGTTGGTCAATTTCAAAGTTAAACACAGTAACCATATGACCTAGAAATTCCACTCCTAGGTATATACTGGGAAATGGCTCCAAGAATGGAGTGGTGAGACTGGCATGCAATGACTGAATAGGAGTGAAGCAACGGTGCTGGGGAGCAGTTGCATGCCTTCACCGAAAAGCCCATCTGCTCTTTCAGGGACTCCTTATGCACCAGGCAATGTTCTAGATCCTGAGGATACAGCAGCAAGCAAGACAGACAAAAATTTCTGTCCTCATGGGACTTGCGTACAGATCATTTGTTATTATGAAATGATGTAACTCAGGAATAGCCAGATGGAGGAGATGCATAGGGTAAGATGTGGGAAAAGAGCATGGAGCTTCTATGCTCACTGCACCCCTCCCCCAGAACCTCCATGGGTTCACCAACTCAGAAGCTCTCTTTCATTGCTTTTAGAGAGAGAGAAAGGGAGAGAGAGAAACATCAATGTGAGAAACATTGACCAGCTGTCTCCAAATGCACTCTGACCAGAGAAACTGACAACCTAGGTATGTGCCCTAACCAGGAATAGAACCCTCAACCTTCCAGTTATAGAACAATGCTCCAACCAACTAAGCCGTATCAGTCAGGGCCAGGAGCAATATTTAAAGAGATAATGACTGAAATCCAAACACATTCATGAAAATGAAGGATAAAAAGAAACACAAAAGCATACAACTAGGCCCATCATAACAAAGCTGATGAAAAACAAAGAGTAACATCTCCAAAGCATTTAGTAAAAAAAGACATACTTTCAAAGGAACAGCTAGAAGACTAATAATGTTACTGAACCAAAGTGAGGGTTTGGCTGCCTACTGCCACCAATAGGCAAATTCCAGAGGCAGAGGCTGGTGAGAAAGGAAAGAGGTCTTTTATTCAAATGCTGCACAATCTGGGAGAATGGCAGCCTCTAGTTTCAAAGCCTATCCCCTCTGGGAAACCCAGAGGAAAGCCCAGCCATCCTCAACGAGACCAAAATCAAAGGCAGCATCCAGAGTCCTGTCTCCCATTTAAAGTACTGTCCCTTGGGAAGCACAGCCAGCCTCCGAGTGGTCATCCAGGTAGATCTCAGGCTCTCTCCTTGGAACTCACATGTGCAGCTGGTACAGTCATTGGCCACATGGCTTCTTGGGCCAGAAGGTCCTGCAGATGCAGCAGCCAGAATGTTTTCAAGGTGGGTAACAGACACATCACTTCCTTCCCTTGGGTTTACATTCGTTTTCCTGTGTGGGCAGGACCACGTGCTTTCTCAGTCCAAACTTCCACATGCTCTGGGGGGGGTCCATCCCCCAATCCCTTTTGTCCTCAAGCTAGACTAAAAGGTTTCTTCAATACAGCACCTCCCCCCTCCACCATTCTGACCTCTACGGCACATGTGCTCGCCTTCCCCTGGTCCCACCCCCAGTCGGGTACTGGAAGAGGGTAGGCCTTTCCCTCCCAACCAATTGTCTCGCTAGCCTTATGTGTGCTCAGTGCAATACTTTCTCCTATCGCCATCTTGCTAGGGGGTGGGGGATGTGCCATCAGGCTATCAGTGTCAATAACTGACTTATCTATAGAAATAATAAAAGGCAGAAGACCATACAATGAAAAGGAAAGAAAATAACTTCCAATGTGGTATTCTATTCCCAGTGAAAATACCCTAAGGAAACGGCAAAATAAAGACATTTCCAATCAAATGAAAGGTAAGAGAATGCATCATTAGCACAGGCTTCAAAAAGAAACACTAAAGGGAATTATTTAGGCAGAATGAAAATAATTGCAGAAGAAACACTGACATGCAGGAAGGAGTGAGGGCAAGAGGAAGTGAATATTGGTAAATCTCAGTGAATACTGACTTCCAGCACTAATACTAATGTTAGTCATAGGAGTTATGGATCTACATATGTTGAACATGCATAGACTGGAAAGCGCAACAGAAAATAGTAAATGATGGAGAGGGGGAACGGGACTGAAGTGTCCTGAGGCCCCGAAGGGGTGAAATCACTCATTTCTCTTAGACTCATAAATCAAGAACACGTGTTGAAATCACAGGGGTAACTACAAGAAGAAAAGAGTGAATTACAAACAAGCTAACAGAGGAGAGAAATTGGATTTTAAAAAATGTTTGATTGATCTAAAAGCAAGGCCAGAAGAGAAAAAGGAATATAAAACAGGTGGGACACGTATCGGAGAGAGAGCAAGGCAGTAGACAAAACCAAATACACTAGTAATTATGTTAAATGTAAACTAGCACCTCAGTTAAGTTTCCCGATGACCAAATGGATAACATCGGACACATTTTATAGGTGAAGAATTTGAGGCACAGAGAAGTCAAGTAACCTACCCAACGTTGTTTACCCAGGAAATTGTTGGTATCAGAATGTGAACTGAGTGGCCTGCCTCCGGGACCTGAGCATGTCACCCCTCCAGGAGCTACCTTCCTCTCTGTCCACCCAGCACTGCTTTAGGTCAGCCTTTCTGAGGACTACACCCAGGTTCCCACATCAAGCTCCTAATGGGACTCACTGGCACCACCTTGTTGCCATGGTGACTATGCTATGGCACAAACTGGATCTTCGCTCTCCCTGAAATTAAAATGTCTTCCTGGATTCTCATTTGCTTCAAGACAAATGTAGTCAAGTCATGAAAGGTCCTTCTAGATGAGACCTCTGCCAACCTCTGCCCACCACTCCCCGCACCGTGTCCTATGTGAGTGCTTCCTGTAGTCATTCCCACTTCAGCCTCACAAACCTGCAATGCAAGTGCTGTCATTCTTCATCTCCTAGAGAGGAAGGCGCACTCAGAATGCCTAAGTGGTGACCCAAGCAAATTCATGAATCCAGATGGTAAATATTTATTTAGTAACTACCATGTGACTGGCACTCTCTCAGATGCTGGGAAAAGAACAGGGAACACAACAGGCAAACATCCCTGCCTTCCTGTGGGCACACAGCCCACTGGTCCTTGGCATCGATGAATTCCACATATGTGGGTTCAGCCAACTGCAAATTAAAAATATTTTTTACAAGTTATGTTGTTGCTGACTTGTATAGAGATAGGCCTATGAAGGTGATGATGGTTGCATCTGTACTGAACATGTAGACTTTTTCCTTGTCACTGTTCCCTAAAATAATACAGTGTAACAAGTATTTACACAGCATTTACATTGTGTTAGGTGTAAGTTACTCAGAGATGATTTAATATATGGGAGGATGTGTGCCAGTTATATGCAAACACTATGTCACTTCATACAAGGGACTTGAGCATTCACAATTTTGGTGTCTGTGAGGCATGCTGGCCTCAAGGCCCTGTGGATACCAAGGAACGACTGGGTTATATACATATATACATACTGTATGTTGCATATATATTGTATAGGTTCTGCGGTAGCTGGTTATAAGTGACATGAAAAAGTAGGGAGGAGGAAAACTGAAGTAGATTGCAATGTTTTAAAAGTGTGGCCAGGGAAGGCCCATGAGACACGGGCATTTGGATAAAGATGTAGGAGAGAAGAAAATGAGCCACACAGGCATCTCAGAGACAGGCCTTCTGAGGGACACCAGGAAATGGGCTGCAAATGGCAATGCCATGAGGGCAAAGCAATGAGTAAGTGGCAGGGCAGTGGCTCTGAAATGTTAATTATCTACCAACTAACCCGACTCCGGACTGGGCAGCAGGCTTCTCAGGGCATGGTCCTATCTCCAGCCTGTGGGCACACAGGGCACATTGCTAAATGATGGAGCTAGGACCTCAATTTTGAGTGGCATGGTAAAGGGGCACCCGCCCCACTACCACCCATCCGCCCCTGTGCTGTTCCCCGCCCCCATTGCCTCCCCTTCCTCTGGGGAATGAGGAGTCTGACACCTGTCCCTGAGTCCCAGGAACTGTATGTATACCCTGGGCCTCTACAAGTTCTTCCCACACAAAGGAGAGGCACAACAGGGCCAGCTGTGGGGCAGGGAGCCTGATTCCGACTACAACACTGGTTTCACTCACACTATCTCCCTGCTTTCTTTAGGAAAAACTGAGCTGTTGGTCTAACTGGCGTCATATCCCTGAGTGCTCTTAAAGAATGGGTACCAGGCCACTGGGTTACAGTGCGTAATGCAACACCCTCTCACTCTGGGAGAGAATAGCCCTTGCCCTCTGTGTGTAGAAAATATCAGGGGGTGAGAAACATGGCTAAGACCGGACCAAATCAAGACTGAATTCTAGAAGGTTCTATATAAGGTAGACCCAAACACAGGAAAAGTACAATGACCTGCACTGAGATGCCTGAGACACCACACAGGGCTGCGGAAAAGAAAACCAAACATCCACCTGGGAGAACTCAGGTGCCAGCCTAGGAAAGACACTGGGGTGGGGTTACAGTGGCCCAGAATCACTCAGGGCAAGGGGCTTTCTCACACCTTCACTTTCTCCAGGAAAACTGAGAAGAGAATTGTGTTCAGGAGGGAGTTATTTTCAGATATTTGAAAATAACCCTTCAAATTCTAAGAAAAAATGTTTCTTATTCGCTTAGCTATTAAATGTGTATTTTGACATGTGAACTTTCATGCATAATAAAGCCTCTTGTGTACTATGTGATCAAGCTCTTTAATGATGCCTACAGCACAATTCTTCCGTTTAATAGCTGAAAGGTTTATAATGCCCTGTGTTGGGCTTTATGGCATGTGTGGCACACTCATCCTTGGTTCACTGGTCTCCCTGCTCCAACCCTAAGCCATAATGCTGTTGTGACCTGCTTTCCAGTTTCTAGGGGAAAATTATGGCTGTGGCACTCATTTAAAGCAAAACCCTACTCACTGACAAAACATGCTTCAACATGTTTTGAATAAGCATTTCAGCAGAGAGGCTAAGGACACACATGCTGGACTGTCTAGGTATCTTTGATAATAGCGACCTTCGGTGCCCCCATGTGGTCACACAGGGTATGACATCCTCAACAGGGAGTTCTGTCCTGCAGGGTCACCAGAGCTGGAAATTTCTTTAGGACAGTTAAAAAAAAAGCTATGAGGGGCAAAAGAGGACCCAGAAAACGGTACTTTTTGGACTGCTATCTCCTCATCATATGAGTGGTAGAGGAAATAATGTAAGCTGTTGGAAGTCTGTTGGAATTGAACTAGAATGTGAGTTGTTATCAGTTCTGGGACAAACTGCCTTGTAGAGAAAATGGGAATACTAATCCTGGATCGTAAAAATAAAGTAAGCATGGATGTGACTTTTTGTTTTAAAAATTTACAGAGTATATGTATCCTCCTGTAACTTGCATTTTTTCATTTAACAGTACAATTTTAAGACATGTTGTATATGTCGGTGTAGTACCAATATCTGCTTAATTTTTCCATTGTTAATCAACAGTGTAAATATAGTTTGGCAAGAGGGAGAAAGAGGAGTATGGATTGAAGGGCATCATGTAATAAATTTATTGTATTTTGTTACACGTTCCACTTTTCTCTTAAATCCAACTGTATGCTATATAATCAACTGCTGTTCCAGAAGTAAAACGTTTTAAACATAAAAATATAAATTCTGCATCTTAAAAGTGCATACACTTTGAATAATAAGACATACAAATAAATAACAAAAGTCAGTGACACATCTCATGCACTTGCTCTAAAATAATTTAAAATGTATGATACACTCTTCTTCCAGCCTTGAGGAAAAACGCCTGCCTTTCACATTACACAGATCACTGTGAATGGTGCGAGGATGACAGAAAAGCCATTTCATGTAGTGCTATGGCATGCAGCTTTTAAGACAACTCTAGAAATCCCAGTGTAAAGACAGAAGCACTCCATCGAGAAACCATTTCTGTGAAGGGCCTGAGTTCAGTTTTAGCCAGTGGTGAGGCATAGAGGGAGCATCGATGCAGACCAAAGGCCCAAGAAGAGCCTCGGCCTGTGGAAACACGTAGCCACCTTCCCCTTGGGCGTCATGACCTCTCACCAGTTGAGTAGCACCTAATATGAAACGTAATTTCATTATTACGTTTTCTCCACTACCAGTCTCACTGCCCTGGGGGTCGTTCTAAAGGAGCACTTCAACCTGGATGTTTCCTTGTATTTTTATGCCTTGAAATGTTAAACAGCAGGTAAACTGTGTCTCTTTTTTTGTAGGCAGCATAATGCTCAGTGGGATGAACCTGAGAAGCGCAGCACATTGTTTTGAAGTTGTAGTGCATTCATCTCACCACAAATTAATGCTAAATTTTGTTGTCCTCTACCAGTAATGTATATGGCCAAATTTTTGGATGAATATTACATGATTTTTTAAAAATTACATGGAAATACCAGCAAGTTACCAAAAAAAAATTCCAGATAAAATTTAAATATACTTCCTGAATCCACATTCTGAGTAAATACAGAATGAGCTAAACAGGAAATTCAGAGGCAGCCTAGGGTTTACTATTATAATTATTACAAAGAAACCGTCATTCTATCAAAAGCAGCGACAGGTTTTCCTAGGTCACAGAAAGCTTCATTCACGTCAGCATTTTCTAGCTCAGTGATGTCCCTGTCCCCACCCCACCCGCCAAGTTTGGCCCTGCTGTGACCCCGAGGGCACTCTGCCTGCCCTACAGCCTAGAATTTCCACCAGACTTGCAAGTTCTGGGACACTCACCAAATGCTCCAAACTCCTAAATTGGGCCTCAAATCAGAAAAGCCTCTGACTTCAAACAGGAGGTTGATACCAGTTTTCAAAGTTTTTTCTTTCCTCTCCATCACAGAGGAATCTGTCATTCCCAAGTGATTCTCACCCTAGCTCTCAGCACAGTGCTCAATTCTGATGGCACATCAGAATCACGTAGGAACTTTAACATATGGGGTCATTCCTGGGATCCAGCCCTACACTAATTATATGAAAACCTTGTGAGTAAGAGGGACCTAGGTATTTTTAAAAGTTCCACAGGTAACACTCTTAAATGCTGAGTACCAGAATCTCAGACAAGTCATTCAGAAGAAGCTTCACAGAATCTTGGGGACAGTCTATATGAGATTTGACAAAGCCTCCCAAGTCCATTATGGATCTCACTTCTCCCCAAAATTGGGTAACACTGGATTAAAATGAACGTGAGATAAATCTAGAAACTAATCCACTCTATGATGCCACCATGAATCCCACAAGCTTAGTCTTCATGTCTCCAGTGGCTGGGGAGCTCCAAAAGCTTTCCAAAATAGCTTTATGTCTCTACAAAAGCATTTTAAAATTGTTCATACTATTAGAAGCCACATTCTCTCCTTGTGACTATGACAGAACCCTAGAAGATATAAAAAATTAAAATCTATAGAAAATGGCAGGATATTTTTAGAACATTTCTATACAGTATATAAACCAGTGTGTGTGAAACATACCCAGTTCCACTCCTGCTTGCAAATACTTATTTTACAGTCTAGCCAATGATTAAAAATAAATCAGCCAAGAGAAACATGTGCAAAGCAAAACAAGAAACCACATTCATGTTCCACTATACTAATTATTAAACCACATTTAGTAAATTAAAAATTCAAAAATGGAGTCCCATAATCTAAGAGTTGCCTTTAAAAAAACTTGTATTTAGTGTAGTGGATATTGTTTATTACCTTCTTTGCATATGTGGTAAGAGCATGCTTTCTGGGTTTGATGGAGGCCATGCAAGTGTCCTCATTAGCTAGGAAGAAATGACTGGCCACGCTCAAAGGCAGCTGTAAAACACACACTCTGGGAGCTGACCAAACTGACTACTCACTAGGATTTCCCCCAAAATACTCATCAGGTTTAGCAATAATGTGCCCTTTAAAATTAAAGACAGCCTGCACAATCACAGTTAATTTTTGTGTTTGTTATGACATCGGCACTAGTCAGCAAATTTCACGCCTTTCAATTCCAAATACTAGAGTTCAACCCACCTCACAGAAGTGTTTGATTGAAACTGTACTTATGATTTGCTAGCTATCTTAAAATCCCAACCAGAAGCACTAATTATCTTTGCATCCAATAATTATAATGACCTCCATAGAAAATAACTTCAGTTGTTCAGTAATTCTGTCAGAATGGAATGTGACATCAGATGTCAATATATTTTAAAAACATGTTTATTTGAAATAAATGAGCTTTGTTCACAGCTCTTCTCTGCTCCATTTTCCTAAAGGCTGCCACTACTGTCCTTTACATGTGGTTTCTATGATTTTCATGATAGTTATTTTAAAGGGATGACAACTTTTCTCTCAACTCCATCCCCACAAAAAATCCCCCACATCAATCTCATAGCAACACGGATGAGCAAATTCTAATCAGAAGTGACTTCATCAGGGATTTTCAACCCCTAGGTAAAAGAAACAGCTCAGTCTGAAAGCAGATGTGGAGGAAACTGTCTCCAGAGATGAAGAAGGGCACTTTTGGTTCCCAGAACACACTTGCTCAGGAGGACCAGCAGTCTTGGCCGATTCACCAGAATCCACTCGCTCTCTTGTCCAAGAAGACTGTCACTCCACCCAGGACGTCACCAGCACCCCGGTCCACCAGCTGTGCTCCCAGGGCTCCTCGGCCAAGGCAGGTTCCTGTGCTTGCAGCTTGCCTTCAGAAGCACAGCAGGCCCTCCACGAACGTTTGCAGAATGAACAAATGAGTAATGAAAGAATGACTACACAGATAGTTACAATACTTTACCCCAACTGTGCAACTGGTCCAGTTAAGCTGCTTTTAGGGAGAGAAAATACAAAAGGGCTGCGAGGTGCTCTTGACATATCATGAGCTTAACATTTTCCTTGTGCTTCCATGTTGTATAAGGGATTACAAAGGCAAGGCACAGGGCTGTCTTAAGGAATGATATAGCCTCAGTGCACTGGATGTTTACCAGAAAAGAAATCAAGAAAAAAACTTTTTTAAAGAACAAACTTTATAGATGCAGCTCTAGGTTGGTGATTACTTTATGGTGACCAGAGAATGAATGCTCGATCAGGCCCACCTGGCTATCAACCAGAAACCCAGGCCCACCATCCTCAGCAGGTGATTTTTAACCCCAAACACATGTATGCCTGTTGCACTAAACATCATTGGGAAAATAAAACAAAACAAACACCGAGTCCCTAACCTACCAAAGAACTGAACCGCACTGAACCAAGTAACAATTTCCCGTATTTTATACCTCAAAAAGAGCACCTCCGAACTTCTGGGCAAAATATCCTTGTGGGCTTAAAGGTTGTACCTGGTAGTTAGGGATAAAGATTTTCACTGCTTAAGCACAGAAATGTAATAGCATAAACATGCCTAGACAATGCCATAATATTTCCTGATTTTTTCCATTTAAATCTGAAACAAGGACTCAATTCCATAGACATATAATTTATAGATACTAATATTTTATTTCTAGATCTCATAAAAAATCAAAGGAGACTATAGTTGTTTTAAGACACTAAACCAAATGCGAAATCCATTCCTGAAGCACTCAAGAATAAAAATATTTACCACTGTGAAAACTGAACTACTTTCTATTAATGCTTAACTGTTAATTTATTAACCCCAAAGAGTTAATAAAACCATTTATGTAGCCAAATTATCATTCTAAGACCTTGCAGAGCTGCAGATAGATTTCAAATGTGATTTGCCCATGAAAGAAAGATGTGAGGTTCAAATTAGACAAATACTGAATTCCTAATACTGATGATCCCATATGTGGCACATCTTTTCCAGGAAATAAAAGTGATACAGCCCTGGCCAGGTGCCTCAGCTGGTTGAAGCATCATCCTGTATGATAAAAGGTTGCAGGTTCAAGCCCCGGTCAGGGCACATACAGGAGGCAACCAACTGATGTCTGTCTCTTTCTCGTTCTCAAATCAATAAATATATCCTCAGGAGAGGATTAAAAAATTTTTTTTCTAATTAAAAAAAAATGATACAGGGAAACCAGCAGTGGTTACATGCTGACAGGTTGCCAATATGCTGTTGGAAGCAAAAATAAACACCACAGGCAGCCTGATGTTGGAAGTCACACTACCACAGAGGTCAACAGTGCTGCTTTGGAGAGCCACAGACACCAGGACAGTAAGAAAGTGACAGAACTGAGTGCAAGGGGCAGACTCGTGTTCAGTAAATTTCATGAAGCACTATGGTAACTTTCACAAAGCTGAAAAGGTGCACCTTAACTATCACAAGGGTAAAATTCCAGCTACCCTCAACATAAATGGCCTGTGGACTTGCAAGTTACCTAATGCTCAAATTAGCAGCAAAATAAACTTAAGTGACCTACTGAAAACATTTCCCAAGAGGTATTCATGGAAAAAAAAAAAAAGCAGTGCAGAATTTACAGCTGTGCATGTATATGTGTTTAGTTACCTCATGCACAGCAATACTGAAAAGGGGGATTAATAAATGGATCTGTGCACCAGGAGTTGCGGAGGAACTTGAAGAGTCTATGATTTTTTTTTTAAGTTAATATTTAAGAGCATATAAACAAAGCCTGCTGTACTTCATGGTAAAGTGACAAATGCTATTCAAACAAAATCAGACTCTCTTGACATTTAGAAAAGGGAGGAAAAAGAACCCCTAAAACTTGCCAAGATGCCTCCAGAAAGCTCAGAAAACCATTTGTCTTGCTTATCTGTGAGCTTTTTCTGAGGTTCTTTTTTTCTAACCAAGAAATGCAATTTGCCTGGACAGTGCCAGACAGAACATGCTCCAATCCTGTTGAGTTTGGGTAAGAGTTTAAATATTAAACACAGAGAAGAAATAAATGAATTACTGAAAAGCAGTCATACTGAGCTGGACAGGCAGGATCAGAAGTGTGCATATAATACTTGGTTACACATCACTTTAACCATCACTGACTTTCGGCCTTCTGCAACTTCTTTCCTGTCTCTGACTTACAAGACTTTGTGGAAACATGGATGTGCGCACAAGGCAGGCATGAACGTTCCAACTTCTAACAGAAAAAGGTACTACTAGAAGAGGAAAACAGTAGAGATTCATGCATCCAGTTGAGAATCCATTCCCCAACCCCCAGGAATCTTTCAAAAGTGTTAACTGCTCTCCTACATTTCAAAATCCCAATGGCTTTCACTAGCAAATTTAGAAGGAAAAAAATTTAACTACTAGTGATTGGCTTTCTGGATATCAAATTTGCCATCTTCTTGAGACATATCCCAAGACTCAAGATCCCCTATGGTACACACATCTTGCAGATATGAAAGTAGTGAAAGACCACTTCTACCTCTAAAAACTTCCATGTGTGGCAGTAGGAGAAATGACAATAACTGACAGGCCACCTTCCTCTTTAATGCTTTTACTGATACACATCAATCCTAAACTAGCTGAGTATATACCTGAGAAACATTAGTGTTAAAATATTGCCCTTTACAAAGACTTGGTAAATGGGGCCAAAGTGCAGAAAGCAACAGTTTTCTCTTGGTTTGTTTCATTGTTAGTGTCACAGTTTTTAGAACTCCTGGTGCCACATGACAATCCACAGTAAGGAGAAATCCTGCTCAGCTGAAACCCAAGTCAAATAATTCATCCTTCGACAGAGCACAGTAACAATAGCTTAACTGGTTCACAGGTTCCAAAACCCTAGTGTCCAAAAAGTCATCAGAGTTCTCTAGAAAGAAGTATGTACAACTAGTAAAGGGACCATCCAGGGCATCATCTATAATATTTCCAGTTAGCTCGGTATTGATGCTTTGCCTATGGCTGTTATTTGGTTCAATGGCAGAATAAGGCGACACTTTTAACAATTTGCAATTGAATTCTGCACACACACGCACACACACGCATACACGCACGCACGTTAGGCACGTGACCCAAAAAGTACAAAACAAAAGCATAGAGGGCTTTGGTGGGAGGGAAGGGTTCTAAATAAATAAACATCTTTACAGGGAAAACAGAGAGTGCAGCAGTATCACTGAGGTTTCTGAGAAGGCCGTGCAGAGGCTGGCATGCTCGAAGGTAACTTTTGGGAGGATTTCTCAGTGGGCTGCCTGCCACCAGGAGATGAGGGCGCTCCAGAGTCTAGCTGGGAAGACTTGGATTTGCGACTGGATAGCAGGGAATGTCTAGCAGGAGCAGGGTCCTTGGAGACAAGCTGGTCTTTTCCAACTGAACTGGCATTTGGCTGCTGGGAACCTGGAGGCTGGTGTCCTTTCTCTGCCTTGTCATCCCCAGCATTCTTACAGACCGACTTAACAGAGCTCCCTCCTGCCTTCTTAGAGAGCAAGGTCGTCTTGCCAAGGTCAGTGGAGCGCCGCGTTTCCTTCTGTCTCAAGGCCGACTTGAAGAAGGACAGCCCCTTTTCATCCGACTTGCTATCCCTCTTCAGAGTAGCCTTCGTGGCTGTGCTGGGGGAGCGCAGGCTGGCCATAGAGGAGCTCCTGACATGCTTCCCGTCGCCCCGGCCCTCCCCGGCCCTGGCCTGGCTCACCCGAGGAGAGCTGGGTTTGGAGCTGCAGGTGACACTGGCTCGGTCTGAAACCAGGCTTTGTCTGGAGCCCTCCCTACTTAAGCTCCTATCTGAAGTCCTGCCCTTCCCAGGTGGGAAGGGGCCCTTCGTGGCAGGGCCCGAGGCCTTTTTGGCAGGTATGGAGGAAGTAGTGTAAGTGAGGGAAGAAGCTGACTTCGGCTTCTGGGGCGAATGAGAGGACACCGAGTCCTGGGCTTTAGGGGAGGACTCCTTTCTAGAATGGGCAGGGGCCGGGGAGGAATGCCGTCCACTAACCCTGGAAGAATCCGCTTTGCTCCGGGAACGGGAGGGCTTTACAGGGTCTTTTACAGGAACAGGAGAAGAAGGGGATGTACTTGACAGAGATGATTCCTGGCTTGCCAAGACTGTTCTCCCCTTCCGCAAGCTTTTATCCGGCTCAGAAGCACCTTTGGAGCTGGGGGAGCTCTTGGTTGTGCTCTCTGGTTTCTTTGTGAGGGAGCCTGGGTGGCTTGAGGGTTTCACCTCTTTGACGGGAGAGCTGTCTACAGAATCACTCTGATCCACATAAGCTATCTGGTTATTGTTATCAAATGGATCAGAGATGGGGGGCAAGCGAGCCCCTTGTGCTGAGTTTTTGCTCTGTGCATCTACAACACCAGAGTTCAATTTGCGGGCGTCTGACTCATCTTTGAACACGCCTTCCATGACAGCAAGAGGGGCCCGGCCCACAGCTTTGTGCTCCCACTGACTGGGACCATTGCTTGGTTCCGGGTAACTGCTAGAAAGGTTCCTCAAGCTACCAAAGCAAGAGATGGAGACCTTGTCATCTGCTGCCTCCCCGATCTTCTCCAAGGTGGAGGCAGAGGTGTGAATTGGAGAGTCCCCTGAGAACCGGGAAGGAGAGTTGGAGCGCATCTGCAGCTTAGCCGACAGGGACCAAGAAGGTCTAATGCAATTTTCATTGACGGCCAAGGGGCTGGTGACAGAAGACCTGGATGACAAGCTCTGGCGCTGGACACTTCTCACGAATGGTCGAGTTGAGAAACCTCCTGAATGCAGCAAAGAGAGTATCATTAAACTATACAGAAAAAAGTCCCAGTAACATCTAAAGATGAAAGAAGACAAGTCTCATGGAATGACAGGAACACGACCCTCAGAGCCAGTTCAGTGCCCTGTCTGGGGTCAAGGAGTACCTATACTGATTTCGACTTTTCTGAGCCAGTTCTCTTACCTATAAAATAGGGATATTCTAACTTGGGGATCAGCAAACTTTTCCTGTACAGGCCCGGATAGTAAATATTTTAGGCTTTGTGAGTCACCATTGTATGAAAGCAGGTATGGGTAACACATAAACAAATAGGCATGGTTCTGTTCCAACAAAACCTTATTTAAAATAAAAGCAGGTACTATATTTGGCCTGTGGGCTATAGTTTGCTGACCCCGGTTGAAACTCACAGGGCTACAATGAGAATTAAATAAAATCTTAAAAAGTCCTGTGCCCAGCAAGGCACCTGGCACTCCACAGATGCTCAAAAAATGTGACCTACTGATCAAGGTTCTTCCACCTACTAAGGATATCTGGGGTTCACAGAAAGGAAGTCTTTGCCCAAGATAGCACAAATAATTAGAGGCAGAGCTAACAGCAAAGCCACGGCCTCTAGTCCCGCACTCAATGCCACATGGAGGTTGACCTGTAACTGTTGACTATAAAAGCAGATCCATGCAAAGGACTAAAGAGACAATATACTCCTATCCTGAGTGACTTAAAACTTATAAAAAAATTCATAATTAGAACAATAGAACTCCTATGCTGAGTGGCTTAAAATTTCCAAAGAAAATATTCTGAATTAAATTCCATACACACTTGCTACTGTAGCTGCAGAATCTGTAAAAGTCTGTCTGAAGAAGATCCTAGGAGACACACCCCATCCTGCGGGCACCATCAGCACTACTGGAGCATAATGACACCTAAGAGGGTACCGATTCTCCAATCACACTAGTTAAAAACAGATCGGGACAAACCACATCTATGCTTACTGTTAAAATGACAATGAATTCGGAGTTTAGAGGCTGTGCTGGAAATAATCTATACTTAAACAAGTGAAGATTACTGGTCAGTTTTTCATATAATGTTAGGCACTAGAAAGGAGCTTAGTTACAATAGCCCAATACTCTTATTTTACCAATAGAGAAGCAACAAGCCAGAGGTGGCAGAGGTGATGCTGTGAGGCAGATCGCCTAGCCTGTCATGCTTCTCCCAGCCTCCTGCCTTTTTCCTCCATTTCATGTTCCCAGAATTATCCGTCACCACTAAAAGTAGATTACAGCTATCAGAATGCTGGCCACAGAATGCGGCTTGTTGGAAGGTGAGTCACCATTCTCATTACAGAAGCTGAGCTCACTCCTCTTCTTTTCTAGCTCTCAGAGTGCTGGCAGCCTGACTGCTCCCACACCAACTGGAGCCCTGTTGGAACTAAGGGCCGTCTGCCACTACTCAAGCAGCAGAGGAAGGTAAAATAAAACAGAGTTCAATTTTTATCAGAGTTCCTGAATTTTTATATTGTGCCTATCTTCAGGATTCCCCAAAACTGCCTCAATGGAGAGGCAACAGTTTTTGTTCTAGACGCTTCTATATGAAAAAAGAACATACCACAGATTCCTCTCAGGAAAACAGTGCAGTGGCAAGGTGAGAAACTGAGCAGGTCAGGGAGCTCCCTGCCAGGACCTGCGTAGTGACTCATCACCAGGTGGTCTTGGACACGTCACAACTGCACTGAGTCCCCTTATTGCTACTTTGAAGATTTTAAAAAGCACGTTGAAAAAAATGTATTCATTATGGTACAGAGTTAAGGCTCCAGCCTCTACTCCTTCCAAGTTGAAAAAGATGAAAAAAGACCTAGGTCGGGGAGGAAAAGCAAATGCCTGTTTATATCAAATGTTACTGATGATCATAACACTATGCAGCCCCACCCCATAACCTTCTTGGGACTTGGTTCCTAAACATGAGGACCCTGTGCTGTGTCTATGAGTTGCCATCTTGGAAGTCTGTCATCAAAACCCACACTCACCATCATCTTCACTCCTTTCTCCAGTCATCTCCACCGACTCAGACAGTGAGGCCAGGGAGGTGCGCCTGGAGGAAGCTGCCGAGGTTGCACTGGCTGGCTTGCTCCCTGGAAGCCGGCTCACCCAGTGCTCACACAGGGAAGAACTTGTGGAGCCTGCAGAGAAGGAAAGGGACACCCAGGTCAGGCCAGGACCGGGGGTTGGTGCTCAAGAAGGTGCTGCCTGAGATGGAGGCAGCTGATGTCCCCACTACCAGGTCAGCACGAACTCCCAGATCCCACAGTGTGTCTGCTCAAACAGCCCCAACTAAGATGAAAAGGAAGGAGGGTAGACTTTCGCACACATCTGTGGTAATAAAATGCAAGCATAGGGATAGATACTTTAGAATACAAAATCCAGTGTTAGGGCTGGCAATCGCTCATATTCATTCCTTCCACAAGTATTTATTAAGCACTATACACCAAGCACTGCTCTAAGTTACTTGCCGTAATATTTTTGAAACACAGAAAGAAAATTATAGTGCCCTATAATTTTCTTAGCCTGTTTGTTGAGTGGTAAAATCATTTTCACAATATTAATATACAAACACACAAACATAGGTCTTTATGTCAATCTGTCCTGTCTGTCCCCGGGATGCCCTGAAATACATGTTAGAGTTAACAGCAACTGCTCTTGAAATTGAGATCATGAAGCAGCATGACTGTCTCAAGTAGCCCTTAAGAGATGTAATTTCTGAGCACATCCCAGGCTCTGGGAAGCATTGAGGACAGGCCTTAGAGAACTGGGGTTCCCATTTTCTGTTAACAAAGTGAGTAGCAGACAGATGGTGCTGGGCCTGTGGTGCGGGGGGGTGGGGGGGGTGACTCCAGCTGTGGGCACTCTCTCCAGGGGCCTCCTCTCTGCAGCCTCTAACTTAGCTCTCTCAAGCCTCAATGGGAGCAGAGTGTCACTATTCCCCAGCCTGACCACATTCCCACATCCCAGTCCAGTCATACTCTTTTAAACTCAAACCCCACACTAAGAAGCACATGCCCCTTATTTAGATTATGTGTGGCTGCACCCACATCGAGTGTGGGCATTGATTCCTGCATTTATTAAAACAACAGACTAGACCCCATCAAGCTAAACCCAAGTCACATAATATTATCATAGTCTTCAATTCTTCCCCTAACAGAATAGGTCAGGGTGCTGGTGGTGGTGGTGGTGGTGGTGGTGGTGGTGGTGGTGGTGTGTGTGTGTGTGTGTGTGTGACCTATTTCTAACTGTGCTTTACCCTTTACAAAAAGCTTTAAGGCACGTTTGCCTAAACTGATGTATACAACCACCCCAGGAGACAGGCAGTGTTACTACATCAGGATTACAGATGATAAATATGTGGCTTGGAAGGGACATGCCCCAAGGTAACCCAACCAAAATGTGCCAAAGACAAGTCTCCATTCCAGACCCCTTGTTTCCTCTACTTTCAGAGTGGAGTGCCATGCTGTTTTTTAGCTCATTTACCCCACAAAAGATTCACCCGGCCGCTGCGCCGCCTCCCTGTAAACTCTGCTAGTTCGAAGCTGCTTGCACAACCATCCCCATTTCTTTAGCTGCAATAATTCTGGTTTCCAGATTAAATGCAAATGTGTGGATTAATCTGATCAAACTGACAGAGGCATGGGCCCTTCTGGAGGATTTCTCTGGACCATTAATGACAACCTTCTGTTCTGGGAAAAACTAGGTCAGCCTTACCTGCCACTGAGCTATTGGCCGACCATGACGGTATTGCCGTCCGCCTCTGGTAGAAAAGGATGTAGGCTGTCTGTGTGCAAACCTCATCTTCCGAGAGCTGCTGCACATCACTGTCATCAAAGCAATACCAGAGACCGTCCACGGAGTTCTTGCAGTAAGCTGCCAAAAAGAGTCACTGTCAGCATCGGGGATGGCTGCTCCAGCTGGTCCACTCTACACACAGAGACCATTTCTTTGGCTCATATAATTAATTCAAGACCTTTTTAAGGCTGCATGTGGTAACACAGAAAGAGGTGAAAAATCCAAATCCCATATCACACTCAGGTAAAATGTTTCAAGAAATTCCAAACGGATAAAATTCTTTTTAATCTTAGGAAACACAATGTATTTATTTATTTAAACCACTGGGTCTCATCCAGAGACAATTCTACATCCACATCTGGAGGACATCTGGAAAAGTCTAGAGACATTCTGATTGTCACAACCTGGGGGTGAGGGAGCTACTGGTATCTAATGGGCAGAGGCCAGTGACACTGCCAAACATCCTCCAGTGCCCAGGACAGGCTTTCATGGCACAGGATTATCCTGCCAAGCTGTCAATGCTGCCAGGGTTGAGGAATCCTGACTTAAGCACCTTATAACCATTTAGTGTTTATCAGAGATAGATTATAACTAGAAATAATGATATTAATAATAGCAGTAGCTAACACTTGTTTAGCACTTATTATGTGCCAAACAGGGTACTTAATCCTGTGAGATCTGCTCTGTGATGATTCCCGTTTTGCAGAGGCTCAAAGGGATTAACCAGCTTGCCCAAGATCATAATGCTGATGAACAGCAGGGCCCAGTCATTTCAGAATTATCCAGTCCCCTACCCAAACCTGCTTCCCCTGGGGCTAGCATCAACAATGACCCCTGGAAGTACCCTGGCAAATGGAGAACATCTGAGCTCATGAGTGCATGCAGCCTTCTCTGCCGTTCTAATTCTAAGCCTGAGATAGAAAATAAAGAGCATTCAAGCACCAGCTAGAATGGACAACTTAAGTGTCCATGAAGCCCAGTCATCTTGTAAGAATATATCAAGGGGTGTGATAAGCTTGATCCAGAAAAGTACATTCTTATCACACTGTCTAAAAATACCCATTTATTGGAGTACGAATAAAGGAAAGGAGTGCTAGAACATTTAGATGACCACTGGAAAAGACTCAGTATGGCCCCCAGGGTAGGGTACACAAGGTTCTGAGAGTGACCAGGAGTGACTTCCTCCATTTTTGCAAGCATGGAACCCTAAAGGACGACGGGGACCAATGCCAAGGAAGTGCTACGCCAGACAGGTCCAGAAAAGAAGAATGGAGTAGAATCTGAATGCAGGGAAGGAAGTCATGTGCAGGTTGGACTCATTGGAACCAGAGTGGGGAGAAACAGAGCTATAAGCAATGAATGGGGCCAGTGGGACAGCAGTAGATTGGTCAGTGGCTGCCACTCTGGAGCAGAAGTGGGACTGTAAGGGGACACACCCAAGAGAAGGTGCCAGAGAAACCCTGCACTAGCTTCCATGTGTTTCCCTTCAGATGGTCTGTCCCCAGTCAGTGTGGAAACTAAAGAGCATGGTAACTCATTAATGTGTAAACAACGCATTTACAAAATAAGTATTTGCTTTTCTTTCTAGCACTATTACTGAAGTGTTTTCCACACCAGTGCTACTCAAATTGTGATTTGCAATTAAGAAAAGCATTTGAAAACTGTTATAGTAATCTGATACTGCCATGATAATTTTAATTATATGTTTGTAAAAGTATTGGGTTTTACAAAACCAATGTGAAGGATTGGAAATTTTTAAAAAGAAAAAAATTCTTCAGAACAGATAATTTGAGAAGCCCTGTTTTAGAATCCTTACACAAGTTAGCCATACACAAAACATGTAATTATAGCAAAACAAAGACATCACAATAAACATTCCAAATGAAAACTTACACACAAGGTGTCTGTAATTCAATAAGGCTAAGGTATTTAAAGTGTTCTCTAATCTAAGACTTTAATCATTTTGTATAGCAGACAAGCAGTGGTATGGCCTCAGCATGGGAAAGGGGAAAGGATGTAGAAAATACCTGAGCTCCTCCTAAGAATAAAGAGCTCTGAACATGGACGATGGTGACAACTGCATAAAGATGTGATTACTTAATGACACTGAACCGTCCATCCACAAAGAAGGGTTAAATGGTACATTTGGTCATGTGCACTTTACCACAATTTAATACTGTAACTAGCGGTTATTTTTGAGTGCTAAGCCTATGGATGATGGTG
This sequence comes from Mormoops blainvillei, assembly GCA_004026545.1. Taxonomy (NCBI): domain Eukaryota; kingdom Metazoa; phylum Chordata; class Mammalia; order Chiroptera; family Mormoopidae; genus Mormoops; species Mormoops blainvillei. Next base: position 515,136 of record PVJD01000157.1, on the reverse strand, counting down.
CTGCTCTAGTTTCTAAGATAAAAAAAAAGTAAATGTAACCTTAATACAAAAAAAAGAGGGAGAGAAAGATCCTTCCAAGTCACATTAAAGACACTATAAAAGTATTTCACAGTCACTCCAAAACAGGAAGAAGCTAGAAGCTCAAGGAAGTAGAGTGAAACCATAAATGGGGAGTGCAGGCGAGGTGAACACAGTGAGTCCTCCGGGAAGCAGGCAGTGCTATCTGCACATACCACTCCCTAATCAGCCAGACTGCCACTGATGGTACAGCTCAGAAAAAGAAGGAAGTTTCACTTATTTGCTCTCGGACGAAGATCCAAAGGATGAAAACTGCCCTCACGGTTGGCACACTGTCTACTGTAAAGGACAGTGAGGCTCTAAGGTGAAGCGACCCTGTCACAAGCAAACACGCCTGAAGGAATCGTCCACACAGACACCGGCCTCTCGCACTGCAGACCTGTGTAGTGCCCCCCTTGCATGGTGCCATGATGATTGCACACAGCATACAGGTCATAGATGTAGTCCTCAGGGTCCCTCCCGAGTCCATAAGGCCGTCGCCATGGAGACCAATGGGATGGCAAACTCCAGCTGCTCTGGCTTCTCTTAACCACATGAGGCGTCATATCCAGGCCAGTCAAGGGGAACTTGACCATGTTCTGAAGTTTCATACGCCTGTCTCCTTCCTGTCGCAAGAAGAAAAACAAGTTCTGGTGATATTTTCAGGCAAACAGATGGTGAATAGGTTCAGCATGGAATGTAGGCTCTAGCAGCTGAAGTGGCCCGAGTTACCTATCTGATGTTTCCCAAGACACATACGACACAGGGAAACAGACTAATCATTTGAACTTTCTGGATCGACAGGTTTTAAGATCACTAAAAGTACAACCAGCAATGACCTACATAAAAGGGGTAATGAACCTCTCTGAGTCTCCATTTCTTTTATCTGATAAAGGGTTTTAAGGTTTTTGCCTCACAAACTGACAATTTCAGGTAGTCCGTCCAGATACCTCTGTTATAGAGGCATGAAAGTAACGCAGCAGTAACATACAAGGAAGGCAAAGCATGATGCCTGGCACACAACAACCACTCAGTGAGCAGTGCCCCTTTCTTACCCATCCCCTCGAGCAATGACGTGAAAAGTTAACACTGATTTAGCTTAATATATTCATTTAGCTGACAATCTTGGGTAAATTGTATTTTCTCTAAGTCCATAAGGAAATCCTGTGAAATCAAACTGTCAGTTGAATATCTGCTGAATGTCTCCTGTGTCTATAGGAGCTTTAAAAAACTAATTGGGAATGGATAATGGCTGCCCCAAAGAGACATGGATCCATTAGGGAAGAAATCTTTTCATAAGAGAAAAGTAGGATGGGTCCTGGATGGTCAGGAAGGTCAGGCTAAAGAATCTGGACTTTGTTCTTAGTCAAGGGGGAAGACTGAGGCTTTAAGGAGGTGATGTCATCAGAGCTGTGGGTAAAAAACTGTATAAGTAGTGCATAAAACATGGCAGAAAAAGTCATGTAGGTTAAGAAATCAGTTAAAAGACACAGCTATTGTAATCAGCTGGAAAGTATCAAAAGTCTGAACTGGCAGGGCAACAGCAGGAATGGGGAGAAGTGGGTACGTACAGAAGGCAATGGAGAGGCATAACCAAGCAGAAGGGGTGACTGCTTAGACGAGAGGGACAAGAAAGAAGAGTCAAAGATGACCCTGCAGTTTTTAGTCTGGGTTGCTAGAAGGGTGACAATAGGCTTTTGAAAGAAACAGAAAGCAAAGGAAATTAGTCTGTGTGTGTAGCAAGAAGAAAAGACTGGGGTCCCAGCCCTCGACCAGGCTACCCACCTGCAGATCCTAACTGGAGTATGCAGTTGGGACATGCAGCTGGACCCCAACTCTCTGTGCGAAAGCCCCACCCCTAGAACCATGTATGTGTCACCCCTGATACCTCTACTTTATCAACAAGTCCTAAGCACCTCTTAAATGTATTCAGGTCTCTCCATCTCCTCTGCCACAATTATAGTCCAAGCCATTAGCATCCCTCCCCAACCCTGGATGACTGCAATGGCTGTCTTCAGATCTCCTGTCTTCATTCTTGTGGCTTCTAATTCTCCACACTGCAGCCAGCATGCTCTCTTTAAAACACAAATTTATTGATGTTGCTTCTCAACTTAAACCATCATCAGACTTCCACTCTGCCTGCAAGGTCTGCATGGTGACCAGTTCCTGACCACTTTACCCACCTCAGCTCACCTTTCTCCCCACACTCTGGCGCTCCAGCCATACTGGCTGCTGCTGGCCTCTTGTAGACACCATACTCCCCTGGGTAGCAGGGCACCTGCTCCCACTAAATGTCTACCCCAAGCCAAATATAAAACTTCCTAAAGCCAGGGCTCAAAGATCCCCCCTACCATTTACCTCCCAGTTAGCCATCTTACAATGAGAAGTCCAGGACCATCCTAACCTCAGAGAACAGATGGCCATTTTGAAAAAACTGACTCACAGGGCAATATAACTCAAAGCAGACATATTTCTGACTCATTTCCCCAACTGTAGAACTATTCTTTAAGAGTAGGACAACACCCATTATTATTTTAGGAAGAAATAATTCTACCTGCCCCCCAAGAAAAGCTCTACTCTTTTTTTTTTTAAGCCGAAGGACACTCACCAAAATTTAAGCAAAATATTTACAAATTTAAAGCAAATGCTTAAGAACATGGTAAAATATCCACAGTATGAACTAAAATGTGTAGGATTTAAAGGGTCATAAGACACTCCAATTCTGCTTGGAAAGAACAAAGGGTGACCCCCAAAAGTGGTAGATTATGTCTGTAACACACACAGATAGGGGCATGGGATCAAACAGGGGCACCAGAGAACCCCACAAAGCCCACCAGGTGGTCAGGGCTTCTGTCCTTACCTGTCGAAACCTCTTCAGGTGTATGATGAGCACATCGGGCAGGGTCCAGAGGCTCAGCGTGATGCTCCCCTGCTGCAGCTGCTTGCAGTGCGGGCAGCGCCAGGCATCATCGGGGGCCAGCTGAAAACAAGGAGCACAACTACATTAAGCTCCTTAGGTAAGCAAAGCTTTCTGACAGATGGCAGCTGGACTCACTTCTTGGCCGGGGCCTGGTTGGTACACCTCAGGATCTCTCTGGAAACTACATATGATGAAACTTAGTGGAAAAACACCATCAAAAGTGGCACCCAAACATTTGCTGCATAGATTATCTCTCAAAAAGGAATGATAAATTAGGTAAACACTGTCTAGGGGATATGAGCCTGAAGTACTTCAAACCCAGCATGCTCCCAAACTCATCACCTTTCTGTCACACAGTCCCCTTGCTCCCCCTGTCCTGTCTCAGCAAACACCACAACCACCCACCAAAGGCAGATCATGGGGGTCATCCCAAACCTGCAAACTCTTCCTTCTTCCTCCTGCTCCACATCCACCCAAACTTATTCTCTCTCTGCCATCTCTCGTCCCTGTCTCCTCCTCTCTACCCTGATTACCACCACCGGAATTCAAATTCCTCGCTCACTCTCTTACCTGGACTTCTTTAACTTCCTAACCGTTCTCTCTCCCCAGCACTGAATTGCTCCAAACAATCCTGCCCTCCTGCTATCAAGATGACCTTTGTAAATGTCACTCTGGGCCTCACATTTATGTATGTCATTTGTGCGGTCCAGGGATTCAGCATGGGGACATGTTAGGTTACAGGTGTCAATAGGTGAGAGATTTTGAAACCTGCTCTGGAAATCAGAAGCTGCATCAGATGTGGGACCACATCACGGTGAGGTAAGGGAGGCCATGGGAATGGAAGAGAAAGAAGCCAGACAGAATTGTGGGAATGCCTATTTTAAGGGAAACAGAAAAAGTTCAGAAACCAACAGAGCCTGAGGATGCAGGGTCGGAAAACCAGGGAAATTGGGAAAAAGAGCAGTAAGGGCAGAGGGGAATCAGTATCAACCCTGCAGAGAGGTGAAGTATAGGCTGAGAACTTCAAAGAACAGAGTGAGAGGTGGAAGTCAGATGACAACAGAAAAGCATGGAAACAATAATGGTGAAGTCCGGCAGAAGAGAGGAGGAGGAGGAAACTGGCATGCAATTTGAAAGAGAGCAAAACTGAGGGAATTATTTTTAAGACAGGAGACCCAATCATGTATACAGGTGGACAAAAGTTTGGGTGGATGAAAGAATCAGAAAGTTAGACTGCTGGGGACCTAAACTGTCATCTGGTAAGTCTGCATCTGTGTGACATTAACAGTCTATATGCGAGGCCATCCAGCCCAGTGCTTGTGGTAAAGGAACAGGCTGTTACTTGTTTTTTGAGTATCCACTATATTAACAAACGGTACTTCTGTAAGATACATTAAGGATGTGGTGATGTCTAGTAACTATGACAGTCTCTAAAACACCTCTCTTGATTCCTGTACTTACAGTTGTAAACTGCTACAGAGAGCTCCCCGACCTGCAGACTGGACTGAGCATCACTGGTCTAGCTAAGCGCCTAGCACACAAAGAGGGGCTGGCTCAGAAGGAAGCTATTCCATTTTCAGACAATTCAATTAGAACATAATCATTTCCCCTGTAATTTCCAGTCTTTAAGTTCTGCTTTTTAGATAAAATTAAGTCCAACCCCTCCTCCACAGGATGGTCCTTGAAGTACCCAAGTCCTTCAGGTTTCTTTGTCAAAATATCAAAATAGATTCAGCCATGTATGATTTGCAGATATGCCATTCCTATCCACTCTCTCTGGTTATGCCCAGTTTGCCAGTGTCTTAACAGGGAACATTTAAGGTAATGAAAAGAGCGGTGCCATCACCATCTGCGTTCTGGACAATTCCTAAAGCATCCTTAAGGCAGCTGACAGTGGTTGATGCCCACGTGACACTACTTATCAATACTGAGCTTGCAGACAACCAACCCCAAAGTTATCATCACACAGCCTACTGTCAGCCAAGTCGCACCTTCTCCTCTCCTATATTTGTACTGTTGTTTTTAGACCCAACAACTGAACTCCTCAAGTAACACTCATTCATTCATTCATCCCGTATATACTTACTGAATGCTTTCTATGTATCAGGAATCATGGTAGATACTTAAGATTATTCAAAGACCAAGACAGAGTCTCTTATCTCTCTCCTTTACTCACTGTACTGCAGTCACACTAGTTTCATTTCTGTTTCTCAACCATGCCACGTTCCTTCCCACCCCATGACCTTTGCTTCCTTTATTTCCTTATTTATTCCCACTAGACTGTAAACAGGCTGAGGGCAGAAATATTGTCCATCTTGGTCCCTGCCAAATCCCCAGTGCAGTACCTAGCACACAGTATATACTCAATAAATATTTACTATATTTAGTAAATACTGAGTATTTACTAAATAAATGTATGTATGTATGTATCTTTTTAAAAAAGATTTTATTTATTTGTTTTTAGAGTAAAGAGAAGGAAACGAGAAAGAGAGGGAGAGAAACATCAACGTGTGGTTGCCTCTCGCATGCTCCCTACCAGGGACCTGGCCTGCAATCCAGGCATGTGCCCTGACTGGGAATCGAACCAGTGACCCTTTGGTTTGCAGATCGGCACTCAGTCCACTGAGCCACACCGGTCAGGGCCCTATTAAAATGTGTCTTGCTGGCTTGAACTCATTCCTCTAAATCAGTGAGATATTCTGAAGAACACCAGTGTTTCCATCTAGTAGGTCTGCTCACCTCTAAGCTCTGTATCATTCTCAAACATCTCCTAAATCAACTCAAAAAAAAAAAAAAAGCTGAACAGGATAAGGTACTACACAGAGCAGGCAATCAACAGGTTTCAAAGCCAACTGTTTTATATAAGCCCTAGACTAAAAAAAAATGTCCTATGAAACCTATTATTAAAGACCTTAGCTATGAACAATTTGGGAGAGAAAAGACTCAGTGAGAAGATGGAAAACATTTCAAGTATTTAAAGGAAAGGCAAATATTTGTCCTCAACTATTCTTAATGAACTCAAGAGACAGAACACCTGTGGGTTGTAGTAGCCTGGGGATGTGTCAATCTGATTGACTTCAGCCTCCGTCAGAGATATCCAAAGAGGAAATGGTAAGTCTCCTAAGTAAGCAAATGCCTCATAGCAGAAGCTGAACAATCACCTATTTGAAATTAGGTAGAAGTCAACCATTAGCAAAAAGGAGCTTAAGAGTCCTCTCTGACCCTGAAATTGCATAACTTCCTATGTATTTAGAGTGAACGGTAACAATCAGTAGTCAAAATTATGATCCTAAACAGCAACTCCAGATGAACTCCAAGTTTCTAGTCAAGGCTTCTCCAGGTGCATCAACCTAGAGAGGTTTAAAAAACACACGGGCCTGAGCCCCATCCAGAGACTTGTTTATCCGTCTATCTGTCCATCGTTACATACAAATATTTACTGAGTCCCTATCTGCAAAGCACAATCTGGAAAGCACTGTGCTAAGTGATCCAAAGTGCTCTGCCGAGCAGAACTTTCTTTCTGTGTCTACACTGTCCCATATGAGAGCCCCTGGTGCCTACTGAGCACTTGAAATGTGGTTAATGCAACTAAGAAACTGAGCTTTTAATTTTATTTCATTGTAATTAATTTAAATTTAAATAGGTCCTGAACATATGTTCTTAATACCAAAAGTTGAGAATCACTGTTTTAGTTACTAAGGAAAATGACTTAAAATTTGCAAATTGAAACAAAAAAATCTTATAATTAACCATTAAAAGGAAAAACATTAACTACAAAGTTTCATTTCTATAGCATTTCAATTAACCAAGTTTTTCTAAAACTTTAAACAATTTTTGGTGCAAGCCCTAAAAAAACAACAACACTAAGATACCCATTATGTGTGCAGAACCTACATAAATGCAAAACTCCTGGGAGTTTCCTGGGACATAACTTCTTTCTCCATTTTTCACCTTGTTATGACCCCACCCCTACCACTACACCACCCAAGAAATACTTCCCAACTCTTACCCGCTCCTCTTTGGTGTAGAGTTGGAAACACTGGGATAAAGTGCAAGTTTGAGGCTGATGATGATGCTCCCTTTGCAGGCGGACACTTTCTGCGTCAGGGATATATTCATCTTCAGTATTTACAAACAAGCTGCCATTGGGTAGGGAAAACATTTATCAGAGAATGTCTTATAAAACTGATACAAAATACAATCACAGCTTGAGTGTGGATATAAATTCATAACCAAGAAGATCAACGTGTAAGAAAGCAATTTTCCATGTTCCAAACTTCAGTATTCTTGGAAAATTCTCTGTGAAGTTATTTTCAAAAAATAACTTTATAGCTATTTCTGGGACTGCCCACATGCTAACTCATATATTCTTGTCCTTTGTAACTAAGGGCATGCATTTTGCATAACCTAACAGAGCTAATGCGCCTGTAATATAAATCAAATTGGACCAACAATGAATATATACATATAAGAATATATATTAATACATACATAGCTTGTATCTCACCAGCAAACAACAGAATGTATAAGAGAGAAATAAAAAAAATACTTAAATAAAGCATTAGCAACATGCCTAGACACTAAAAAGCTAAAGAGAAGAGAGGTTTGGATATTAGCTATTTTGAAAGATCAAAGGTATGCTTTTAGAACAATGACTCTATAAATACTAAGTAGAAAATACTCACAAATCTTTTGTCTCCTTGTCCCATTCTACCACTAATTTCACATGAGCAGTGCCACCTGGTCCACAAGATTTTAATGCCCTATAGGACAGGGAAGGGGGAAATGGAGGGGGTCACATATTATTTTCTAAATAAATGATTTTACTTTAATATGATCATCCAATCTGAAACCATGTGATTTCTGAAAATCTTCATCATCGTTCCCCATAAGAAAAAGCTTCTAATGAAACCATTATAATAACCTCATATTTAATAAGTAGGTTACAACTAGACTGAAAAAACAATCCTTAAATTATAATGTCCAGTACAGAAATAAAGAGTGGAAGAAATTTAGAATTGTTATAAGGCTGTCCACAATCACTCTTAAGATTCTTTATGACCTTTCCAACTTTTTGTCCAATTTCTCACCAGCCCAAATAGAGGCTGGACAACAGTCTCTCTAGGGAGGAAGTCTACTCCTGTACTCCTCCCATCCCCCCATAAGCTACACCTGATCCTTAGACTCTGCCAGTGCCAATCTAAACTTCTGAAGGTACTACTCAAGTTCTACCTCCTTCCTTCATAGAGCCCCCCTTGAGTTCCTCAGCTCATTCTGCCTCCTGAGAAACTCAGTATTAACAGTCAATATCACTCATCTAATATTTCTTATGTTTTCCAATGTTTTGAAGCATTATCTATTAACTCTCATCTCTAAAACCAAACAGTGAACTGCTTTCAAACAGAACCATGTTACAGACTTTTTGGAATCCTGAAATGCAGGCACTATGGCATTTGTTGAAAAAAATCATAATAAAAACAATCATGTGAGTTTTTCTATTTATGTATCATATATGCGTAGTGCACATATGTGCATCTCTCTCATTTTAATACAGTAGAGTGCTGTCGTGGAAGTATGTAGGAAGCATAGGAAGGACAGGGCAGTAAATAATTCAACTATGGGGGAAGGCAGGGCGGTGTGAAGAAAGGCTCAGAGGAAAGATAGTGCCAACATATGCAAAGGCACATGAAATAGTGCATCCAAAGGCCCCTCAGTACTTTGACGCTGCTGAAGGCTTCGGGTGGTGGGGAAAAGAGCGAGGCCTGACAGAAGGAAGTAATCGGGGTCCAGACTGAAACCTGTCATGCACTGTGGAACGTGGGTTTTGTCTTTTACAACACAGGTTATCATGCAAGGATTTCAAAGAGAAAAGTGGTATGCTTAGAATTCTACTTTGGGAAATATCGATCTTGGTGAATATGAAAGTATCATGTGTCTGTAGTCCTAGGATACACAGTATTTGCTTTGTAACACGAGTAATCTAGGCTTTTCTGATTTCAAAAAGGATCCTAAAAGATATCATACCCTAATATGAATCACAAGTAAAATAAGTACTTAATTTCTAATGAGCCTAAAGAACGCACCACACCTGTGTGGAAATTTTACCAGCCATCACTAGAAATTACACATGAGCACATGTGAAGTTCTAGAAGGTGATTTTTTTTTTTTTTTTTTTTTTTTTTTTTTTTTTACCTTTCTACTGTTGGGTGACACAGTGGCTGCTCCTCCTGGGGCAACAAGTATGTGATTCCCACCACACTGACCACACGCAAACTGAATGGACACACCTGCATCAAAAAGTGAAAGAATTAGGCTGGATTTCTCTTCAAGGGCATCTGTTTCACAGCGGTGCTCCAAAACAGATTAGAGAGCAAACTGTTCTGCAAAATGCACCTCCATAATGTTCTGTTACATTACTGAACTGCTCTCAAACACTTTAAATATGATTTGCCCAAATGCAATTTACACATCAAATATGTTATGCAAAACAGGTAATATGTGGCTTTAGTGGAGCATTAACTTAATGTAAGTTTCCCTTGGATACTTTAACATTTTAATCCCAATTTTGAAAATATACAGAGAGATGTTCCACACCATCTCTCCAAGCTGATAATGTGCTAAATGTTATCAGACAAATCTTGGAAAGGGAAACCTTGCAGTGTTCAGTTTGCTTCATAAATTGAAGGTTAGGTCCTCACTATTGAAAATCTGAACACAGTCAATTCTTTTGCCTCAGGGCTTCCAAACACTCAAGCTCGGTGACCATCTTCCTTAATGCAGAGGTCTGACTTCGAACTTCCCTGCGAGGGCTATTTCTTCACTGGGTACACGTGCATGCTGGGCCGGAGCATCAGAATGCATACACACCTGAATGCACACTGTAGGCTTCAGGAAATACTTCATTTTCTCCAAGATCTCCTTCTGCAGCAGGTCCCAAGCTACTGTCTTCTCCAGGTGCAGCACAAATGGTAGCCCAAACCTAACACACACACACACACACACACTCTCGATCACCTTAAATTACAGCAATTCCTATTTAACACTGAAGATTCTTATACATGACCTTCTTACATGGAATCACTATATAATTGGTTTTAGAGCTATTCTTAAAACAAAACAAATGGGAAATTTAATAGTTACTCTTATATGTGGAAAAAAAGGCAGAAGAGAAGCTCAGATTTCTAAATGAAATTTAACAGCTCATACACCAAAATGGCTCCTGGGGAAACACGATGCTAGGTTATTAAGCAGCAAGAGGGCAGGATCAGTGCAGACAGTAAGGAAAGAAGGGGGAAGCAAACAGCACGGGTCAAACATACAAGGGGTTAATGCCAAAGAGGCAGACAGGACTGGAAGGTCCAGCAGGCAGGCAGCCACATCCTAATACTCTCACAAGGAAGGCACTGGCAAGCAAGTGACACTGAAAGTCAGCTCCTAGCCTCAGGAAGAAGCCACATGGCCCCTTCCAGTGCTGGAGAACTGAAGGCAGTGCTGTGGTTCTCACATGGCAGCAGGCTGACATCACCATGGGAGCTTTAAACAAGGATGCCAAAGTGCAGCCCCCTGAGATCCTGCTGTTGTCATTCTGGTGGAGGGCTCAAATACTAAGATTTTTTTAGAAGCTATTTCGATGGTTTTAAATTGCAGTCAAGGAGGAGGATCACTGGCTTGGTCTCACTCTCCCCAATCTCCAGCCATTTAGACCTACTTGCTGTGTGGCCTGGATGTGTCCTACTCACACACGCAGGTCTTTGTTCAGCCAATTCCTTCAGCCTGGAACAGCCTTCCCAACATTCTTCTAGGCTAAGTCTTACCCACATCAAGACCCAGTGGAGCTATCCTTCAGCAGGAAGCACCCTGTTGGTTTGTTCCCTGTGCTCTCTATACCACAGCACTAACATTGCCTGATTACTATTCTGCCTCCACCAATGCACTGTGTGTTACTGAGAGCAGGAACTGTGATTTACGTATCTTAGCAGCCCAGGCAGCAATGCCTAGAAAATTGTAGGGGCTTAGTGAGTGAAAGAATGAATGAGGAATCGGATAAACTCTGACTCAGGCCCAAGCAGAGGAGCTAAAATCACCAAGAAACCTAACTCTTATTAAAAAAACAGTTTCCTCACAGTGGCACCAACAGTGATGTAAATTCCAAGCGTGTGTAATGTTTGTTCACTTCTAAGAGACTAACATCCCTTCGCTTCTGTCCCTTAAACATGCCAAGCTCCTTTTAGGCTCTGCGTCTTTGTACTCGGTGTCCCCTCTTTATGGTATTCTGTTCCCCAGAGGCTCACACAGCTCACCGCATCATCTCACTTGGGATCAGCTGCAGGTCCAGCACACTCCATCATCCCAGGCAGTTTTAAAATCCTCAAAGTGGAGTGACTAAAATTAAATGTGTTACTTGTTTATAGCCACTCTCTCCTAATTAGGATGTAAATCCCACAAAAACACAGATCCTATCTGTTTGCTGCTATCGGTCCAGTGCCTGAACACTCAAGTATTTGTTAATGAACATCATAAATATACTAATCAACACATTTTGCATTTATGTTATTTACCATTTTTAAAAAAGGAACTTTTATCAAAGCAACATTTTAAAAGGTTAATATAAATGCTACCCTAACAAATAGTAGAACACAAAGTCCTTTTTCCCTAAAACAGATCCACATCTTGCTTGTTATTAACTTAGGTTATATTACTATTATGATAGGGCTAATTCAAAAGACAGTCTAAAATTCCCACAGGTTCTTACAGATGGAAACAGATTAGAGAGATCTCCAACGCCCAACTTTCTGGCTTATGCTACTGTATGAAAAATGGTACCACTGCTGAGACGGGAGCATGGAAGGCCAGGTATACAGAGAAAAAGAATGAGCTCAGTTTGGAACATAAGATTGACGTATATATACCATCTGAGTAGATTTGTTAAAATTTTTTTTAAAAAGCTGTTAAGAAAGCTGGATTTGGTGTGTAAGCCTGGGACCCCAAGAGGAGCTTGAGCTGAAAATATAGATATGAAAGAAGCCTTTAAAAAACTACATGGGCTCAATATCTGGAAACTACCCAAATGCCCATCAGTAGATGAGTGGGGAAAAAAAGCTGTGGTATTATAGATTTACAAAATGGAGTACTACGCAGCCTTAAAAAAGGAAGAAAACTTACCTTTATTGACAGCATGGATGTACCTAGAGATTATTACGCTAAGTGAAATAAGCCAGTCTGAGAAAGACAAATACTGTAAGATCTCACTTATATGTGGAATATAATGAACAAAATAAATGGCCAAACAAAACAGAAACAGAGGCATGGAAATATGGAATAGACTGACAGCTGCCAAATGGGATTGGGTGGGGAACTGGATGGAACAAGGTGAAGGGATTAGCCAAAGAACATATATGCATAACCCATAGACACAGACAACAGTGTGATGATGGCCTGAGGGAAGGGGGGTGGAGTGGAGGCTGGGTGGAGGCAGGTAAATGGGGACATCTGTAGCAGTGTCAACAATAAAAATAAAGTTAAAAAAAAGGAAAACTACATGGGGTTGAAGAGCGTTTCTCACTCAGATTCATCCTAATTTTATATTCTCCCCCACCCAGCCCCTCAAATCAGGTCAACTTACACACATAGCCTTTCTAAATTCAGGATCAAAAATTAACTATATACTAAAAGAAAGAATGTTTTTAATCCCTCTTTTCAAAAACATTTGAAAATATTAGACTCTTAAAAGCCTCAGTAGTTACTGGAAAATAAGATGGTTTCACCTTTTCCCTTGTTGCCCTGTACAGGCTCGGTTACACACTAACAGAACAATCTTGTCGCTCCCTGCTCTCGTCACGGGCAAGTCCACTTTCCCTTGCTTTGCTGCTGCTTGCGTAGGAGAAGACAGTCTATGATGATCCAAGCCAAACTTTATGTGGTTTAGATTGTTGTTTAAGTGGATTCCTGAAATAGAATTAAAAATAATTTACTTTATCTCTTTAAAAGTCTTTTCAGTCATTCATCACAAAATTACCCAACAGAGAAATTAAGAAGCTGTCGCCATATAATTTAAACTGCAATAGAAAAAAAGGAATGAATGATCTATTTTGAGATAATTCATCTAGCCACTCAGATAAATTCTTTAGCATCCATTATTTCAACTAGCCTTACCTGTCTTAAAAACTGAAAATTAAAACTCTTCAGTGAGTATTAGATACTGTGTTAGAAGGGCAAGTCTGCAGAGATGATTCATCATGACAAATTTAAAGTGTGGTCATATAACCAGCAACCAAGTAAATTTTTTTTTAATTAAAAATAAAGGCTAGTACAAGTAGAATGATCTTCAATATTCCAATGCCACTTCTTCTCCCTGATTTAAGAGCCTGACTTACAAGAAACTATATTTAACTAGATTCACAGCCATTACAGAACTTTAATATAATCACCTAAACTACATCAACCCACATTAAAGTAAACAAAAATATGTGTCTGACAGACACTTCGGAGTTGCCCCAAAGCAGAGCTATCTGTCAATCAGAGGCACTCAGAAAGGTAGCATGGAACAACAGGCCTTATACTCAGCAGGAACTCAATAAATGCTTGACTAAGCGATTGTTAATTTCTTTAACCTTTTGAAAGCACAGCCTAAGGAAATGATACGCCAACTGGAAAATAGAAAAATGAAGCCCTCCACCACCCACCACCATCGCCACCCAAAATATAACAATAATAACTCTAGAAGGAGAATAAAATAGTGTCTATATAAAAGCACTCATAGCAGAAATCTGGCAACGATCTAAACATCCAGCAATATGAGACTTGCTGAACCTATTAAAGTACATCAGCATTACAGCAATTTAAAATGATGAATACACAGTTAATTCCAAAATAAATTCCAGATAAATTAGCATTTTAATAAAAGAACACAGATACTAGAAATAAGGAAACACCACGTTTTCATCAAGCTATTACAGGGAAGAAAACTCTTTAAGCTGAACACCATTAAAGAAACCACAAAACAGTAGCAGATTTCACTTCCTAACCATTTAAAACTTTGGTGTGAGAAAATAAAAATAACAGAAGTCTGAATCTGAGACAGCAAATGGCCTCATTTCCCAGGTTCTCAGCAGGTTAAGGCTGGGAAGACCTGTTCTGCTAAAAGTGATCAAGATTCCTAAAGAGATAAGGGGAGACCCAGCACCTGCAAAGAGGTCAGCCTCACATTCAAAGTGCAGCCCTGCCCAGTTATCACCAGCTGTGCCACCCCTTAACCTAAGTCTCCTCCTTCATTTGTAAACTGGGGAAAGTAGGAGCCTCACAATGCACTGAACCAATTATAAGGCCTTTACAACATACATTAATTGGGCTCTTGCTGCATATTAGGAACTGTACTGAACTGCTGGGTACAGAAAGATGAAGCAAAATGTAGTCCCAACTGTAGAGAATTCAGTGTGACGGGACAGATAAAGGAGAAAAGAGATCATCTCCACACAGCATTCTAGTCCAGAGATTAGCAGAAGCTACAGCTGAACCACTGAAGAGCAGATGTAAATCAGCTGGCTGGGGAGTGGGGGAAATGAGGAAAGGCCTCTGGACAAGGTAAGGATTGGGTATTTTTATTGTGATGCAGTTAAAATGTTTCTCTCACACATTGATGTTTCTCCCCCTCTCCTCCTTCTATTCCCCTCTCTCTAAAAATAAATAAATAAAATATTTTTTAAAAAACTACTTTAAATGCAAATGGATGAAATGCTCCAATCAAAAGACATATGTTGACTGAATGAATAACAAAACAAGAGGCTCGCAATGCTGTCTATAAGAGATTTACTTCAGGCTGAAAGACACACACAAATTGAAAATAAATGAATGGGAAAAGATAATTCATAAAGATGAACATAAAACAAAACAAAAAAGCTTGGCTAACAATACTTATACCAGAAAAAATAGACTTTAAAATAAAGGCTATAGAGAGAGACAAAGAAGGATCCAGTAACTCCACTTCTAGGTAGCTATCCAAAGAAGCCCAAAACAAGTCAAAAAGACATACAGATTTGTAAGTTTACTGTAGTATTATTTACAATAGCCAAGATAAGGAAGCAGCCTAAGTGCCCATAAATATATACAATGGAATATGACTCAGCCATAAAAAAGAATCAAATTCTGTCATCTGCAACAACATAGATGGACTCAGACGGTATTGTGCTGAGTGAAATAAGTCAAACAGAGAAAGACAAATGCCAGATTATTTCACTTACATGATCTAAAAAACAAAATAAACAAACAACCATAACAGGAAAAGACTTGTACATGCAGAGAACATTTTGACGGTTGCCAGATGAGAAAGGGGTTGTTGGGGTATGGGTGGAAAAGGTGAAGAGACTGGTAGTTACAGAATAGTCATGGGGACGCCCTGGCTGGTGTGGCTCAGTGGACTGAGTGCTGGCCTGCAAACTAAAGGGTTGCTGGTTTGATTTCCAGTCAGGGCACACGCCTGGGTTGCGGGCCAGGTCCCTGGTGCGAGGCACATGAGGCAACCACACACTGTTTCTCTGTCTCTCTTTCACCCTCCCATTCTTTCTCTCTGAAAATAAATAAATAAAATCTTAAAAAAAAATAGTCATGGGGATATAAATGATTGCACAGGGGAATATAGTCCATAATACTGTAATAACTATATATGGTATCAGATGGGTACTAGATTTATCAAGATGATCACTTTGTAAGTATATAAATGTCTAATCATGGTGTTGTACACCTGAAACTAATATAATATTGTACATCAACTGTAATTTAAAAATTAAAAATTAAAGAAAAGATACTATAAAGTAAAAATACAACCCATCAAATATGAGAAAATATTTGTAATCATTTTATCTGACAAGGATCTAGCCAGCATACACAAAGAACTCTTACAACTCAACAACAAAAAGACAAACAACCCAATTTAAAAATAGAGAAAGGGTTCTGGATAAGATGGAGATACAGACAGATATACTTCGCATCCTCACACAACCAAAAGGATAACAACCAATATAAAAACAAAAATAACCTGAACTGCCTGAGAATCTAACTGTATGGAAGTCTGAAAATGAAGAACTTAAAGAAGAAATATTTATCCAGGCTGGTAGGAGGGATGGAGATCATGCTATATGACTCCATTCATGTCTAGGTGAGGGAAATCTATAAAGACAGAAAGTGATTGCTTATGACTGGGTCAGGGGTGGGGAGAGGGCATGAGAGGGGATAGGGTAGGGGGCTTCATGTGGAGAAAAAAGGGGAGCTAACAAGGCAGGAGATGGGGAAATAAATTCTCAGCAAACAATAGGGAAAGTTAAAAGCATGCAACATGTTTGTGGCAGATTTCATAAAAGCAAGTATCAAGAAAACATTTCTACATTAAAGATTTTAGAATTTAGACATTGAGCATCAGAGCTGGTAAGCAAAATACCAAAAAAGAAAAATTTTAATAGCATTAAATGAATAAATAAGTGAATGAATGAATGGATGAATGAATGAATGGAAGAAATGTTGTCATAAGATTGCAAAGAAGTCAGTTAAGGGAGGACATAGTCAGCCCCAGAAATGTTAGAAATTAAGGAAATATCTTTGCCTAAAGCAGTAAGAACTGCCTTCTTTCCAGGAAACTATATTACCATAAAATTTATACCATTATAAAAAAATGTATTATGTGTATTTTTACCACAATTTAAAAAACTATACCATGATATATTAAGACATCTACAAGGGTAGACAGTTGTTGACCCACAAACCTTTGTGTGGCATTATGGAAACAGATGCTCATTTACCTCTCTGACTGAGAATTCCTTCAGGCCTGAATATTTCCGGAGTTTCAAAGGCAAAAATGCAATCACTTTCATGGACTGTTTCCAAGTCGTCTGTGTCACAAAAGGAACGATGGAACCCATCATAGTACATTTCTGTTAACACAATCTAGAAATGGTAAAAATGTAAATAGTTGGATAAGTAGGAAGTCAATATGAATGGATCTCCTAATTCCGCATGAGCTTCCCCAGAACATCAGGACCTGACCTGCGAGGACTCTAAAAGATGTCACAGTGCCCACATTGTTTGCCTTTAACAGAGAATCTTGGAAGCACAACATACTTTGTAACTGTAGAATATACTCTGTTCTCAGAATGTTATGGCACTAAATCCAGAGTTCCTCTAAGTTCTGGGAAAGAAGAGACCCAGGAGATCACTGAGTCTATCCCCTTGTTTCACAGGGAAACAACTAAAGAGAAGGTCAAAAGACCTTCCTGATGTTATACAACTAACTATTCAGTCTCATGGCAAGGAAAGAGTCTACATCTGACTCTGAGGCTTCCTCCTACATCATTAAAGTTTCTTTTTTCCAGGTTAAAAAATATAAAACAACCATCAATGTCTGTCTTAGGAAAAAACTGAAATCAAATCAAATGTAACAACAGAAACTAGTTAAATATAGTACAGCCCTACTCGAATTATAAAGCTATTAGGGTTAGGTTTAGGGTTAAAGAATGAGCTACTAATAGTTGAACCAACATGGAAAAATCTCCTAAGTAAAATTAAGCAAGGTAAACAACAGTGAGTTCATTTGTATAAAATAACAAATATATTTGCACAGGAAAATATAGGAGTGAATTTACAGCATAGTATTCAAGTTAGTAACCCCTAGTTCTAAGATACTTAATATGAGATACTTGCTAAGTTTTGTTTCTGAAATGGTTGAATACCGCACAGTAAAACATAAAAACAAAAGATGGGTAAAAAAATGGAGACACTTAGAGACTTCATCACATGCTCAGCAGCACTGTCTAGCAAAAAAGTACTGGATTGGGCATGAGGAGGCTCCAGTCCACGCCTGCCACAAACCAGCCCTGCGACCTTGAACAAGTCACCTGGTTTCTCTGGGCCTCCTTCAAATGAGGGGTTTGAACTGGGCCCCTAAGGTTCCCTTTACTAACACAAATGTACTGTGAGTCTATGAGGTGAAAGGGGGCTGGTGGCATAAACCACAAACAGTCTAAGGAAAATACTCCCGGCACACTTTCTACCTAATGATTTTAATATCCACATTGTTTTTCTGCAGGTGAACACGCAGATATAATTCACTTTCTCCAACAAGTTGAGGTCAAAACAAACTTGTAAATATATCACTCATTTAAACTGCATGTGGAAAGAGGTAGGCAGCACTAAAGGCTTTAAACAGACAACCGGATTTGCCCTGGACACGTACCTAAGCTTCCCTTCCTCTCTGTCTTTCCCCTCTTCCTGAAGGGAAAAAATGAATCAATGAGCTCTTAAGAGCAAGGAAGAACGTGAACATTTTATGAATGTGTGAGTATTGGGCCTATGAAAATGTACATTTGCTTCTAAGGGCAACACTGCTGGTGGTATTTGTTTCACCGTGATATTTTTCTAAATGAGGCCGACTACGGCAAAAGTATGTAACACCTTCACTATGCAAGTAGGGCAGCTTCCAGAAGCAATCTAGGGAGAAGGCACTCAGCCACTAAATCATCTTTCCTTAGTAAATCCTAAGTAAGGAATGTTTTTCCAAATAAAATCGTAACGGTGAATTGAGTAAACAACTGCATGCAAAAATATGCCAAGTCACAAACAGGTCAAATGTATTTTGGGCCAATTTAAATATTAAAAATTTACCCAAAAAAGAAAGGGGGGATGGGCACACCGCTTCCTTCTCTTATCTAAAGGTAAGAAACTGGTCCAGTTTTCACCAGAAAACAAACAGAACTGAGTATCTATGTGTAAAAACTAGCCGGATGCCTGTTGTCATCACCATCAGAAGTTTTTTTTTGTTTTGGAGGTTTTTTTCTATGTAAATTTATTAAGAACATTTTATTTTTTTAATGTATTTTATTGATTATGCTATTACAGTTGTCCCATTTTTTGCTCCCCTTTATTCCTCTCTGCCCTGCATCCCCCCTCCTACCAGCATTCTCCCACTTAGTTCATATCCATGGGTCATACATATAAGTTCTTTGGCTTCTCCATTTCCTATACTATTCTTAATCTCACCCTATTTTGTGCCTACCATTTGTGCTTCTTATTTCCTGTACCTTTTCCCTCATTCTCCCCCCTCCCCATCCTCCCTGATAACCCTCCATGTGATCTCCATTTCTGTGATTCTGTTCCTGTTCTAGTTGTTTGCTTAGTTTGTTTTTATTTTTGTTTTTTTAGGTTCAGTTGTTGATAGTTGTGAGTTTGTTGTCATTTTACTGTTCATAGTGTAGACCTTCTTTTTCTTAGGTTAGTCCTTTTAATATTTCATGTGATAAGTGCTTGGTGATGATGAACTCCTTTAACTTTACTTTACCTGGGAAGCACTTTACCTGCCCTTCCATTCTAAATGATAGCTTTGCTGGATAGAGTAATCTTGGATGTAGGCCCTTGTCTTTCATGACTTTGAATACTTCTTTCCAGCCCCTTCTTGCCTGGAAGGTTTCTTTTGAGAAATCAACTGAGAGTCTTATAGGAGCTCCTTTATAAGTAACTGTCTTCTTTTCTCTTGCTGCTTTTAAGATTCTCTCCTTATCTTTAATCTTGCGTAATCAAACTATGATGTGCCTTGGTGTGTGCTTCCTTGAGTCCAACTTCTTTGGGATTCTCTGAGCTTCCTGGACTTCCTGGAAGTCTGTTTCCTTTGCCAGATTGGGGAAGTTCTCCATTATTTTTTCAAATAAGTTTTCAATTTCTTGTTCTTCCTCTTTTCCTTCTGGCACCCCTATGATTCAGATGTTGGCATGTTTAAAGTTGTCCCAAAGGTTCCTCAGCCTCTCCTCATTTTTTGAATTCTTGTTTCTTCATTCTGTTCTGGTTGAATGTTTATTCTTCATTCTGCTCCAAATCATTGATTGGAGTCCCAGTTCCCTTCCCTTCACTGTTGGTTTCTTATACATTTTTATTTCACTTTGCATAGCCTTTGCTTTTTCCTCCATTTTGCGACCATACTCAACCATTTCTGTGAACATCCTGATTACCAGTGTTTTGAACTCTGCATCTCTTCGGTTGGCTATCCCTTCATCACACAGTTCTATTTTCGGAGTGTTGATCTGTTCTTTTGTTTGGGCCGTATTTTTTTGGTCTGGGCACACCTATTACTTGTGGGGGTGGAGTCTTGAGGGGCGGAGCCTTAGGTATTCTCCAGGGTGAGGCATCCCAGTCACTGACTTGTGGCACTGTATGTGGGAGAGGGGCCTGAGAGGGAACAATGCCAGAAGACTCTTGACGGGCTTTCAGGCACTTCGCCCTGCTACCCACAAGCAAACTGGGACCTTCCGGTGCTGATTCCCAGGTAGGTGGGTTTGTGTACATTCTAGGACCCTGTGGGTCTCTCAAATGAACTCTCTTATGAGACCGGTAGTTTCTCCTGCTGTAGTAAATCCCACAGGTTTTTACAGGTAGAGGTTTTGAGGCTTTCTTTTCCTGCACTGGAACCCTGGGTTGTACAGTGTCTTTCACTCTCCAGCTGTTCCTACTGGTTTAACTGCACACAAATGTGGGACTGCCCAGTCTACCAGCCACTGCCTTGCCCACCCTAGTCCACAAGCTGCAGGTTTGCCGCATGTCCTCTCTGCCCTGGCTGCAAGCCTCCATCCCTCCTACCAGTCTGGATGAATGTTTCTTCTTTAACTCTTTGGTTGTCAGACTTCCATACAGTTCGATTTTCTGGTAGTTCTAGTTCTTGTTTTCAAATTTGTTGCTGTCCTTTTCTGGTTGTTCGACGATGCAATGTGTATCTAGCTGTGCCTCCATCTTGGCCAGAAGTCCTTGGGCTGGTTTTTCAAGAGCCACTTGCTCAGGTTCTGTAAGTTTCTTTATCTTTCAAATACCATAGGGATGCTCTTCCTGTGTAAGCCTCCATAAGTATAACTGAAGGGGATTAAGTAATTATACTTTACAAACAAAGCTAAAAGAAAAAAAAGGAAACTTTTGGCATAAAGTTACAACTTTACTTTTAAAAATGTACACACAATTATATGAAACACGAAAAGTTTTTGTATACATTATTCTCCTCTGGGTCTTAATTTCCCTTTTCCTCAACACAGAAGCAACTCATTTGACATTTCTATCTAACCATATTTGGCAGAGAACTGAAAAAAAATTCCAGGAGAACAGAAAGCCACTTTCGTGGTTCCTAGTATAACTGGCATCAGTAGACATATTACCTGATCAGTGGGGATCTTTGTTTCCACAGACACTGCTTCCCGAAGTCTAGCGACAGTCCCAGACAGAGGCACAGCCACACCAATCCTCATGCAGTGAGAACACTTCCCTTGATACACTACGGTGACATAGAGAGGCCTGTACAGATCAAAGTCAGATCTTCTCATTAGTTGCTTATTTCAACTAAAATATAGAAGCAAGACAAACCTGACTGGAAATCAATGTAAAACTGAAGCTAACCCACAACTTTATTTGGAAGTCAAATGGAAAACTTCATTTGGACCTAAGTAAAACTGTCAAACAATAATCAAGCAATTGCTGGAAAAAGTAAGCTTAAAAAAACACAAATATATAACACGTCTGCTTTGTATTTTCCTTAAAACAGCATAACTCCTGAAAAAATTGAGAATGTTCAAATAACGCAATTAACTAAAAGCGCAACATGAGGCCTCTAGAGAATCCAGAAGGCACTCAACATTTCCTCTCACCCCCATGCTACGGATGGATGACCAACTGCATATACACACCTGTCCCATGCACCCTGCAAACTCAGAGAGGTATTCATAAATGTCTGTAAGGTTTTAACAATGCCTGTACTCAATTTATCACTAATCTCATTACTTGTCTAAATAAGTAAGAAGACCTATCAAGAGCCTACAGAGAAAAAGGAACACATAGGAATGTACCACCTTAATTTTATTAAATCTGTTCTTACCTTGTGTGGGGTAGAGGAATTGGCAAAGAAATGCAGAGGAAAGGGTCAAAAGTGTTGCTCTGCTTCTGACAATGAGGACATGTCAAAGATGATCTTTGAAAACAAAAATGCAAGAAATGCACATTAAGATCACTTACAACCATGTAAACAGACAACATAAGGGGAAATTTAATTTGCTCATACCGGTACTGGGCTTGAAAAAGTTCCTGTACAAAAGTGCTACAGACAGGAAAAGATGGTCCCTCAGGCATCATATCAGTCTCTGATGGTGGCTTAAAAGAAGAAAGTACAATTTTACAGACTAGAAGTTTCAATCGTTAACTAAAGATGACCCTAAAAGTGTCATAAATGTCCTTGACTTCTTATACAAGCTATGCATCAGGTCCGGATGTTTCAGTGAAAGGTATCAGCTGAAGGAACCAGAACACAGTGGCAGGACATGGGTCACAGAACTCATCTCCTCATAGGCTCCCCCACACATCCCCATCTGTCTCCACCCTACCCAGGCAGCTCTTCTCCAGGACGCTCCAATCTCCTTCCAACTCTCAACGTCCCGCTCTAAGCTCTTCCAGGGAATAATTCCGACCACTGGTTCCTACCATGCCTAAATTTTCTAGTGCCTGTTAGCTGCTGATTTTGGTGCCTAATGACTCCACTTCACATTCCACTTCACATTTTCATACCCTTCCTCCAAACAACTAGTTACTGAGCACCTGCCACTACGTGCACAGAGCACTGCAGAGGGCTTTAGGGCACAAAAAATAAGACATGGTTCCTGACCTTGCGTTCATCTCAATCTGGTGGTAGAGAGTGTCAGCCACAAGAATAGAGTCATATGACAGTACAGAGTGTTCAGGCACAAAAGGACCTTAAATCAAAAATTTAACAATTTACCAACACTAGAAATTTAAAATTTGAGATAGAGAGCAGAATTATCAAAACCTTTTAAAGCTGTGAGAGGAAGGCAACACTTTATCTTAATTATTTCCGTTACAAAAATCATTTTACCCATCATAATAAGGCTATGTGCACAAAAATTGAGAATAAATCACTCTTTCTCAGTAAGAATATTTTGGGGGTTCAGTTCCTACAGTCAAGTCAAATCCTAACAACGAGACATCCATGCATTTACTTTTTGATTATGTATTCATCCCAGAGATCTATAGGCTATGGGTCTCACTGGACTAGAAAGCAAATTTTTGCTTTAAAAACTGTTTAGTGAGACAGCACCACTTAATTTTAATCTAAAGACAGTCATACAGGCAAATGTGTCCCCTCTCATTAGACTGTAAGCTCCTGGGAGACAGCACCTCTGGTATCTCACACTGCCAACACAGTAGTAAATGTGGAGAAATCCTCTAAGTATCCATGAACTTTGTACTCACCTAGAGCTTACTCAAGGTCACGATATAAACTAAGTGCAAACCGCAAGAGGTCCTCGGGGTTTTGGGAGAATGGGCCCTAGGCTCTCTGCTCCTTGACTGTTGGGTGGGGTGCTCTCACCTTCACAGGAGGCTGGCTGCTCTGCTTCACAGCATGATTGAGGTCTTCGTGAACTCGGTCCAAAAGCCACAACAGAAACTCCTGGGCATCATGCTGGGCATTTCCACGGTACTGCAGTGCATTCTTTGACACAATACTCTATATAGGTAAATAAATCAGCATGAGTTAGTTTTAAGCCCTGGCTTTATGATAAACTGTTCAAAATCCCAAAGAGGGATGAAAGCTCTCAAGGGTGTTAGAGGACATCCGAGAAACAGCAATGCAAAAACAGGTGCTCAATGTAAAACCTCAAAAGAGACCAAGAAAAGGCCATCAAAGATATGGCAAGAAAATCAGGAGAATGGGTTCCCAAGAGTCAAGTGAAGAGAGTTACGCAGAAAGTGATCAATAGTGTTAAAAGTTTAAGAATAAAGTAAGCCAAAGAAATAAAAATTATCCATTATAATTTTTCAATTAAAATAATGATAACAGATGAAAAGAGGGAAAAGATTTTTATTCTCATTATGAAAAAGAGCTATCACAACTTGATGTTCAGTCAATTAGATGTCAATGAAACATAAAGATGATTTACAAAGATTCAAATTTAGGGAGAGAAATCAAAGGGACAAAAATAAGAGAGAACTGAGGTGTCACTGGCAAACCTTATTAACTGAATGAAATGAGCAAGAGAGAGGAAAGACCCTGATGACAAACGAGGATGCCACCTGGATACCATCTCAGAAATAGGTACACAAAAGGAGGGGTGGCTGCGGAAGAAAGTCCTCTCCACACGACAGAACTTCCCCCAGACGTCAGATGCACTCAAATCCCAAATCCAATTTCTTCTTTCTCAGCCTTCACCTTCCTCAATTTCCCCATATAGTTTATACTTGATATCTTCCTTAATCCTGAAATGGTTTGGTTTGTGGCCTTACATTCTCGTTTCGGACAATGAAAACCAGAGCCATTGATATAGACAATGGAAGAGTGTGAGCTACAAAAGAAAAAGATTTCCTTGTAAAGAAAAATGGATCAAGTAAAAACATCGGCACAAGCAGCACTACTGATGACATGGCTGACTCAGGATGGAAGAGAATCAGGCGACTGGTGACACTCAGGGATGACACCAGGTGTTTAGTGTCTGACGTAGGTGGGTCATGAAGTAAGGGACAGAAGACTGCAGAGTGTTGAACATGTTGAGTTTCAGGTGCCTACAGGATCCCCAGTGAGATTAAGTCTGGTGCTCAGGGAAGCCATCTGGCTGGGAAGTTCAGTCAGTGCAGCATATGCCTATCATGTGAGCGCAGTGGAGGTGGCCCAGAGCACATCTAATTAGGAAAGGAGGCAGCGGGACAGAATCTTTACGCTAGCCTAGAAGGGGTAAGTCACAGAAAAGAAGCCCAAGAAGGTAAGAGGAAGCAGCCAGGAGAGAGTGGATAACACAAGCTGAGAGAGAAGGAACCTCCAAGGTGATGGGAGCAACAATGGTAGCTCTGCAGAAAAGTCAGTCAGACAGGCATGGGACAGGACCTCTGGAATGGCAAATGAAGAAGGCAACTGCCAAGTGCAATTTCAGTGAGGCAGATCAAAGAGGGTGAAAGAGAAGAAAGGTAAAGAGACTAAATGCCTGCAAGAAGACCACTCTTCACATCCAAGAAACTCAGTTAAAAAGGGGAGGATAAAAGATGCTATGACTACCTAGAGGGGGACTTACATAGTGAGGGAAGAAGATAACAGAAAGGAGACACCTGAAGAAAGATGATTCTTAGTAAAGGGAAGAGGAGAAATTCAGAAGAGGTATAGGAACTAACTGCCTTAAAAAGGAGGTGGGAGAAACAGAAGAGGAGGTAAGGATAGTAATGGGTTCAGAGAAGTTACAGAGAGAAGGCAGGGAAAATTGTTTTTGTCTGTTTGGTTCTGTTTGTTCTGTGGAGGAAGCACAGGACTACTGCTGAGAGGAAGTCGTAAGTACAGCAAGGGGGTCACAAATACCACAGCAAAAAGCTGGGTACACAGGTTGCCAGAAGCACAACGAGCTTCTCTGTTCAGGACCCTCTCTCATTTACTTCCAGTGGAGGAATTCTCAGCATCTGCATTTTAAGAAACAAATTAGCGGAAATCAAATGCTTCATTATGCGTCAAAGCAAATATTTAATGGACAGTGTCCATCAAATTTCAGGGTGGAGACAATATTAACTTCTTTATCGGTCTTGCCTTCAACTTGATTTATGCTTCCTGCCACTGATATTTCAACTCATCCAGCATTTATCCACCAATCACTATGTTCCAGGTACTGTGCTAAAGCTGCTCAACAAGATTTTTGCTGGGCCTGATTAAACAGGCCATGGGGACTTCCACAACCCTGTACAAGTGGGGCAGAACTGCTCCGGGTCAACACAGCTCTAAATCACTACATCACAGATTGAGGGAAATTTTACAGGAGACCTCACTGAACATACGCAAATACAGAGGCTCTTTTCTGGCCCTTTACAATGGTGATACCTTCCTGCCACAGATACCCAATGGACTGATTTTCCTTCAGCTCTTTACAAAACAAATCATAGGATAACCTAATAACCATCCTTAGTATGTGTTACAGGAGAAAGAAAAGTAGGGAGTCTAGAAACCACAGGGAAAAATGAGTTATTTCTGGTACAGAACTCCTTGACCCTTGCAGACACAAGGGCCTAATACAGGGTAAATCAAATAGAGTTGCTCCTTATATCCAAGTTCTCATTAGCCAAACTCAAGAACTAAGCATACGTGAATAGCAAGGGCTATCTGCACTGCTGTAAAATTAACTTTAAACACAAAGATTTGGGGGCAAAAATTCATTGCTTGAAATATAGACTAGGAAAGGGCATATATCTTATCTAAAAGAAAATGCTATCATAAAATGGCTGAGAAAGGGTTACTGCATTTCAAGAAATTATAACTAAGGGTGGAAGTATGGTCAACAGCATTAGAGCCAGGATAAAATGATGAAATATAAAAAGGAATATATGACAAGTGGTTCAACAGGATGAACAATGAGCAAAGATTTCCCAACAGATCATAAAGCTATAAGGCGGAAAACGGAGCGACGGGGGAAGGCCTCCAAGCATGTAACAGTGATCAGAAGTTCCCGCTAGAAATGCAATAGAAACAAAAAGACTAAATTCTGAACAACTAAGTTCAAGTCTTTTTTCTAGCACCTTTTACTTTATATTTTTCTGAGCCTAGGCTATCTTTTCTGCAATATGGTGATGATAATATTTTTCTAAAAAGATGATTGTAGGGTTTTAAAGATATCATAAAAGTATTTCATAAATTCTAACATTCTATTTGGCTGCTGTTAAGTAACTTTCAAAAGCCAAGAATAAAAAAAGGAATTATCCTATGGTCCTATATAATCCTAGAAAATCCCAAAGAGAGAAAATGAAAAAATATCTAAGGTTTTGTCTCCAGACCCTTGGTTACACATTAGAATCACCTGGAAAAAATTTTTTAAATAAAAACCATGTCCTGGCAGCAGAGCCAGGTCTATGTGGGATCTGACCACCGCTAATCTTTTCTCAAGTGTGATTCATCTTTTTAATAATTCTAATTCTGACATGAAGCAAAGTCTGAGAAAAAAGACATGGCCACACTGGAAAAGTTCTGAAGTTTTCCTTCCAAAAGCACTAAAACTTGTGGGAGGCTCTTTTGTTCTCACTGGATTACCATCACTTACTACAATGTATTTTATTCATATTATCAGGATATATTATCTCATATCCGCCTCCACCACTAGACAGTGAAAAGTTAGATCAGTGATCAAACTTTTAAAATATTTTATTCAGTATTATCCACCATGCCTTAACTGGCAAATATAATACTTGACACAAAGAGTAACAATAAAAGTTAATATTTGAGTGTCAGTAACGTATTAGGCATTATACTGTTTACAGGTGTTACTTCCTGTAAAACCAACCTCTCAAAGATTCCCTATGCTGTATCATTATTATTACTATTTACAGATGAAAAACTTTAGGCTCAGAGAAGTGAAGTAATTTGTCCACAGTTACCATTATTCTTCAACCTCGTCTTATTGAAACAGCCTTAAAACCATATTGTCAATAATCCCTCTTCAATAAACGATTCCCTTCCTTTATACAACTCAGGATCAAACAGGACTTAAGGTTCTTCATTCTGAGTGTCAATTCTTGATGCAGACATAAAACTTGTAGGAGACTGAACTACAGTTGCACCAAGCCTGAGGCTTCTGGGAGTTTATTTCCTTTTAAATAAATCCTTGTTAATCAGTGTTTGTTTTGTTGTAATTTGCATTTTTTTCTATGACTGAAATATGGCCAAGAAACAAAAATGCAGTTTATCTAACTGAGATGTTATCTGAGGAATAAGGAAGAATTCTGACTATGCCAGAGGATCAAGTTGCAGCTTGTGAAGAATGCTATCCTGCGTGAGTGTCCCCAGTTGCAACAGAGAGCAGACAAGAGAGAGACAAGGCTTTGGAGAACCCCATCTGTCTCTCATCAGCTAACGTCAAGGGGAGTGTTCTTCACTTTCTGATGCTCACATCACTCTGCTGGTAGGGATGAAGTCTGTTCTGCCCATCCCTCCCAGCACACTCTACATGGCTAAGCCTAGCTAACTCCAAACTTAAAGTCAGATTGAGTCACCACCACAGTGTATTCACACAGCCGATCAAGTAACTCAGGTAATCCAAGAGTGTCTTCTTTTGGGAGTCCTTACTATTTCCAACACAATATAAGGTTCTTCCCAATACAGTAAAATAATGCCTTTTTTTTTTTTTTAGGAGGAAGGGGAATTTTCTTGGCTAACAGTCAACACAATCTAAAAAGCAAACGCCTAGTCCTGATGTAACTAAAAGGTTGTCACATGATAAGTGTAATGATCTTCAACAGTTAAAAGTCAAACCAGAAAAACTGGAAAAGCCATCTAAATATTTAAGAAATTATTATATATTCCTACTATGGAATGTTGGAGATGTGTGAGAATTAATTTAGAAAACATGGAGAAATAAATACACAATACAATTAAGTGAAAAGAGGTTACTAAACTACATATGAACATGCTTTCAAACTTTTAAAATAGATTTTAAAGATTTTTTTGTCTTTTTTCCATCTAAATACACACCAAAGTATCAACTATATTTATCAAGAGTGGGAAGTTTTAGGTAATTTACCTTTCTTCTTTACGTGTTTTTTGTATTTTCCACATTTTCTAAAATGAACTTGTTGGTAACAATAACTAGATGGTAGTCAAGAATGATCTTAAGAGGGCACACCCTGGTATTTTGGCCAGGGAACCCAAGCCTCATGCACAGAAGATGGGCCTGGCAAAAAGAAATACACCTTATTTCTAGCTGAGGCTTTTGCCTCAAATCTCAGTGCAGTTAGATGCACTACACTGAAAATTTTCTTTTCTCTGCTAGACAGACATAGGGAGTCTTACACCAAAGTTTAATCCTAAACCCAAAGCCAAAAACAAGCTTTTGGTCTTATCCCTGGAGGAAAAAGGTGACAGTAACCAGCATCGAAGAAAAATGAGGGAAAGACAGAGGAAAAAGGGAAAGTTTATGCCTTTACATACCCATCAGGGGTTTTTATAGGCCGCCCTGGCTTGCCAGGTGGTAAGTGAAAGCTTAGCTCTAGAAAAAGAAAAGAAGAACATCAGAGATACCTTCCTGATCAAGTGGAGGGAAGAAGGGGTAGAACATGGGCTTGGCTTAGGAACTCAGCACATGGCTCTGCCAATGTTCTGGATTGAGTGGCACTCCTCTTTGGGGTGAAGTGAAGGGATCTACACATCCTTGGAGGCAGAACAGGGTGGGAAGACAAGGCAGGGAGGACGCATGAGGTCAGGCCTTGAACTATCCCGAGGTCAAACTCAAATATTTCTTCTATAATCACTGTATTGCATTTGCGTGTGATTTTGAATACACTGGTATTTGATGATAAACAAATCTAAAATCATTTTGATCAAACAGCTAATTATATAAAAGGATCCAAAATATTCTGGAAATAATCTTGCTTTAAAGCATATATGAATTATGAGTTCATAGCACCATAAACCCAGGGTGCTCCCAATAAAGTTTAACTGGCTGGAGATGCCTACAAGTCCCAGGCCTGTCATACCGCTTTTCTCCATACCCAACGCCCTGCATGCCTGAAAGCAAGCCAGGCTGGCTCCTAAGCCACACACTGGGCAGTCTCCAAATCAACCCTGGCCTCCTCCAGTTTTTCCAACCCGCACAAGAATCAGATCGCATTAAGAACAGGAGAAAGCCTCCAGCTCATCATGGTTTCAGGGTTCTCCTAGTAAAATACAGTTAGAACCTTCCCAGCCTTGGCCTATTCTGGTCTGGTCTGCCCCAGACTTGACCAGTCCTAGCTGGTTCAGGACTTGGTCATCTGCCTATAGAATGTGAAGGCTAAATGGAAGAGTGTGTGAATATGAAGAGAGCAAACAAAGAGAATTCCACGAAATTACTGAACTGTTACCATAATATAGATGTACTTCTGCCTCAAATAACATATAAGGCTGTCCTACCTCATTATCAACAATGCAATTTAAAACAATAAAATGCAATTTAAACGAATCACAAATTGCAAATTTAAAATTGCAATTTAAAATGCAATTTAAAACAATAAAATGCTATTTTCCACTTATCAACTTAAAGATTTCTATCCTGCAACAAAGGGTACAATAGACATTCTTACACACTGCCCATGGCACAATCCTTCTGTAAAATAAGGCAATAATTATGACTTAAGAACCTTCAAAATATTGCCAGGCCAAAATAGCTTTGTTGGGAGAATACTGGACAAAATAGATAACCGCTGACCCAGGAACTTCACTTCTATATATCCTAAAAAATAATCAAAAGTAACTAGTTTTCTTACTGATTTTTAACAATTCATGTATGTTATGTGTAATAACCATTTTCTGCTCATAAAAATGAAAGATTTATGTAAAAATTACATTCATCACAACCAGAAACCATCAAAAACAGGTTATTGTGCCATTATACAATGATCTGAAAAGTTTGTGACACGTTACTCATGATATCATATGAAATGAAATCACATAATGTAAAACTGTATATACAATTTGATCCCAAAAATGTTAAAACGCACAGAGAAGGGGGGAAAAAGGCAAGAAAGTAATATGCCAAACAACTTTTATACATTTTCAATTTGCCTCTTTCAACTTTTACATATTTTCCAAGTTTTCTACAATAATTTAGATAGTCTTATCAAAATAGATGTTACAATGAATTTTAGCAAAAGAAACCAGACATAAAACTATATATACGTAGTACAAATCAAAACCACAGTGAGATACCACTTCACACCCACTAGGGTGGCTATAATTAATGACAGACAATAGCAAGTGTTGCCATGGATGTGGAGACACTAGAAACCCTTACACACTGCTGGTGGGAATGTAAAATGATGCAGGCACTATAGAAAAGAAAAAACAGTTGGGCAGTGGCTCTAAAAGTTAAACATGGAGTTACCATATGACCCAGCAATTCCAATCCTAGGCACATATACTCAAGAGAAACGAAAACACATGGCCACACAAAAAATCTGTACATGAATGTTTATAGCAGCATTATTCATAATAGCAAAAAAGTGGAAACAATGTTCCACTTTGTTTGTCAACATGTGAATGGGTAAATAAACTGTGGTATATTCATATAATGGAATATTTTTCAGTCTTGAAAACATCATGCTAAGTGGAAGAAGCCAGATGAAAAAGGCTACATGTTGCATGATTCTATTTATATGAAATGTGAAAATAGGCCAATCTACAAAGACGGAAAGTAAATTAAAGGACACCTAGGGTTGGGAGGTTTGGGGGGAATGAGGAGTGACTGCAAATGGGTATGGGTTTCTTTTGGGGGTAATAAAAATGCTCTAAAACTGATGGTTGCTAACTCTAAATATACTAAAACCCCATTGAAGTGTACACTTTAAATGAGTGCATTTTATGGTACATAAATTTTACCTCAGTAAAGCTGCTTTTAAAAAGAATGTATACTCTATTATTTTACTCATAATAATATTCAAGAACAGGCAAAATGAATCAATGGTGTTAGAAGTCAAAGAGTGGTTACCTCTTGAGGGAAGGGGCAGGTGGAGTTTGGGAAAGAGCAAAAGAGGAAGCTTCTGAAGGCTGGCAATGGCATTTCCTGATCAGGTTGATGCATTATCACTTTAGGATAATTCATCAAGCTCACATTGATGAAGTATGCATTTTCTGTATGTGTCCATACTGCCTTTAAAAGTTTTCAAAAATTAGTTGACTTCAAAAAGGAGAAACACTAAAGTTTCTTAACTTAGCCAGAGTCTCAGGCCCTAACTCAGTTTACTTGGTCTTACTTACAGCTGATTCTATTTACCTGATTATTTAACTGAAAAGTCAATTAGAAACTGCAAAACATAGGAATGAGGAAATAGAAAGTATAGGCTCCCAGGATGAAACATGAGAAAAATGAAGGAAGGACCATGAAGAAAAATGGTGGGGAATGAGAAGGAACATTATAAGGAGCAGAAATAAGAATTCAACAATACAGTAATCTGGAACTATTCATCAAGTTCTATACAGCCCCACTTGCCCCCAGAGAACCTTCCACCTTACAGACCAAGAACATATTAGATGATGCTCAAGATACACTAAATCACCAAGGAAACAGTAGTGTGTCCAGGATCCTCTCCTAGGAAAGTAAGTGTGTAAAATATGCTACAAACCATCAATCCAAAAGTTGTTCAAATTTTAAAGACTTGATGATCAAATAAATAATTATCTGGGAAGTAACATATATTTCCCCAAAAGACCAGATGAACGGGTTGTTATTGTTACTCAAAAAGATCACACGTTGACCGCACAATGGCAGAGAATATATCATACTAAGAAGTCCCCAGGGAGTCATCTAGCACTGTAACGGTGGAAATTTAAATACCACCCCTTCAAAAATAATCTACAATTCAAGGGGTCAAAACCAAGAGCACACATGCATCAAAAGTGAACTACAAAAGAGAGCTGCAAGGTCAGACCCAGAGAAAATTTTAAGGTAGAGCATATTTCTCTCCCGCATGTAACTACAGTGGCCTTTTGCAGGATCCTCCAGCTGTTCCTACGAGGGTCCCTCCCTCTCCTGTGTCCCATGCTTGCTATTACAGGCTAGGTGGGTGGGGGTTGGTGGGTGGGCTGGCTCATTGGGTTTCCCTGTTAAAATGTTCCCACCACTCAGGTGTAAAGGTATCAATAGTTGTTGAACATGACAATCTGTGAGGCTGATGTTACACGGCAATGAAAAGGGGGAAAAGGAAACCAAGACTCAGTAACCAACTCAAGATCATAGCTGCACCAGGATTCTGACTAAATTCCAAATTTATGGGTTTTGGTCTTATCCCTGGAGGAAAAATGTGACAGAAACCAGCATCGAAGAAAAATGAGGGAAAGAGAGGAAAAAGGAAAGACAAATTTTCAAAAGGAAGAGTGTAGACCTAGATGCTGACAGCCTGAGGCTTGAGAGAGAATCAGTAGTATCACCAGGAAGGGGTGGGGAGCAATTACGATAGCCTTAATACCGACTGACATCACAGTAGAGCCTCCAGGAGAAGGACCAACAGGTCTCCAATCTAACTAACCCTTCTTCCCACTGCATATAAGATTAAAAGCTACCAGTGCTCTTTCTCTCCTGCAGGCAGGGAAACAAGACTACTTTCCTCTTCCTTCCCTTCTTGTCACTATTAAAGTCCTGACATCATTCACAAGTAGCTACTTCCCATATGCTGCTGCTTCTAAAGGCATTGTCTTTACTTTAGCTACCCTAGTTTATGATGACATCCATAAAATCAAGGCTCTAAAATATGGGAGAGTCACCAAGCTGTCAATCACTGGGAAAGAGGCTGTGATGTTAGGATAAGATTAAAAACAGTAAGTTAATATATCTTTGTAATTACTTGGAGCACCTCTGGTCAGGAAAGGGGATCTTATTATTAGACTTCTCCAGCTGTAAAGAGCTATGGACCTCAAAGAGAAGGTTGACTCTCCTTCCCTACAGTTCAAAAACAGCCTTTCTCTGCCCCCATCATTGCTCAAAATAAAGCCCAGTTACTATGGGAAATAAAGCAAGCCACAGAACTAAAGTTCTACAGAAACATCTGTGTCTTCATTTGCAAAACAGAAATAATGTGTCTACCTTACACTGTTATCAGGAATAAATAAAATAATCCACTGTGCATGGCATATGGTAAGCACTCATGTTAGCTATATGAAAAAAGCACAATGGAGAAAATTATGTATAGTATGCTAGTATTTATCTAAATAGAGGGAAAATATGAATACACACAAAGTATACAAACACCACACATAGACACATTTACACGTATTTATGTATATGAAAACCAATGAAAGAATAAATCATAAAATTTAGGAAGAAGGAGAGAGGGTATGGGATCAGAGACAGAAACTAGGGTACTATAAACAGATCTTGTTTTGTAAATTTGACTCCAGGACACATTTTTTTTTTACATAATTATGCAACAGAATTAAATTTTAAAAAGCAATCCCTCAAAATCAAAAACAAAAGATACAAATTTAACTATATATCTGGTTGGTGACAAAGCCACACTAAGAATTATTCCAAGTGACTTTAACACATAGTAATTTGACGACACAATACTGTGGGAAATACCATCTAGGCAATAAATATATAAATACCAAAAATAAATCTGAAATCTTTTCAAAGACTCATACTATTGGTGGTAGTATTAGAATTATTACTCTGAGACTTATGAGTGCATTGTGGGATAACACAAATAAGAATTTATACTGGTGTTAACAGGGTTTTCAGCATGGGAGAAAGGAAAAAAAGACATAAAATCAATGAGGTTAAATAAAAAACCTGAAACCCTGAATTGAAATTACCAATATGAATTCATGATTTAGTGTATCTTTAAAAGAAATTATACATTTCCTAGTTCTATCTACTTAGAAAAAACAGAAATCATGTACACCCCTAGTGCCCAGCATATGGCCTCTCAGTACAATGTGCCACCCAAAGGACCCAGGGCTCCTTAAAGAAAGGCTGGCCCTAGATCTGGGGCAGGAGACATGTAAGATGAGCCTGAAACATTTTAACTTCCTTGCATTCCGGTCTGACATCACAGACTACTAGTATCATGTCAAACAGGC
The DNA here is from genome assembly GCA_004026545.1 of Mormoops blainvillei. Lineage (NCBI taxonomy): Eukaryota > Metazoa > Chordata > Mammalia > Chiroptera > Mormoopidae > Mormoops > Mormoops blainvillei. The sequence continues at coordinate 480,580 of PVJD01000157.1, read as the reverse complement.
TTGGGAGCCAACTTGTTCCACTGGTCTAAAATGGGACAATTTGAGCAACAAAAAGGCTAATAATTGTAACTGACTGAAAAACATCAAATATGCATTTAAACCCATGAGTTCATATGGTTACAACAAAAAACTCACTAACCACATTTGGAAACCAAGTAGTTTTTGAAAAAAGAAAATAAAGTGGGGAAAATCAAGCATTTATCTTACCTTTCTTCTCCAAATTTACTTTGAGTTAACCAAATACTAGCTGAGGGCAAAAGCCTCTATAGAAGTCTCTATAGAAGTTTAGTTCTAGCTGCTAAATGAAGAAGGAATGTTAAAGTTGTATCACCATTTTTGACCCTTAATAATCTAGGGATAATCATTATTATTAACATTACAGGAGACACAACCAGACAGTATAGGCTTTCTGATGGGGGTTTGTAACACCACCCACAAATTAGTTGTACCAAAAAAAGGAAGAGGTTAAAACACACACACACACACACACACACACACACACACTAAACCTTTTTAAACCTCTCTTAACTACCAGTCTATAGGAAACACAGGGACAGAAGAACAATTTGACTGAAACTATAGAAATACAACAGGCAAAATCAGACTAGGGTTCCACAGCAGTGCTCTTCAAAGTACAACCAACAGACGAGGTACCCATCTGTGAACTTTCTGTCACCAGTCCATGACGAGATAAGTACAGAAACTGTGAGTAAGCATTTAGAAACATTTAGAGCAAATGAACAATAATTTTATGTCTAATTAAATCTAAGTTTTTTTTTTTAAATAGGGCTGGTTTTTTGTATGACTTTTTTCATTTTTCTGGAAAAGCTGAAATGCCAAGCTAGGAAATTTTTACCATTTTGTATACAAAAGGAAAAATAAAGGCTTTTTTTTTTTTGAGAAGAGGAATAATGTAATTACAAGTAAAATTTAAGAACATTATCTGGCAACAATAAAATCTATCAACTGGAAGAAACAGAGTTTGAAAATGGGGAAGGGTACTTGTTGCCATAGACTTAGAATGAGGAGCTTCATTATCATCACCTACCATTTCTTGAATACTTACTACGGGTGGGTTTTTTATACTAACCCCTTACTTCTGGCTTCCCGTTTAATCTTCATAAAAACCATGCAAGCTTGGAGTCTGGCTCTGATACTTACTAGAACTGAACCCCAACATCTTAGTTTTAAACATGAACTAACAATGACTCTTTCACAGGGCTGCTGTGAAAACTCAATGAAAAATTGCATATGAATGTACATTTTAAGTGATCTGGTTCCATACAAACAAATGTCTGGTTGTGTCTACTGTAGTGTTAATAATAATGATTATTCCTAGAACATTAAGGGTCAAAAATGGTGATAAAACTTTAACATTCCTTCTTCGTTTAGCAGCTAGAACACTTCTATAGAGACTTTTGCCCTCAGCTAGTATCTGGTTAACTCAAAGTAAATTTGGAGAAGAAAGGTAAGATAAATGCTTGATTTTCCCCACTTTATTTTCTATTTTTCAGTACAAATCATTTTTTCATGATTATGATTGTTACTGTTTCTTAAATCTATCCTGAGAATCAGACAGCTCAGCCTTGCTCTTAAAGACTAGAAAATCAAGAGTAAAATCAAAGAATTTATGGATCTGGTAATGAGTTTATAAAGGTTCCTGACCAGTCCTGTGTAATCTCCTAAAAGCATGAACTATTTCTTGGTTTGTGGGCACACTGTTTGCTGCCTTCCAAGCTCAACAACTGAGGGGAAGAGGCAACAGATGTTCAGTGACTGGCCAGTTCCTCTTGGAGCTACCACAGTCCAGGGCATAAAACAATGACTTCCAAATACAGAAAGATTGCAGCCAAATGAAAGACAAGACGGCCAATGTGCTCCGCTGCAACTGCAAAGATGCTGTTTGTTAAACATAAAAGGTCATTTGAGGAACAGCCAGTGAACAATTAATTAGTAGAGCAAACAAGAATATTTTTGTAGGAAAAAGCTACAGAGGACACAATTTGAAATTACTCAGTTTTGAATGATTTCTTTCCACTACTATACATAAAAGGTTTACTTGTGGAAACCATGAGGTCATTGTTTTCCAGAGTCTTCACTATAGGAAACAGCTGTGGAGAACAACACAAACAGAGAACACTGCCCTATTTTGTAGCCCCTCACTGTGACAAGTAGATAGATGGGGACAGGAAAAATCCATCAAACCACACACCAATAACAAAACAAAAGTGGCAGAATCAAACTAAAAGTTTAAGCCACATAAAGGAAGATGTAAAACAACTAAGTCAGGGCAACCGTCTGTATTATATCCCTGTATCTGAAGAGATATTTCTGTATTTAGACCACATCAGCTCCTTTCTACATCAGTCACCAAAAACTTAAATGATGCACTCTGTAGTTCCTGATACATGACAGACATTCTACAAATATAACTAAAAAGTTTTCCTGGGGCTCTTATTCAAATACGATGTGACCTGTCTCAAAATGAATTTACCCACCCACTCCCAGAACTGCTGTTCTATATGTGCTTCCAAGTCTTGAAGAGCACCATCGCAAGAAACCCTGTTCCGAAGCCTCATTTACTTTCATCTTCTCCTTCAAATCAATACCACAATGAAGTTTCACTTCACACACACTAGAATGGTTACTATCAAACAAACAAACAAACAAACAAACAAACAGAAGGTAACAAGCATTAGCAAGGATATGGAAAAACTGGAGCCTTTTCATGCATTGCTGGTGGGGATATAAAATGGTACAACCACTGTGGAAAACAATTTGACAGTTTCTCAAAAAGTTAAACATAGAAGTAGCACAAGACCCAAAAGAACTGAAAACAGAGACTCAGATACTTGCACACGTATGTTCATAGCATCACTCTTCCCAATGGCCAAAAAGCAGAAACAACCTCCCAAATCCTTCAAGACACCATACAGGTAACACCTCTTCAATTCCCTCACAACCCTACCATTCTTTTCTCAAATGCTTGTTCCCCAGGGTTTGCACAGTGCTTCGTACACCATCTATCACAGCACCCTACCCTATGCAACTGTTTCTTTTCACATCAGTCTTTCCTTCTAGACCCTGAGTTCCTTAAGGGCATGAACAATCTCACCCATCTTATATCCCCGGAGCTTTCCAATACAAAACCAGCACAGGAATCAATAAATGTGCTCAATAAATCTGTGCACTTAATAAATCCACATGACGTCTACAAAATAACTTGAATTTGACGTTCCTGCTGCTCTATACTGTATTAGGGGCTAACAGCGGGTATCAGACCATAACATAAACCAGGCTTCTGGCCCTGCCTTCCTGGTTTCCCCCAACCTCTCAGGCTGTTCCTTCAGCAGATCTATTCCCTCTCCTGTCCTCTTATTTTTAGTTTCCCCCAAGGGTCTGGCCTTGGGCTTCTGACCTTTATCACCTCTATGCAGCTGAATCCCAGTCTACACAGCTACAGGAAACTATAACTCATACCAGCCTATTAAGACCTTAGATATCCCACGGCCCCAACCCCACCTGCTCAGATTAAATGTATGATCTTCTGTGCTCCACAAACCATGCCCCTTCCAATTGCTTCATTTCTGTCTGAGATCTCCATTATTTTCCCTGTCATCCAGGCCTGATGCTTTGGTGTTTCGTTACCACTCCATCTTCTGGATTGTCATTATAATGTCATGATGTCCTCCAAATGTCTCCTGGATTCACCTTTTCCTCTTGCTTCTTCTCACATCATACCTGTGATTGCCCTCGCACTGCACTGACTTTCTCCTCCACCTGATTTATTTTTTGCTTACCATCAGGCCCATTTTTCAAACATCTTTTTCATCCCATCAATGACTACACAAGCTCAAAAGCCTCAACTGAATCACTACTGATGGAAACCTCAGGGCTAAACTGTTGTGACAGACTTTCAAGGCCACCCATAATTTGCCTCCTCTCATTTCCTCAGCCCTACATTTCTCTCCAAATCAATGGTTCTCAACCAGGGGCAATTATGCCCCACAGGAGACATTTGGAGGAGACATTTTTGATTGCCATGAGTGGGATGTATAGAGGGGAATACTACCAGCATCTAGTAGGTAGAGGACAGGGACACTGCTAAACATCCTACAGTGCCAGGACTGCCCCTCACAACAAAGAATTATCCAGCCAATAACACTAGATTTGTCAATACTGTCAAGGCTGGGACAACTACTCCAAATCAAGCCTCCACGACAGACAGCCCAGTCACTTACTTCCATGACCATGTGCCATCTTTCTGCCTTTGCTCAGAATGTTTCCCCACCAACCTCAGATGACATCCCTTTTCTCCTTTACTATCCAACAACTATTTATTATCAAATCCCATTCTAAGCCATATCCCATGGCTTTAAACACCATCTAGAGGCTGATGACTCCCAAATCTTTCTCTCTCACCAGTCTTGATCTTCTGAACTCCAGACTCCATTACCCAGCTGCCTACTAGACATTTCATGAATATCCTATTTAATACATCTGAAAATGAATTCCTGATCCCCCAAAACTTCTGCTCCTCAAGTGAGCACCAGTAACCACTCAATTGCTCAAAACAAACACCTAGGAATTACTCTGGATGTACCCCTCTGCCTCAGTGTTCCTCCACCCCCAGAATAAATCCACTAGCAAGCCCCGTGCAGTCCACCTGCAGATGTATCTCAAATTCATCCACTTCTCCATCTCTATCCACCCCCACTTTTACCTAATCTATCACAGAAGCTTCCTACCTGGTCTCCTTGCTTCTGTTCTATTCACTGTTCAGCACTCTTGAGTGATCACTCCACATTTTAATGAGATCAGAACAGAACTCTGTCTGAGTCCTGAAGCCGCTCCCACTTTCCTTGGAATAAATAGGACTCTAAACCCTTACCTGCCCCCTCAAGGCCCTGTATGACCCAGTCTCTGCCCACCTGCCAATCCCTTCCCAACCTCATCTTTCCTCCTCTCTTTCCCAAATGTACCTGGGGAGCGAACACAGAAAAGCAAGTCACTATAATAGAGTGCATATGCAAAGTTACCAGTGGAATTTGAGCCTATCCTGTACTAATATACATGTCCATGTACACATTTAACTTGTCAGAAAGAATGGTTTTTAAGGGAGACTTCAAGGGTGCCTAGGTAGGAACAGCAATGGCACATGCATGAAGCATGTAGCTGTAGTTGACCTTACATTCACTACAATTCAGCACCACGGCCTTAGAGAGGTAAATGCTACATGTTTTTCAGCATGCCCACCTGCTGGTTAACATTTTATGTTGAGACCTATCCTTTTAGTGGTTGTACCAATAAGGCAACCACAGACACAAGACTCACTGTGAGCGTCAACAACGCAGGGTGACAAAGTAAAGTCAAAACTCTGGTTCTGCTCCCTTGGTCTCTAGCCAGGAGGTGAACTAAACCTCAGTTCCCTCATCCAAAAAAGCCAGGGACTGCTCACATCTACCAGTCTTTTTCCGAGTTGAAAATGCGATGGTTCTATCACCTCCTTTCCCCTTCAGAGGCTTTGGAGCTTCACTAAGACTAAAGTGACTGCGTTTGACAGACAAGGGAACTGACCAGAAAGAGACATACTTTCTATTTTATACTCTGTCACAATTTCATTTTTTTTCTATTTTTCAAATGAATTCAAGGGACACCTTAAATTCAGAGTACTTCTAGGGTACCAATGTGAAATACCAATGTACTAAACAGCTTCATACAAACCAGGAAAGCATCTATCAAAAGCCTGCAGCATGAGTCCATGAAAATGCAAGGTGTAACACTAAGCCTGTGTCAGCCCGATTGCTAACTTGTCTGTCACTATTCATTCTGTAACCTGAGAACTCTCACTAATAAATAAGCAGCATCAGGTACCACAAAGTTCAAGGAAATCACCATGGGAGGGAAAATTCTATTCCTCATTTACTTTTTGTTTTACTGCAAATTTGGATGGAGTTCCCACAGTTCTTTTATCAGATCACTATGTTCTAGTTGTTCTCTGGGAGCATGGTTTGAGAACTCTGCTATAAAACTTACCTTTCTTACTTGATAGATGACCATTCATCTTTCTCTTACTGCAAAGGGGCACTGAGAACTAGAACCTGCAGCATTCATGCCAGCACCCTATTAAAGCTGTGACAACCAAAGTACGTCTCTGGCCATCATCAAATATTCACAGGAGTGACTGAGAACCACAGCTCTAAGGCCAGGAGAACAATGCGCAAAAAGACAAAGGGAGCTAAGTGGCAGCTAGAGAAGTTTCTTAAGGCATACCCAGGTTGGGCCACCCATTTCATTCTGAAAAATGGAAATCCTGCCTTAACCATCACCTAGCTCTTCCAAACTGAAAATCCAATTACCTGGCAAGCTTCTAAAGTTCCAATTGGCATGGTCAGAAAGCAAGAAAGAATTCTAAGTGAAAAACTTACAAAGAAAACCATTAGTAAATTAAGGAAGTTTGGAGACTTTTAAAGCTCATTCAAAGATATACTAAGTGATTTTCAGGACCTCAAGATAAACTATTTCAAGGTAGCGAACTAGTTTTAACTCCTCTGTCAACTCCAATCTACTGGCAGTGGCTGCCTGTAGCCCCGAACAGAGCAGGATTCCGAGGCTGAATGTGAGGCTCAAGAGAAGAGGATGTGGATCAAATATTGGTGTCTACCACAAACAGGCCATTTTGTAACAAGAGCGCGGTAACAAGTCAGCCTCACATACACCTCTTTTGGTGTTCAGCTTTCTTCATGCTCAAAATCACAGCCATCAAATTTGGTTCTAATAAAACATTTTGGAAAAAAGAAAGTACCTCTTCTTTGGTAGTCCACCACACTTACTAAATTGGGGAGGAAAAAAAGAAGAAGAAAAAAAAAAAGAAATCTGATCCTATTACTCTCCTGCTTAAAAGTCAACTCTGGATTCTCAACTTCCAGAGGATAAAGTACCACCTAGCGTAGCCTACAAAGCCTTTCACAATCTGTTTACAACACACTTCTCCCAGACTTTCTGCACCCCCTCACTTTCCACGGTGTAACCAGTCACCAGCATCACCTGTACGTTGGTTAGAAATGCAGCATCTCAGACTCCACCCAGCTCTACCAGATCCAAATCTGCTTTGTAACAGAAGCCTAGCTGAATCATAGGTATGTTAAAGTGTGGAAACAGTGTCTGGGGGAACTTACCAGGTTCCACCAGGCTCAGTTCTTCACAGGCAGGAACAGTGTCTTCCCAAAATGTAAGTGCCTGGCACGTGGTAGGAAAGCGCCGGGTGGGCTGCCTGAGGCAAGCCCCACTACTGATCTCTTCTATAAAAACAGGAAAGCCCCAATGTCCACCTTAGAGCCTCCACAGCAGCCAGGGGTGCAACTGACATGGTTAGAGTCAATGAGAAGGATGCTGAGGGGGCTTCCAGGAAAACTTTTTTTCCCTAATGACTTCCTGCCTTGACTGGGTAGAATGCCATGAGGTGACAAACATTAAGGACAAAAAACAGTAACAGTTAAGGACAACATAGTGGAAACCAGAAATAGTGTGGGTCCTTACAGAGCCCATCAAGACACTGTGCCACCTGAGAGGTACCTATGTGTTAAGGCACCATCATTAGAGGTTCCTCTTTCTTGTACTGAACACATTCCTAACTGGCTGGGTAAACCTTCAATAAACGTGATGGGAATGAATGAATGCAAAGTGAAATTTACTAAAGGTTCAGAAGATTAATTTTTTTTTAGAAAATAGTGCCTCTAAGAATCTATTCAACTTTACCAAAGCATATCTATAAATCAGTCTCTGCATTTCTAGAAGTATTGACCCATTTCTGTTCACAACTTTTTAATGGATAAAAGAATGAACACAATCTCTTAAAAAGCAATGGAAATGTTCTCATACCAAAATGCTATAGAAACTGATTTTCGCATTAGGAAAAGAGGAGAAAACAAAACTTAAAACACTGGACTCTGACCTTGAAAAGTTTTTAATTGCTGTGGTTACTTATACGCAACTATAAGCAAAAATTTAAAAAAAAAAAGACTTAACAGTCACTGGATGGCTGCCATCCTCTCCTACTTCACTGTTTTGAGACCTCTGACAAGGACCTCATTTTTTTCCAGTCCCTATATCAGTTAAGTATTTCCATTCATATTTCTGAGATCAAACAGCAACCATTTATTCTCTTTGAGAAAAACGGGGTAGAACAATATAAATAAAATATATGTGTATTAAAAGAAGGATGCACCTTGGCAGTGCTATTTCTCAGCAAGAAGGTAAGTCCTCAACCAAGTGCTGACTCCTCAGATAGATTACCATTGTGTATTTTAATCAAATCATCTACTTTTACTTAAATAAGTGGATTTTTGAAAGTTCACGGCACCGATGAAAAGCCAGTAGCACTTGCCATAAACACAAATGTAAAAAGCACAGTGAAAACATAACCTTATTAAATTCCAGCTACTGTTGCCTACTAAAGCCTCTAAACTTCAGGTCTGTTCTTTGTTTAGGAAAAAATAAATAAATAAAAAAGGTGGGGAGTGAGCAAGTGGTGTTAAAGTCAGGTTACCACCAAGCTGAGACTTTCTCTTGAGCATGATCAGGACAGAAAGAGAAGGAAAAAGGAATTAACTTTCTCACTGTGTAGTTTCTACTTAATTTAATTCTGTTTATACTATGTTTCCCATCTAAAAGTAATCCTCACACAATCTCAAACCATTTTCCCCTTTTGCTGAGAATAAGAGCCCATTTCCACAGCGCAGCCTAAATGGTCACACACCATGGGGCTCGGCCCTCAACTCCAACCCACTCACTACAAGGACCAGAGGGCCATATCTAGCCTACTGCCTGTACTTGTAAGGCCTGTGTGCTAAGAATGGTTTGAGAAATGAAAACTTGTAATAAATCTGATGATAGGCAACATTAAGTTTTAACTGCAGTTAAGCTAAATGTTATCCCTTCTAAAAAAAAGAATCCCATTCTTCTCATTAGTAGACCTGTATTACAAAATATTATGCTCAATTATCATTGTATTTTTGTCAATAAAATATTTGTGGACATTTGTTTTTTCTTGTTACATAGGTACCTAGACAATACCCTCAATTTTGCATCTTAACGGGCAAAGCCTAAAATATTTACTCTGCAGCCCTTTACAGAGACTCCTGGTCCCAGAACTCTACTATTCCTCAAGTTCACCACTTCCTTCCACCTGGGAATAACTTCCCTGACCTCCTCCAAGGCAGGTTCTCTAGTTACTCAAGTCTCGGTTCCCATGTCACCTCCTCCAAGCGGTCACCCTAATTACCCGCTCCCCACCTGAAATCGTCTAGCAGCACACCAATGGCATCATCAGGTTTTACTTTCTTCAAACCACTGACATTACCCGGTAACTTATTAAAGTCTTTAACAATAAAAATAATCAGAGCAGCAAAACACATGGTACTGGGCACAACTGAAGTTTTTTCCATATGAGGCTGAATCCTCTAAAAATGCCAATCTCTAAGTCAAAAAGAGTCAAAATGAGTAGTACCAAAGCCTTCGAACAAAAAGACTTGTTTGCAGCTCACAACCACTTTATGAGGTCGATACCAGAGGAAACTGTGGCACAGAGTGGTTGTGTAACCTGCCCGACACATACTACTACCAAGCGACAAAGCCAGCATCTGAATCCGGCTCAACAGTCCCCCCACTAAGAATGCAAGTTCCACGAATGCAGCTGGTCTTGTTCATTGTAGCGTCCCATCACAGACCCTGGCACGTGGTAAGCTCTCAGTAAACACAATGAATGAATGAGTCAGTCGATCTGTCAATCGATAGATCTCCCTTGCAATCGGTGGTGTCTGTCCCAGCCTCGGGGCCCACCCACACCTAAAAATCCTTGGTGGCACGGAGGGAGGAGAACGTGGGCAGGAGGTGCCCCGGGACTCGGGTGCAAGGGCCCTCCCGGGAAGAGGTGGGGGGCGCCCACCTTGAAGTCGCGGCTGTGCTGCGGCGTATACTCCAGCGTCCAGAGGGCGCGCACCAGGTGCGCCAGCTGCTCCGTGACCTCGCCAGAGATGCGGCCGGCGGGCGGCTCGGGCTCAGGGTCGGACCGGCCGGCGCGGTACTGGCCGAGCGCCAGGTATTCGGCGAAGAGCTCGGTGTTGCTGAGGCACTGCAGCGTGGCGTTCATGAAGCACGTGTTGCCGTGGTTCCGGAGCCCCGCCACCCCGGGCACCGGCTCAGAGGCGGGCGACGTGGGCGCGGGCGCGGGCGCGGCGGGCGGCGGGCAGGGCGGCGGCGCGGGCGGCCCGGACGGGAAGCAGCCGCGGAGGCCGCCGCGGTCCGGGCTGCCGCCCTCGGAGCTCAGGTGCGAGAGCGTGGACAGCGTCTTGAGGACGCGACTCATGAAGCTGCCCACCGAGCGCGCCGACGACGGCGACGAGGGCGCGGGCGCCCCGGGGCCCCCGGCGCCGCCGCCACCCGCGCGGCCGCTCCGGAACAGCCGCTTGCTGAAGGAGCGTTTCTCCTTCCCGCCCGCCGCCGCCGCCGCCGCAGCCGGCGGCCCGGGCCCGGGCGCCGTAACCTTGGACATGGCGGCGGCTGCCCACACTCATCCCCGCGCCCGTCCTCCCGGCCCGCGGCCCCGCCACGGCCGCCACCGCATCCCACCGAGCCCGAGGCTAGATGCCCCGCACACCTGAAAGCGCCGCCAAGCTAGCCAGGGAGCGGGGCGGCGGGCGCGCGCGCGGTCTGCCCAGCTGAGCAGCTCACGTGACTCGCCTCCGGCGCCGCCCGCCCCGCGCTGAAGCCGCCCAGGCCGCCATGTTGACTGTGGGAACGAGGTCTCTTCCCCAGCCAGCCGCCGTGGTAACTACCGGCTCCTGGCGCTGTCCTACGGCATGAAGCCTGAGAGAGGCCATGTCTAGTGTGGGCGCAGTCCCGGCGCCTGGGGAAGCTCTGGGCCGGCTCACGGTAGTGGACTCCCAGGGCTGGGTCTCCGTCAGCGCTGATCTGATGGCGGAGGCCTCGGATAGGGCAGGAATCAGGATGCCGCTCCTAATTAAACTCTGGAAGAGGTGATGGACAGGATGGATAGGACCCTGACCTGTGCTAGGCAAGCCAGCCCCGCCCTTCTTCTTAGGAACCCCGACCGCCTGCGTGACCACCCTAACGCCGTCATGGAGCGGGTCATGCCCTGGCCGTCTCGTCTTCTAGGCGACACTTTGGGGTTGCAGTGAAACCGTACAATCAGAATTACCTTACTTTTCAGACCAGCCTTTAAAATCCTGCTGAAGTCACCATCATTCACTCATTAAACAGATACTATGTGCCAGACACTGTGCTGGAAATGCGACAAAGTACGAAGCCGACACCATTTCTACCTACCCTCCTGCTGCACCCATTCCTAGAGGATGCTTATAATAGCTGCTAAGTTTCAAGCATTGTGCTAAGATTGTAGTGCCTCCTTTAATCTTCAATTAGGTGCCTTTCAAATTGGTACAACACATCCATTTCAAACCCAAGTTTGTTTCAAAGCCCCTAGACCTGGCCTCTAAACGAAAGGTCACAGACCCACAAATATCATACGGACCAAAATGAGCCATATCAGTGAGTGAAGAATCCTGGGTTTCAATCATCATATTGATCTATTAATACTAAAAGTGACTGGGCTCTCAGTATTGGGGAGAATATCAGGAATGGTGGGGACTATGGCAAACTAAAAGTGAACATCCTTCTGAAGCAGGTGGCTCCCACTTAGCTCCACCCAATTACTCCTATGTAGAAATGAGAGCTCAGATCACCTGATTTTTTTAAAGAGAAGGTGGAAATCCTATTTTTAAACGTTGGTTTAATTAAAAAAGAAAAACTAGAGCAGGGAAAAAAAAACACTACATCTTTGGACTGCTTTCAGCCCCAAATCCACTGGTTTGCGACTTCTTCTGTGCAGATTCTCCTCTTTGCTAACCCTTAGCCTGAGTCCTATTTACTACACAGGGGAGAAATCAGGGAAGGGCTCTCTCTTCCCTTATTTAAATCATAAAACCCGCCTTACACCATATTTCAAAGTAATTGACTTTTGCTTCTGGCCTCCCATCCCGCAGTAAGCAGGACTCTTGTGGTAACACCCATAGGGTGTTCTGCACTGGCCTTCAAATCACGCCCATTCTCACCTCCTAATCAAAATATCCCTTCCTCACCGCATGTTGAATTCACTCATCTGGACATCAGGTAGAAGGAACAGCTTTTGGTGGAATTTCAAGCAGTTTGATAACACTTTATCACAATAACCAGCCATTGTGTTGACGAATCGTTTGCTTGCTTGTTTTTCAGAGATGGGAAGGGTCTTAGGGTCACCCTATGTGTCAAGCCCACTTGTAAGTTAGCCCCCAAGGTTAGCTTGCCTACACAGACTTTTTTTTTTATTTTTAGCATGTCTCTATTTTGGACTCAGGTGTTTATAGCACCCAAAATTTGCAAAAAAGCAGAGACTAGGTCTGCTTTGCTGACCATAAATGCCTAGTGCTGACCATAAATGCCTATTACTGACCATGGTTCTAATGAATGTTTGGTTGAATGAATAAACTGCCTTAAAAGGAAACAGCGTAGCGAAAGCTTTTCATTCCCCATGTCTAATGCTGGGAGACCATCCCTAATTTCAGCTACAACTATAAGCTGTGTAAGCCATTGCATTGTGATAACCCCACCCCCACTTCGAAACCTGCTGTTTATCTTTGTCTCAGGCTCTGATTTAAGGAGAACCCAAACTCAGATGCTGAGCAACTTTAATTAGGGCTGGAGAATTCAAGCCCCAGGCAGATCTGGAGTCGGTAGAGATGGGTTTTCTCTGAACTGCTATGAGCAATCCTCAGCTTCCTCCAACAGGCTTGGTCCATGTGACTGTCCTGCTGCTGCTTTTCAGAATTCCTTCCTTTCCTGACATATATGCTTGGCATGTGTATACCAACAGGTGCTAACAAATGTTCTCTTTTTAAATTAATTAAACTGGGAGTCAAAGCCCAGGGGAAGTTTACCACCCTGCTTCTCTCCTTCATAGTGAAGCCATAGCCTGAATATAACCCCATTGCCTGGGACCTCCTCTCCAGTCCAAGCAAGCCACTTGGAATCCCACTGCTGTCATGTGCTTCAGAGAAATTAGAGCTGAGCCTATCTGACTCCCTTAATTTACAGTGACCAGACGGGGGCAAGCTAGGGTTCATCACACCACTTTTAACACTAACCCCTCCCCTAGCCCAGTACTACCTAGTGGTCATGTCCCCCTTTTCCCACCAGCATTTAGCCAAAATCCAAAATGTAATTAGTATAGCTCAGCAAAAATCTGGAGGGTGCTTTCCTCTGTCACCAGAGTCTAGTAAAATATGATTCTGTCTGACCTTCTTCATGTCAGAGTTACCCTCTAGTACCCACTTATAACCCAGTGTTATGATATGTCTTGTTCTTCCCTCCAAACCCTCAGGCAATTTGATCCAGAAAAAAGGACCTTTGCTCAAGCTGTCCCCTCTGTTCCCAACACCTATCCTGGGGCTCTTCAAGAGCTAAACTCTCCTCAACCTTAAAGTCACATCATAAGTATCGCCTGTTCCACAAGGCATCCCTTCCACCAGCTCTCTTGGGCACCTCACAGTCGTAACACTAATGTTACCATATTGGAATCAGCTTACAATCTGTCTCCTACCCTAAAGTATAGGCTTCAACACAGCAGCAGAGGCTCCTCTTATTCATTACTGGATACCTAGTAAAGTAGCCTTCATATAGCATGTTGATTACTTGGCAGCAGTTTATCTAAACAACATCCGAATTCCTTAGTGGGACATGTGAACCCCCTTCCCAATCTACCACCTCAGATTTATTGGTCCCCGTGGGCCCCCAAAGTTGTCCTATCCCAGCTTGGCTAGACCAGGTTTGGAAAAGACTCCTTCGTTAGAACTCTCAGATGGCCATCTTCAAGACACACCCAAATAACAGTCTGTAGGAAATCTCCCACCATCCTTCTTTGTACTTACCCCTTATCCCTGAGCTAGGGAAACACAAGTTAGAAATAGCAGTGCAGTTAATATCATCATCCCAGCAAATATATCCTTGAGTTGATACCTTGGATCAAAGGATATGCACATTTCACGCTTTGACACCTATTGACAAACTGACCCCCAGAAAGGTTTGATCCTGCCAGCAATAAATAAGGAGAAGCACACATTTCCCAAACACAAGATGGTGTTGAGTTTTTCGTTCTTTTTCACATTGGCAAATTTGATGAGCACAAAATAGCATATTGATATGCTTCTATTTGTAGGAGTGAAGTTGAGCATCACCGGCTGGGCTTCAGCTATTCAACATCTAAACAGGTTTCTTGTGTGAAGGAGATACCAAATTAGGCAAAACAACTCAAGCTTCCATTGTGAAAACTGGGCAGGGGTTGGAGAGCAGATGTTCCCCTTCCTACCTCTGAAAGCTGGAACCCAGGAAGGTAACCTAGGAAAGACCAGTCAAATGTTCTCAGCTGGACCTTGGCCCTGGAAGTATGGATACAAGGTTTGTTGAAGATAATGCAGCGAATTAGTGAATCTAGCAGTTCTATATTCAGCAGAGTGGCAGTGAGGTTACAGTGATGGCAGTGCCAAGAATGTGGCAGCAGATATCCAGCTGGCTGCTGTAGTGGCAAGTTCTTACTGGTGTCTGCCCCCCTGGGTTAGTGCCCAGTCTTATTTCTCCAGCTCTGTTTATTCGGTGAACTAATCGGACAGGCTTCCTATAAATCCTTTTATTGCTGAAATGCATCAGTGTCAGTTTCTGTTGTTGGCAATCAAGAAAATGACTAGTAATCTCTTTATATATATTAGCAACTTGTAATTTTCACTGCTGTAACTTACTTGCATACATGGTTTGTTTTTCTTTTGGCACATTCCTTTTATAAAAGCTGACTAGTAAAAGTTCTTGGTATATAAATTGTTATTCCTTGGTCTATGCCATTCCATTTGATTATTTACCTTTTAGCATATTTACAGTGTTTTCATATCAAATAGAGAATGTTAATTATTTAATACTCAGATGGATCTGCTTTTTCATAAAATTCCTGATTTCAGTTTCTGATTTTTTTTTTACATGATTAGGTAAACCACCTTCCCCTACTCCACAGTAAGGATACTCATGTATGTTTTCATCTAATGCTGTTATGGTTTTTTTTTTTCTTTTTCTTGCTTTTAATGTTGACTCCATCTGGAACTTATTTTTGTGTAAGAAATGAAATAGGGATCTTGGCTTTTCCCCACCCTACATGGCTAGCCAGTTGTCTTAGCACCAATTTTTAAAAATAATCTGACCTTTTCCTTCTGCTTCAAAATGCCATGTTTTAAAGCACATATTAAACTCCACATATATTTAGGGTTCTAAAAAATTCTGTTCTATCTCATTGCTGTGTGTCTATATTCCACAATAACACAGATTCAGAATATATTGAAATGTTTGGTAAGTATTCACTATTTGGTAATTCTCCCAAAAGAATTTATTCCTTTGGGAGAATTAATTTATATAGATTAATTTAGGGGAAATTAGCATCATTATAATGTTTATCTTTCCTGAAAATTAAGTGTGTCTTTTTAAAATTATACAGGTTTTCACATCCTTCAGAGTATTAGAGTTTCCCTCCCTAGGGCTGTGTAACATTAATAAATTGATTCCTATTGGTCACTGCTATGACTGGGATATTTTTATGCCATTATATTTTGTGTTGTTTGTCTCTAAGATAAAATCATTTTGCAACCAGTCACCTGATGTACTTTAGCTCTGTCTCCTAATTTCCAGTTGGTTCTCTTGGATTGTTTTCAGGAATTCATATCAATGCATGAGATAATAATCTGGCCTCTTCCTTCATAATATTTGTACTTCATCTTTTTTTCTCTCTTTCTCTTGTCTAATTGTCCTTCCAGAATCCAGTGAAGTAATAGTAATGAGAGTGGGGAAGCTTGCACTGTTCCTGACATTAATAGCAGTGCTTCTAGGGCTTCACCATTAAGTATGATGCCTGCTTTTGCTTTGAGATATATATTATTTATTGCATCAAAGTGGCATCCATTTATTCCTACTTCAGAAAGGGTTATTATCAGAAATGGACCTTGAATTGTATCAAACTGGTATCAACAGAGATGAGCATATGCTTTTTCTTCGTTGACCTATATGCCCATTATAGGTTCTTTGTAGTTAAAAACATGAACTCCTTTTAACTAGCTGAAACAGAAAATGAATTTATTGGAACTATGGGTATCACACAGCTCACAGAACTCTCAGAAAACCTTCAGGATCAGTGCACAGCCAGCTGCCCCCCTTCAGAAAAGGGTGCATAAGAGTCCTTGTTGGCACCATCGGTGATGCTAGGCACTTGCTGCTGCCACCAAGGCAGCCACACGGTTGGACTCTTGGTTCTGCCATAGGCACTATGAATAGTCTTGAATAATTTCTGATCATCCTGAACTCTTGCTATCTGGCCAGCTCCTAGTCATCCTTAAAAGCCCAGCTTGGCTAACACTTTCAAAGTGAGGTGTTTGCTATCTTCTCCTGATGAGTTATTAACTTTAGACTCTCACAGGATCTCTCTATGGCAACGCCCCGGTGTTAAGGCGTAATTCATTAGATGTTATGCCAGCCTCTAAGGGCAAGGACTAAGTTAAATCATCTTTGACTTAGACCAGCTCCCCAGAACCAGACCCTGAGCTGAGAATTCCTGTGTAAGTGATTTATTAAGGAAGAGCTCTTAGAAGAGACTTAGAAGAGGCCACACCTTCCAAATTCTAAGCCCAAAGTGGAAGCATTTATTTGGTCAGGCTAGATTCTTGGTCTTGTCACACTAGCTGCTGGGAAGAAAGGGAGGGACCATATTCCCTAGTCTCCATAGTGAGGACACAGTGCCTCCCATCTATCTTGAGATTACTTCCAAAAAAAAAAAGAGAGAGAGAGAGAGAGACTATATTTAATTTTGGGCAGTCAAAAACTGACAAATATCCATTGCAACCTATTCATATGGTGTGTGTCATATTGATGCATTAAATGTATTGCTTTATCTACTTGCTATCATATAGAAATTTATACCTATTTTTATAAGAAATCCATGTTGCAGCCCGAGTGTGTGCTCACTGTCCTTGTTAGTTTTCAGTTTTGCCAGCTTTTAAAAAATAACTGTGAAGGGCCCCTATTGTCTTTAGACCCTGGAACAATTTAAATGTGTTTTCAAAGGACCTAAGAAGTCACACAATGTATTCTCTGGACCTGGTAGAGCGGGTCTTTCTTTGAAGTATTTTCTGACTTTCACCCATCAATATTGGTCTGCCTAAATATTCTTTCTCATCTTGAATTAATTTTAGTCATTTTATTTTGCTGGAAAATCACCCATGTTTTCCAGTTCACTAGCAAAATCTTACAAAAAATTATTTTAAGATTCCATTTTCTTTTTGAGCCCAGGGCCATGGAAATAAGCCAAATATATTCCTTAATTTGTGGCTCTTTTATTGTTGGTGAGTGACAATGGTGTGCCCTTTCCACCAGTCATTTCTTCTTTTCAAGAACATTCACTAAATTCCAGAATACTGGATCACACTGTTGGTACCCCACCCAGAGCCTGGGACTGACTTTTGGTGACTGCCTTGGGCACTGGCACTGCCTCATCTGCACACACAGAGAGCTGGAAGTGCCTAGGGTTTATGCCTCCCAGGGGGGCCCTTATGAGCAGTGACTGTTGGCCACAGGAGAATGAAACCCAGATTCTCTGCCTCCAGTCATGGCAAATTCTGAGGCCTAACTTACATTCTAGAGCTCTCTGCAGGATTAGGCTAAAGGCACTCTTTCCAGGACCTTGCCCCAAATTCCATCTTTGCACAACTTCCTCCATTCCTGTGGCCTGCTCTCCTCACCCCTTACGAGTTTCTTCTAAGAGCTCTTCCTTAATAAATCACTTACACAGGAATTCTCAGCTCAGGGTCTGGTTCTGGGGAGCTGGTCTAAGTCAAAGATGATTTAACTTAGTCCTTGCCCTTAGAGGCTGGCATAACATCTAATGAATTACGCCTTAACACCGGGGCGTTGCCATAGAGAGATCCTGTGAGAGTCTAAAGTTAATAACTCATCGGGAGAAGATAGCAAACACTTCACTTTGAAAGTGTTAGCCAAGCTGGGCTTTTAAGGATGACTAGGAGCTGGCCAGATAGGAAATATAGTGTGGAGGTGGATGTTACAATGTGCAGGCATAAAAGGCGGGAAAAGTTTTAAGTAAAGTGTGGTTCCTATGCTTTAGGACTTCAAATCGTGGTGAGTGAACTTGGGAAGCCAAACAGGTTTCAGAGAAATTACAACACACAGTATAAATAAGGGCTAGAATAAATAAGATGCTGTTCTTGCCTTGGAGTATGGAGCTGGGTCTAGAAGAGTGAACATGAGTTTTCTAGGATGGTAAGCGAGTGAGGGAAACTTAAGAAAAGAAAATGTTGTGTAATGACAGAGGGACATGAAAAGCCTTGATATCTTCAGGAAGCTCAAGTTCAGGGTAGCTCTACATACTCAGAAACACATGATAAGAAGAGCACATCCTTTTTGTTCATTCCCTTTCAACAAGCTTAGTATGTTTCATAAACCTTTCCACCATCTGCTTGTATCTTTCTTTTTAAGCACAGTGGAGCAGGCCTCTGGTCCAGAGACTTCAGTGGGAACATCACTGGGGTAGTTTGTGGTTCACATTCCACATGCCCTTTGAAAATCTTGCCACTCACTCCCCATCAAGAGGTCGAATCTATGCCTCTCTCTTTTGAAACTTGGTTAGTTTTAGGATTGCCTTGAATAATAGAATTCAGCAGAAGTGATATCGTGAGACTGATGAAGCCAGATCAGAAGAGGCAGTATACCTCCCACTTGGTGAGCACCATATCTGAGGCTCCATCAACCTGGCTATCACCGTTTGCCCTGCCCTGGTGATTCCCTGGGGCCCCGCTCCACCCAGCGTACAGGCCCACCCAAACCACTTCCTGTGGCTTTTCAATACAAAAAACTTCTCTTGATTCATGTTTCAGACTTTCCTAGAAATCTCTCAAACAAGCATGATCTGGCCTTGTGTTGCCCCGTGCTTCTTGCTAAGGGCCCCAGACCCAGCCCTAGTGGTAGCTGTCTTTGTTTGCAGCTTGGCCTGTCCAGGGCACCTCTAAGCCCAGCACAAGTAGCAGTCATCTGCAGATCACTCTGTAGTTCACGCTGGGTGGCCCTTGGCTTACACCTCCTGGGGGGCCCCAGGGCCAACAAACCTGGTGGACAGCTTCACACCATGTCGAACATCACCTAATCACCTTCACAAGGTGCACACTCAAGGGGAGGACTCAGTAGGCACCAGAGCCCTGAAGAAGTAAATCATGCTTCATGGGGGATGAAGAAGAAGGAGGAGGATGAGGGGGAAGAGAGGAGAGGAGGGACGAGAAGAGAAATAAGAACAATAAAAGGGCAATAAATCCAAATCTATCAATGACTGAATCTAAAAAATAAAAATAAACAAGCAGAATAGAAACAGACTCATAGATACAGAGAATGTTTTGACAGCTGCCAGATGGAAGGGGGTCGAGGGATGTGTGGAAAAGGCGAAGGGATTAATAAGTGCAAACTGGCAGTTACAGAACAGCCATGGGGATGTAAAGTCCAGCACAGGGAATATAGTCAATAACATTCTAATAACTATGTATGGCGTCAGATGGGTACAAGGTTTATCAGGTGATCATTTAGTAAGTTAAATAATGTCTAATCATTGGGTTGTACAACTGAAACTAATATAATATTGTATGTCAACTGTAATTAAAAAATAAAAAATGATTTTAAGTAAAGAGAAAAAGGAGAAGAAGGTTGAAGCAAAGACTCAAAGACAGAAACAGAGAAGATAGTCAAAGTTCTGCAGGCGCAGTTCTTCCTGCCATCAGGTAGAGGCATACAAAGGCATCTTTCCCATATTTATTGTAGCCGACCTCCTCAAAAAACTAGAAAATCCATTCTAGTTTTGTGAGACAATTTTACCACTACCATGCAAACATTAGAACAACAAAAATATTTTATGCTTTTCCAAGAGGATTAATTTACTTTGAAAATACAAAACATAAGCCCTGGTTCTGGCTAATGTGGCTCCGTGGATTGAGCACCAGCCTGCAAAGGTTGATGGGTAGATTCCCAGCCAGGGCACATGCCCGGGTTGTGGGCCAGGTCCCTGGTTGGGGGCATGCAAGAGGCAACTGATTGATGTTTCTCAAACACACTGATGTTTCTCTCCCTCTCTTTTTCCCTCTCTTCCCCCTTTCTAAAAATAAATAAATAAAAATCTTTAAATTAAAAACAAAAACAAAAACACACAAGCCCTGGCCAGGTAGTTCATTTAGTTAGAGTAGTGGTCCCCAACCTTTTTGGTAGCTGAAACCAATTTTGTGGAAGACAATTTTTCCACAGACTGGGAGTGAGGAGCAGGATGGCTTTAGAGCCTGTCACCAGATGTAGCTTAATTGTAACTTGCCGTTCACTGGTAAGGTTTTGATATGAGTCTGCAAGCAACTGATTTATTATGGTCTCTGTGCAGTCAACCCTCTCTGCTAATGATGATCTGTGTTTGCAGCTGCTCCCCAGGACTAGCATCACCGCCTCAGCCCCTCCTCAGACCATCAGGCAGTAGATGCTCATGAGGAGCACGCACCTGGATCCCTCGCATGTGCAGTTCACAGTAGGGTTTGCGCTCCTATGAGAATCTCATGCCTCTGCTGATCTGACAGGAGGTGGAGCTCAGGCGGTAATGCCAGCCACAGGGAGCGGCCGAAAGTACAGATGAAGCTTCGCTCACTTGCCCACTGCTCACCTCGTGTTCTGTGACCAGGCTCCTAATAGGCCACTGACAGATACTGGTCTGTGGCCCCGGGTTTGGGGACCCTTGGGTGAGAGGTTGTCCCTATCTGCCAAGCTTGTGGGTTCGAGTCCCAGTCAGGGCACACACAAGAATGTTTCTCTCTCTCTTTCTCTCTTCCCCTCTTTTCTTCTCTCTCTAAAGATCAGTAAAAATCTGGCTGGTGTGGCTCAGTGGATTAGGTGCCAGTCTGAGAACTGAGGGGTCACTGGTTCACTTCTCAATTGGCAAAAATCAATAAAAAATAAAATAAGGTATAAAACATAACATAAAACATAAAGCTCTTCAGAGCTCCTTTTTTTTCTGCTGGGTGGGATGCTGCCCGATTCATGAATTGTTAAAGTAAGCCAATTAGATCTCCAAAAACACCCAGAATAATGTTTGACCAAATATCTGGGCTCCCTGTGACCCTGTCAAGTTAATACATACAATTTAACATCAAACCTTAATGCAATGTGATGAAGAGGGCAATTTACATCTATAGTACGCTTTGCAAAACCCATAGCCCCAGGCTAATCATGAAGAAAAACATCATATAAACCCAAATATAGAGACATTCTACAAAGTGACTGGCCAATACTCTTCAAAACTACATGGTCAGAAAGACCAAAGAAAGACTGAGAAACTGTCATAGGCCAGAGAAGACTAAGAAGACATAATGACTAAAAGCAATGTGGCATCCAGGATTAGATACTGGCACATAAAATAATATTAGTAGAAAGCCTGATAAAACACACATAAAACCAGGACATTGATAGTATTACACCAATGTTAGTTTCTTGGTGTTAGCAAATGTACCACAGCTGTACAGGATGTTAACATTGGGGGAAATTGGGTGAAGGTTATACAGGAACTCTGTACAACCTTTACTACTTTTCTGTAAATCTAAAACTATTTCAACATTAAAAAGTTTATTTAAAATCCATTTAAATTAAAAAGAGGGATGGATTTTTTAAATGATATTGAGCAATCATTAGTCAAATTTTATAAGAATGGCTTCAGAATGACTGAGGAAATAATAATTTCATATAGTGATAGTTCACAACTGGGCACCTTGAGCAGAAACTGATTCAAGGAGCACACATTGGGAGTCTCAGTTGAGATCGGGCAAGCAAGAATGGAGGGGTGGTCTGGTGACCCTTACACACGTGAAAAGTCCAGAGGGCAGAGTCCTCCTAGGAACCATGGATCATCTCAGATAGGAGTTAGGGACAATGGAACAGAGAGACCTTGGTCCTGCCCAAGAAGTCTTCCAAAGACCCTGGGGATGTTCAGACACTTGAATGATGTTAGAACTCAATAAAAAGAGGAAAACAAAACCTCTAACTTTTTTGCCAAAGTAAGAGAATTTGAGATTCATTCCAGTGCGAACATTCAACAAATACTGGGTGCTGTACAGACCTGTTCAAGTTTCTGGGGATGAGAATTCTCAGCAGTGAGAATGCAAAGTGTTTCCAATTCTAGAGGGAGACAACAGGAAATAACCAAATAATCAAGTGTATATTATTTTCAGCTACCAATAGTTACTTTGAAGAAAGCAATACACACAGAGAACTGAACGAAATGAGGGGACAACCAGCTATAGGAGAACGCATTCCAGACAGAGGGAGAGCCATTACCAAAGCTAGGAGCTGGCAACAAGTTTGGTGTGTCCACAGAAGAGCATGAAGGTCAGGTGGCTTCAGTGAAGTGAGAAAAGCAGAAAGTGGTCAGAGATGAGGTTGAGGAGATGGACGGAAGTCAGACAGTGTAGCACCTTGTGGCTGTGGTGAAGAGTGTTGAAGATAAAAATTTGCACACAAATACAGAAGATGTTATTAGTTACCACTTGGATATGATGCAATGGGTAGTGTGTGATTGTCCAAATGAATCAAAACTTTGGAAGTGTGAGGATAGGGAGACTTCTTTAAAAATGTACAGATTAAACATATAAATTTTCCTCTGCTCTGTGCCAAAACATTACTCAAATGAGAGTAAAAGAATAAAATTACATAAATCCATAAAAAAGAGAGATCAGAAAGATTGTGTAAGTCACTGTTCTAGTAGGAAAACAGAAGCCTCTCAGTATTTCAAGTAGGAAAGGCTTTAACACGGGGAAATTGAGGTTTATCCCACAACGAGAAGCCTAGAGAAGGAGGGGCAGGCAAGCCACTTTCACCAACCTCAGCCTGTAGCACCAAAGTGAGTGAATCTTAGGAGCAACCCAGAAGCCCTGTTGCAACCCAAGGGCAGGGCCAGGTATAAGGTGAAGCTAAGGAGGCAGTTGCCTTAGACACGGGTTTTAAGAGGGCACAAAAACACTCATGTATGAGTGCTCTCCAGAGAAACAGAGCCAATATGAGATATGGGTATGTGTGGAGATTTATATAGGAATTGGTTAACACAGTTACAGAGGCAGGGAAGTCCCACAGTCTGTGCTCTGCAAGCTAGAGAACCAGGAAAGCTGGTGGTGTAAGTCTCAGTCAGAGTCTGAAGGCCCGAGAACCAGAGACACCCATGTCTGAGGGCAGGAGAAGGTGGATGTCTCAGCTACAGCCAAAAAAATTTAAATTCACCCTTTCTCCACCTTTTTGTTCTACGCAAGCCCTCAACAGGTTGGATAATGCCCACCCACACTGGTGAGCGGGATCTTCTTTACTCAGTCTACTGAATAAGATGTTCATCTCTTCCAAAAACAACTTAACAGGCACACCAAGAAATAGTGTTTTACCAGCTATCTGAGCATCCCTTTGCCCGGCCAACTTGGCATATAAAATAAAGCATCACAATTCACTTATCAAAATAAAGAATATGTTAATGCAATATTTTTTAAAAAACAAACAATGCAAAGGAAATCCATGATGAACCAAGTGTCAACATTCTCAGTGAAAGCAATCTGACCCTGCGTTTGCACTCACCTCGCCCTAGTCCCAGCCCTGCCCACGGGCTCTGGGAGGACCCGCCGCCGTCTCAGCTACCCATAGCCCTAACAGGACTGATTTGTCATCACCTGGAAGCTAATTAGACCTTCAGGTCTGCTGTCTTCTGCCCACAACGGTTGCCAGGAAAACATCTCTTTTATCTGCCAAAGAGGGAGGTGATGCTGTAAAGTGAAAACAAAGAAGCCAACAGAGATGCTAAGAAGTTTCAAAACCTGGAAGTCAGGTAAAGATATTAGCAGAACTGAGAAATATTAATGTCAAACACTAGCAGAGAGGAAGAAAACAGGTAAACCTAGTTGTAGAATCTCCAAAAGGTCAGTGTTATGGACTGAATTGTGTCCTTCCTAAATTCATATGTTGAAGTCCTAACCCCAGTACCTCAGAATATGACTCTTTTTAGAGATCGTCTTTTAGAAGGTAATTAAGCTAAAATAATGTCATTAGGGTGGGTACTAATCCCATAAGGTTGATGCATTTATAAGAAGAGGAGATTAGGACCCAGACACATACAGAGGAAGACCTTGTGAAGACACAGGCTGTCTGTAAGCCATGGAGAGGGGACTCAGAAGAAACCAACCCTCCCAACACTTTGATCTCAGACTTCTAACCTCCAGAGCTGTGAGACAGTAAATTTCTGTTGTTTAAACGTCCTCACCCCAGTCTGTGGCAGTCTGTTATACAGTCCTAGAAGACTAATACAGTTAAGAATTAGAGGCATGAGATGTAGCAAAAGATAGAGTAAGGCATAAGGCTTATAATAGGAAGCCTAGTTGAAATTCTGTATATATAGACTCTTAGGTACCTATCACATGCATCCAAGAATACACCTAGCCCTCACCTCTAGCATGAAGTATATTCTACAAAAACATTAAACTACAGAGGCTCCAAATTCAGAGAAACAAGGCCTAGTGAAAGGGCAGAGGAGAGGAACTATTCTGAAAACTTGGGAACCAAATAAAAGATTATGACCTAGACTGAGACACCATCCCTGACACAACCCACTTTGTATTTGGTCCCAGACTGATGAGGGTGACAGTTGGCAGGAAATTGATCTTCTTTTCTGGAGGAGGAGACAAGGCTTTCACAGAGGTCTGCACATAGTGACATTCGGGGGTCCGACACAGCTGACTGGATTCCTTCTGAACATCTTACATTAAAGCGCTCTGAGTTAAAAGACCATACCTCACACCCACAGCTCTTAAATACCTCACTGTTAAAGATGAACAGTCAGCTTAAGGTCATCAGATGTTTCAGGAAAGCCTCCAACTTTGAAAGACAGGCAAACAAGCAATCAGAAAAAAGAAGAGAGAAGAAAAAAACCTTGAAGGAAATTGAGACACAGCAGAGGGCTGAAGAAAACTATTTAAAAATGTACGTACGTTCAAAGAGATAAGAAAAGATATTGCATCTGTAAAATATTAACATGATTTTTAGAAATAAGAATATAAATGGCTTTGGAAAGTAAAATTTCAATAGAAGAAATTTAAAATGGAACAAAAGCATTGAATAGATGAAGTTTCAGAAATCTCCTAGAAAGTAGAATTGGAAAGCAGATAGGAAAAAGGAAAAAAAGATAATAAAATTAGAGACTTAATTTATTGAAGCTCAATAATCATTTTGCAGTTCTACAGAGAGAGCAATAATTTCCACCAGGAAAATAATAGAAGAAAATGTCTCGGCTAGAAAACATGAGCATCTAGATTAAAAGTACACAGCACAGTGTATTTGAGAAAGATCCCCACTAAGGCCAAGAACATGTTTTACATTTTGTTTACTTGCATTACATTTTAATGAACACTTACTGGCTGAATGAGATAAAGAAAAATAACTATAGACCAAAAGGTATAGGAAGTACTATGCAGTCATTAAAAAGAATAAGATACCTCTTTATGGATTTACATGGAAATATGACCATAATTAAGTGGAAAAAAGAAGATTGCAGAAAAAAATATAAGCCCATGTAAGTAACACCGTTTTCTATATGTGCGTAACAATTCTTAACCTGAAAGAATACATGAAATTATTAATAACGAGATGGAATTTGTGTCTGAGGTAAATGGTTATTAAGCAAGATTTTCATTTTTTTTCTGTAATGCATATCATTTTCACAATGATTAATCTTATTAAACACAATTTGACTACCTTTTTGGAAAAAAAAGGGAGAGCCAAGAAGACATTAATAGCTATTAAAATAGCAAACTCCCTCTTTAGCATCTAAATTAATTATTTGCTAAGAAATGCTTGAAAACATTGTGGAGATCAATCATTGTTGAGTAAGCTATTGATCAAACGATAAAGCAACAGATCATCTACTTTGTCAGTAATGAATAAAAACCCCCCAGAAATGCATTTTATCTCAATGGACACATATTGCTAATGATTTACTTATTTTCTAAATTTTTTATTATGAAAATTTTCAAACATAGAGAAAAACTGAAAGACTAGTACATTAAACATCCATTCTTCTTTTTTCTCCAATAGAAACCAAATTCCTACCCTCACAGAGCTTAATATTTAGTGAAAGTTAGCTTACTTTTATTTCCCCTCCAGAATTTGAACTTTCTAGTCCCTATTCACACTGGCTCCTCTCCTACTAGGAAAGCCCCAAGTCCAGCTGGATTCTGTTAATGTCAGCTATAGTAATTCCCCGCCTTTAACACTCACGGTTTTTGTAAACGCAAGGAGACCATGCAACCATTCCTGCTAGTTACTTAATTTGTAGGGTCCAGTGAAAATGAAAATGCAGAGTCCCCTGTTCATAAATTTTTAGAAATTTCGAGATGATTACAGAAGAGTGTTAAACATAGCACAAGGCCCTTCTAAATGTAGGGCCTAATGCAACTACACAAGTCATACACCCATGAAGATGGCCCTCTGTGTATCATTTATAAGCAAGTTCTAGCCCTTTTGGAATATAAAAATTATAATATAACTGTCTCTTTGTAGCCTGTTCAGCTCTCCAAACTGAAGTTTATCTGGGCATTTCCTCTGTGTGAGACAACCTGCTGCTCCACATGCATGGCCTTCTAGAGCCAGAGGAGCCAACTGTAACCCCAAATGGAGCCGGCTCTGTTATTGTACTAACTCATTTATTCATAAAATATACATTGAGCCCCTTTGTGTGTCAAGCACTGTTCTATCTACCCTGCAGATTAAGCAATGAACTAAATAGGCAAAAATGCCTGCTCTCAAGGAGCTTATATTGTAATGTGAAAGACAAACAAGATAGAAATAATATACACAGCATTGAAAATTGGTGCTATGGAAAAAAATAAAGCATGAAAGGGAAACATAAAATTTCTCTCGTGTAATTTAAAATTACAATTTTAAATAGTGTGGTCATGAAAGGCATTGATGTGCCTTCCAGAGAAAGCATGTGTGTTAGGTAAGCTTTGTCCAGGTTGAGTTACAGTGTTGTTGGTTGTGAGTTCAGTGTTAATGAATTAATAATGTATATTAAATAATGTGTCTTTAAACAGAAATACATCTTTAAAAGTTATGTATTGATCAATTGATGAATATGTTGTGACCAGAGGCTCTCAGAAGCCTAAGTCTGTATTTCACCTTGGAGCAATGATTCAGTATTCACTAACTCAATGTTTATAGTGACTTTATAGAAGGTAAACATGGCAAGGGCAAATATCGAGCATAAACTGTACGTTTCTAGCTCCAAAGGCGATCTGACTTTGACATCTCTCTTCTGGGCCAGCTGAATAACTGGGCTGTTGGAGGTCACTTTCACTATTTCATCCTTCCTTTTATATCCACCTCCAAGCCGCAAGTGACATTTTGTGGGAGAGGAGCATCCCATTAGAGACCGCCTGTGTAAAGGAAGAACACACAAACACACCCATAGCCGCTGTCCGCGGTGCTGACCATTGAAAGCTAGCTTCCTATAAGAGAAGAAGCATCAGGAAAATCATTATGAAATTCACATACGAGTAAGTGAATCTAAGGATCCTGTCCCCTAGTCCCCAGTAGTCAAGGAGAGTAGAGTGTTTTAAAGACTGGATTAATTAGCATGCATGAAGACACAGCCTTGATCTCATGCTCATGGAGTAAGGTAACATTCACAAGAAACGAAGGACATCGTTCTCTCGTTGTCTCCCCATTTTGGCTGCCTCTTTGTGTTTGCTTCTATGTATTAGGTAGATGTTATGACTCTCAGTCTTAGTAGGATGGCCTTGTGCAGTAGGCGTCCTGTGGGAACCAGTAGCACACTCTTCCTGATCACCTGAGCTGGGTGCTCTAGGAATGTCCCTTGTGTCTGGTTATGAGGGCCCGCCCGTTGTAATTGACTCTTGATTGCTATTGGCCCATTTATACATGGGATTGACTTTCAGGAGACTGATTGTGAGGCTCATCCCCCAACATAGTGTGCAAGCTGCTGTGTAGGTGCTGATCACATGAAGTAAAATTTGCCTCAGCGGGGTTTGTTGCCTGCTGAGATCTACCTATGTATATACTGCTTGTGAAGCTTCTTGGATCCTGCTCTGTTGTTGTCTTGAGCTGACCGTTGGGTGTATAGGTTCTGGACCTCTTTGGAGGGACTCTGGTGCAGTTCTATGTCAAACATTGCCTGTGACTGGCCCTGGGCAACCTGTTTGGAACTATCAGTGATCTGCAGTTCATGGCTGCCTCTGCTGAGTCTGGGTGTGTGCAGAAAGGACCAAGCTGTACACCAAGGCTGGCTTTTACCAGCACCGGACCCAGGTGGGGGACAGCTAAAGTCTCAAAGCTCCCAGAGATCTACCGCTACCTGCAGGCTGCCTGTTAGGCTTAGTCACTAAAAGAGCCCCCAGCTATACTCTTCAGGAGGGCATAAGCTCTGCAGGCTTGGGTGAGAGATTCCAGTGGGTAGAATTATTGCTTTCCCCAAGGTTGATGCCGCTTGGAGGGGACTGCTATGCCTGAGAAAGATGGTTTCTACAGTATGGGAAAATGACTCAGCACAGGGATCGTGGCAGCTGAAACTTCAGCTCCCTCCCCAGAGCCACCAACCCTAGACTCTCCTCATGTGGCTCTAGTCTGATCTGCCCTTCCCCCACTGGAGCCCAGGTGACTGGCTGTGAAAAAAATTTTGTGCATTGGCCCTTTAAGAAAGTGGCTGTGTCTCTAACCATCTCTCCCTGATGGACAAGAACTCCAATGTTTTTCACAGCTGGATGTTATGTGGGCATCTTTCCCAGTTCTGGTGCTCTAGGCTGAGAGCCTGGCTTGGAGTTGAGACCCCACACTTCTCAGGGGGAAGCCCATGAAGTTGAGATACCTCTCTGGAACTTCAGCTGCTGCCTGTGGGAGCTCAGCCAGCCCTCTCACACCCACCAGTTATGATATGGCTTCTTCTGTAAGTCCTTGGTTATAAGGCTCCTTTCCAGCTAGTGTTCAGTTTGTTATTCAGGATGATTTTTTTACAATTTAGTTGTAATCCCAGATTGGTACTGTGAGGTCAGTGTAGTTCCCACCTACTCCACCATCATCTTAGAAATCCTGGAAAGGATTCTTGTGGCAAACTTGGGAGCAAGCTTACTCACTGGGTTCCCATGCTTTGTCAATTCCATGCCACTGAGTCTTAAGTCCTTATATCAGTTTAACCAAGTCTTCTAAACCACTTGATGTCTCCTTCAACTCTCTAGAAGATTTAAGATTTCCTGGTGTATCCTGAGTCCATGAACCCTGACCTTGATCTCTAAAATTGAGAAGCTCTACAGAGGAATGACACAAAGTTCCCAGGAGTATAAATAAATTATAGAAAAAGTAATATATCAGAGAAACCAAGAAAAGAGAGTGTTTCAGCTAAACAATTATTAATTGTAAGTGCCAAAGAAGGCAAAAGGAAGGAAGTTACAGAAGACTACATCTTTTTCAAACCAAAATTGACTCTGATTTTCCTTTGGGGGAACCATGCCTTCCTTACCCTCAGCCTATGTGTTTTCGGTGAAGCTGATTCTACTCAAAGGTAGAGCATGTAACCAAACCTAAGCCAATCAGTGCCTTTCAATTATTCTAATAATGGTGTTCAATCAGGAGTTGAAACATACCTCAGGCAAAGTAATGCGGCCCAATCAGGATCATTAATAACTAATCCTACAATCTATACTTGAGCTACCAGTCCTGCTGGACTGGTTATGTACATATTAGGGCTGCAGCTAATACAGTCATCTCATGACATGGGATGAACACTGAGAAAGTAGAGCCAAGACATAAAGGCAATGACATCTTTTGAATCCAGGTTTAAGCTGGGCCTAAAGCCAAACTCCCCAGTACAGGAAATAATTTCTTTCTTAAACCTAAGCTAGTTCAGTATTGTTTGCTTCTGATACTTGAAATATACACAGTCCTACTGGAGTTATAAATAAGCACTAGAAGTGAAGTGTTTCAGATGATGCAAGCTAAAATGTAGAATTGGCAAGGGCCAAGTAGGTGGCATATAGAGCCATGGAAACCCTCCTGAAACAGCTGTAAAGTTGGCAAGACTTTTCATCTATTAGCAAAAATGCTGGTTAAGCTCACTCCAGGGTAAGTTTTTTTATTGGCTGGCTTTGGAAGCATGCCCTTTCTGGAACTAACTATGGCCGTGGAAAGAAATGTTAGGATTAGGGTTAAGAATGGGGTTCCTACCAGGATTACATGGAAAAGAAGGTAGGGGAAGATGATTCCTCAAAGAAAAAGGTAGGCTCTGTTGCCAGTAGAAAGGAGAATGGATTTCATGCAGGCAAGAGGGACAGATTCCATCAAGAACTCTCCTGTGATAGTCGTCTCGTATGTACTTTCAATAAGCCCCCATCATCATAGCTAGCCTGTGCATGTCCCTTGATCCTTAAAGAATCTGATTAATTAAAAAATGTTTCTTATGTTAGTAAAATGATGCTACTTTTGTCAGAATTATGTGTGCCTTATTGGAGAAAGAAAGTGTCCTAGAAAATGGATGTAACCAAATTTACATTTATGTAATATTATCATGATTGATGCTATTTGCTCCCCAGCCAAGACTATACACAGAAAAAGTATCTAGGTCATTGGGTCTGATTAAATACCTTGTTGATAACTTTTGGAACCTTACTATCTGATTATATAACATCAATGTGAGCCTGGAAATTTGCATACCATTGAGCCCACACCAAGGTTTATAACAAGCTACAGGTCCTGTGGAGATAATTTGGTAAACTTTGGGCCTTACTGAGATAGCCAAAGAGGTCCTAGATTAAAGACAGTCTATTCTCTTGCCACAGTTCAAATTCCCCTTTTCCCTTTCAATAGTGTAGGGTCCTCATTGGTGTCATCTGGTATAGAAAAAAGTGTTCCCCAGAAAATGTGTAGATCCTTCATCTGGGACTGGATATGGAATACACTCACTTCAAGGGACATAAGATGGCATCATCAATCCATGTGGGAAGATAGGATTTTTATCTTCTCTATTAGTTGGGACTCATTTGGTTTCTAGTTAGTAAGAGAAACTGAATTCAACACATCTCAAGCACTACAGCAAATTTATTAGCTCATGTGACTAAAAAATCCAGGAAATAGACTCAGTTATAGGTAATACTGAGTGTAAAGACATGCATTGTATCATCAGAGCTGGAGCTCTCTCCATCTCTCAGCTCTGCTTTTCTTGGTGTTTACTTTGCTCCCAAACCCCATGTGATAACCGCTCCCCCCTCCAAACTTCAGATAAAACACAGTCCTTTCTGCTAGCAGTCCAAACAGAAAGAAAAATTTTCCTTTTTAATCTTCTCGAATATATTCTGCATGTGCATGACTCTCGTTGGTTTGAACTGGAGCCCATGCCCACTCCTGAACAAAGCCCTGTGACTTGAGTGATAAGATAAGCTGATTGACTAGACCTAGAGCCAGAGGCAGAATCAACCCAACTTGAACAGTTCGAGGGCTGAGAAAGGGAGGTGAATGGTTCTCCAAAGGAAAATCATAGATGTCTCCAGAATACAGGGAAATGGATGGTGGTAGAAAAAAAGTATATGACCACTACACCATTGCTTTTGGCAAGCAAATTTATGAAGCCTGTGCATCTAGAGGACAGTATAATTCTCATCTAATATTGCCTTTTCCTAAGTGTCCTAGAAGCCATAGTACTGACAACAAAGGGAGCTGTTGGTTCACTTCCTTTTAATGTTCTTTCCTCATTTACAGCCACATTCTCTGAGAGTTGCCCATTCACCCATAGTGGTCAACCTTACTGGCATCTTTGTTCTGTGTTTCTATCATCATGGGGCTAGCTGATTAGACCAGGAATAAGGACACCTGACCTATAGAACCCAGCTCAGGGACAGGACAGTGGTAAGTCAAATTCTACCCAACGACCCACTGAGACTAAGAAGAGCACTGGGAACTCAAGAAAGCCCAAAACATCCTCCCCTAAGGGATCAAGAACTTTCCTGGTTCCCATTCTCCAGAGGCCTTGTTTGTGTTTCTCTGGATTCTGT
The DNA here is from genome assembly GCA_004026545.1 of Mormoops blainvillei. Classification (NCBI taxonomy): domain Eukaryota; kingdom Metazoa; phylum Chordata; class Mammalia; order Chiroptera; family Mormoopidae; genus Mormoops; species Mormoops blainvillei. Next base: position 448,343 of record PVJD01000157.1, on the reverse strand, counting down.
AAAAGATTTCTGCCTGCATCTACTTAGTCATTTCTTGGTTTTGCTTATACCAACTTGAGTCTGATTCTGTTATTTGAAACCAAATGACTTTACCAGGACTAACTCTAGTCCCAGCATTCCAGCAGCATTGAGAAAAGAGGAGCTGATGTTAAATGTAAGTGATTTTAGTGTCCTTGGAACATGGCCCTTGCTGGTTGCATCTCCTAGGCTTTGAGTTCTTCTGTCCTTGGCTTTCTGCTGAGCCTGCCATTGATCCCAATAGTCCTGAAATTCTTGGGTCCTTCAAGGCTTCTGTTTGAGTGAAGCTGTGCCAATAATCAATTGCTACAGCAATGTTGCATGACTGGTGCCACTGGGAGGTTGGTTAAGCAATTTTGTTTACCTTGATTGAACTTGATATATAGAAAGACCACATAGGAGAATTACAGGATTAGGAAGTATTGGAAAAATGGAAAGCATAATTTTAAATAGGGTGGACTTGAAGGAGCCAAGAGGATGAACTATGTGATTATCTGAGTGTGTGTATGGGGAGAGATTCAAAGAGAGCAAACACCAGTAACAAGACCCCTTAGGCAGCAATGTGTCAGTCACATCCAAGGAACCACATGAGGACTCTGAGAAAGAAGGAAAATGAGTCAGAATAAGACTGGTAGGAAATAACAGGGGTCAGGCAGGGAGGGCCCTGTCAGTGACAATAAGCACTTTGGCTTTTGCTGTGAATGAGGAGGTCATTGAACAGGCTTAGACAGAGGAATGACATGATCTGACTCTAATTTAATGAGATACCTTTGGCTACTGTATTGACAATCAGCTGAAGAGGGAAGACTAGTTAGGAGGCTACGGCAATGATCTAGGTGAGATTTGAGCATGGTACTGGCCCCACAGGTGGTGAGGAGTAGACTGTAGGTATATTTTATAAATATGGATGCTGATGCTTCTAGAGGGAAGGAAGCTATGGCCTAACAATGACAGAAGTAGTTCAGAGACAACACCATTCTTTACCCAAGATAGTGTTGACAGTTTTGATTGACAATGCCTTATGCAGACACCTTGATAGAAGGCTTGCTGCCCTGTGGCCCAGGAAGTGAGGGGCTTCTCTTCATCTCATCCATACTAAGGACTTTTATCGTTCCTCATGTGGGACCTGGGAGGATGACAGTCGACCCCACTCACAGCAAGATTTTCACATAGTTTTGTGGATTAATGTTTAGGCTTTGTATAAACAAAACAGCAGACTTGGATGCAAATCTTGGCCTTACCACTTACTTACTGGTAAACAAATGGTAAACTTAACCTCTCGGAGATCCAGTCCCTTCATCTGTGAAAATGGGTAACTCAGTAACCAGAGGCAGTGATGACATAGTAGAAAAACAGAAGTCAGAACTGAATTCATGAGAGAAACCAAACACAAAAAAGTACACACTGTGTGAGCCATTCATATGAAGTCTAAGAATCAAGAAGGTTAATCCGAACCATGGTTGCTTATGTGAGAATGAGTAGAGAGGGGCCAGAGAACTTTCTGGGGAGATGTGTTATATGTTGTTTGGGGTGATGGTTACAGGAGGGTATATATTTACTAAAACTCATTGACTTGTACCCTTAATGTCTGTGCATTTCACTGTATATAAATTTTCACTTGAAAAAAGAAAGTAATCCAACCTAAATCCACTCTACCCAATAGTGATATAATCTGATTTCATGTCTTATCACTGACTTCAACTAGTTTGCCATTTTTTAAAAGCACTCTTATTTTTATGAAGCAGATGGTATATGGGGGGACCCAAAACAACCCAGAATTTATTTATTAAGAAGTCGTGTGTTTATTCTTACATGTGTAAACTTCAGTCACCTTCAAAATGCTCCCTATGTGATGCAATACACCTATTGAGACTTTTTTCCCACTGCTCAAAACAGTTTTTGAGCTCAACAATTTTGAATCCTTTTAGTGTTTCTGCTGTTTTTTGTTTTACCTTTTTCACATTGGTAAAGCATTTCCCTTTGAGGACTTTTTTCATCTGGGGAAACAAACAAACAAACAAAAGTCACTCGGGGAGAGATTGGGTGAATGTGGGGGGGCACGGGGTCATTTTGTTTTTGGTCAAAAACCACAGAACACTCAGCGCAGTGTGGGCAGGTGTGCTTGTAAATCACCCATCATGACATGGGCAAACACATTGCAAGAGTCTTCAAAAAAGAATTCACTGAAGCTCAACACAGCCTCTCACAGCAACGCCAGGTGGCACACTAATACAGATGGGTTCCTGGAACACTCGTCTAGCAGGGGAAGCCTGTACTACAAAGGGCCTGCCCTCCAGAAGATAATTCTATTTTGGGGGGGCCCCCCAATATATATCGCCATTAGAGAAAAAAAACCACATTAGTAAAAATCACTTATAAACCTATCCTGAGAGATAATCTCTTTTAAAAAACATTTTGCTATATTCTATTAATCTATATAATCTTTTCGTAGTCTGCTCTTTTAACTGTTTATTTTGATGTGCCAATTAAACTGGGTAAGTACCCTGACAGTTAAAAAAAAAGAAAAAGAAAAAGAAAAAAGCCCACTAGTAGGAATTTATCTCAAGGAAATAAACAGAGATATACATGAAGATATTATATAAAGAATAATTTATATTAATGCAAAATTGGAGGCATCCATAAAATATATTGATAGATTGATTAAATAAGTTGTGTGAATGAAATGCTTAGGCAAAAGTTACTCATAATGTATCAGGAAGTAAAAAGCTGGCTTCATTTACTTACAATAAGAATATAACTGTGTAGTGCACTGTCATTAAAACAAACTTAAAGAACAGTGTGTATTTGATAATCCCATTACACATATAAATAAATCAAATAATAAACAAACTGTTAACCAGCTTACAGAAAGACTTTCATTTTCTCAAATGGACTTAATTGATATTTATAGAACACTTTACCCCAAAGAAGCAAAATACGTATTCTTCTCAAAAGCACAGGGATCATTCTCAACGATAGACCACATGGTAGGACACAAAACAAGCCTTAACAACTTCAAGAAAATTGAAATCATTTCAATCATCTTCTCAGATCACGATGGCTTGAAACTAGAAACTAACCTCAGGGAAAAAACTCGAAAACATTCAAATACATGGAGACTGAATAACATGTTATAAAATAAAGAATGGGTTAACTATGAGATCAAGGAAGAAATCAAAAGTATCTGGAAACAAATGAAAATGAACACACAACAACTCAAAACCCCTGGGACACAGTGAGGCAGGCCTGAAAGGGCAGTTCATAGCAATACAGGCCTACCTAAAAGAAGATAGAAAAACCTCAAATAAACAACTTAACCGTACATCTACAAGAACAAGAGGAACAACAGCAAAGCCCAGAGCAAGCAGAAGACAATAATCAATATCAGAGCAGAATTAAATGACATAGAGACTTAAAAAAAAATTCAAAGGATTAATGAATCCAGGAGCTGTTTCTTTGAAAAGATAAATGAAATTGACAAACCATTAATCAAACTCATAAAAAAAAGTGAGAGGACCCAAATAAACAAAATCAGAAATAAAAGAGGAGAAGTAACAACTGTTATCACAGAAATACAAATGATTGTAAAAGATTACTATAAACAACTATATGCCAAGAAATTGAACAACCTGGGGGAAATGGATAAATTTCTAGAAACATACACTCTTCCAAAACTGAATCAGAAAGGAGCAGAAAACCCTAATAGACTGATAACAACTAGCAAAATCGAAGCAGTAATTTTAAAACTGCCATTTTCTCTTTATTATCTGAGTTCTGTACATTGTGCATATATTGTTAAAATAAACGGTTGAGCTTTTTTACTGGCTTTTCCTTGAACTGCTCTCCAAAACTCTGAACAGGTTCCCACTCATTTGGGCAAGTACCTCTTGTTACTCAAAGTGTGGTCCTCCGACCAGAAACAGATAGATGCATCACCTGGGAAAACAGAAACGCAGATTTCCAACCCGCATGCCCACTGAATTACACCTTGCATTTTAACATCGTCCGCAGGTGATGGTATGCACAGGTTAGTCTGAGAAGTTCTGAGAGAGAACAGACTCCTTCTCCTCTCCGTGACTGTTTTCTCTCTATTCAAAGGGATTGAGACAGAGGTGCGCTAGAGTCCCTTACAGTTCTAATTTTCTAAGCTCATTTCTTGTAGGTATCTGCTGAGTCCCTGTAAAAAGGCAGCTGACGAGATCAAAGTATGAGCCATCTGGCTGAACAACCCCGGCTGTCAGCAGCTGGACTGAGGTAGCCCTGGGGCAGCCTCGTTCCATGTCATGGGGGAAGCCCTGGGCAAGACTGCTTGGGGTTTCTCCTGGTCCTACAGCGGCCGGGCAGTCAACGGGATCAGGGTGACTGGCGCTGTAAAGTAACAGGGCGGCGGCAGGAGGCGCTGCGAGAAACTTGAAGACGGTGCTGCACAGGCGCGGAGGAATGCAGGGTGCAGGGTGGCCTCTGGGCGGCAGCAGGCACTGCGCAGTGCCAAGGGAAGACGCACGCAGGATGTGCGTGGGCGCAGAGTGGCCGCAGGGTGGCAGGAGGCGCTGCGGTATCTTCGCGGGCTCCGGGCAGCAGAACAGCTTCGGCCGCCTGGGGAATACACCTGGGCAGATGGGGGCGGACCCAGGGGCGGGCCCGGGGGGCGGAGCCAGGCAAGCCTCACAGGAGCAGGTGGCCACGGCAGCCGGGAGATGCCCGCGCTGTGCCCGGAGCAGAACGGAGAGTGACGCGATCGCTTACTCTCTAGCCCCAGAACCTTCGGAACCTAGTGAGGTGAGTCCAGCAAGGTCGGGCCACACCAGCTCGGGGTATTCAGGAGCCGGAGCGGCCGCGGAGTCCCGTGGCTTCCCGGACACCGTCCGCACTCTGGATGACTGTGAGGGCATCAATTCGGAGATGCCTCCAGGTGGCCGGGATACCGGGGCACCGTCGCAGGTCATTCCGGTTCCAGCTCCCTGGCGTCTGCCCATGCCATGGCCAGAGGCACACAGCTGGCGAGAGGGGTTTCTGAGCAGCTCAGAAACTGGGTCTGGGATCTGGGATGGCACCTGCCTCTGCCCAGCACCTGCGCAAAACCCTTCCCAGCCAGCGTGAGACGCGTGGACTTGACCGCGGTTGCTCCTTTTACCCTCTGGAGTGTTTTCTCTGGGGTGACTGGTTGCAGAAAGTAGCAAACACTTGACGCGGGTCGTTAGGATTCTCTCCGGCCGCTTTAGCCTGGGCTGTCCATTGGCCGCAGGACAACGCCTGATGGCTCTGCTCTGGTTGGGCAGGGGTTGCGCACTCCCTCCGGAGGAGCTGGGGTCTCCTGAGGTTCGAGTTTTCTCACTGGTATGACGGATAGGCGAGGTCAGGGGTGGGCAAGAAATTGCAGAAGAGTCACTACCTTGAGACAGGACCCTGGAATTTTAAAGAATCTTTTCTACCAGTGTGACCTTGGGCAAGTTACCTAACCTCTCTGCACCTCAGTTTCCTCTTCCGTGAAACGGGGATAGTAGTAGTACCTTATATAATTATAGTGAGGATTCAAGAATGTAATGTGTGAAAAGAGCTGAGTAGGATGCCTGGGGGAAGAGTAAGGGATCAATAAATGACAGATGCTATTATTGCTGATGCTATTATTGCTGCCATTAGTAGTAGTAGTAATTGTTGTTGTCGTCGTCGTTATATTACTGGAGGACTCTGGGGTTCAAATTCCAGCTTAGCCACTTTCTAGGGTGACCTTGGGCAAGCTACTTAACCTGTCAGTGTCGGTTTTATTTTTGTAATGTGGGAAGTCATGTTACCTACCTCAGAAGACTGTTGTGGAAATTAAATGTGTTAACACCTCTAATGTGTTTAGAAGAGTGAGTGCTGTGTCAGGTACAAATTCTCCCATGAAAGCATCCTATTTAATCAAGCAGTACAACCTAATAGTAACTACAACCTTGCTTTGCTTTGAAGTTGAGCTGTTATTTGTGCAAACATCCATCTGTTTTTTGACCGGCAAGATGGGTTTCCTTCTTTCCTCTGCGGTTTCACTGATAATGGCAGGTGATCCACTGGGCCCAAGGTCAGTTCTGGGGAGGGGGTTAATGGAAGAGAGGGACCCCAAGAGTTGTCTTCAGTGAGAAAAAGGAGGTTTGGAGACAGCGTTCAGAATCACAGTTTCTGTTGAACATTCACAGAGGAGAAAACCTTTTGTGTGGCAGGAAATTGAGCCTGTAGCTAGGTTTTTAAAACAAATTCTTATTAACTTTTTTGCCTTTGGATTATATTGAGAGGGGAGGTGGAGATAGGCAATATTTTAAATGACAAAATAAATTACATTCCACTTGCCAAGAGGCTAATAGCATAAATTTTAGGACCAGAGGTTGTTTTCTTGCTGTTGGTAGGGTCGCGTACATCTGCAGGGGTTTCAGAGCGGTCTGGCTGCTCTGGACTTCCGCCTTCACCCCCAGCACTCTAATTCCTTTACATCAGAAACCTGAAACCCACTAGCATCGTAAGTGTGAAAGCCTCCCAGCTTTGTCCTAGCTCCCAATTTTGGACAATATTCCATGGATTTATGGGGAAGAAAAAAATAACTGAAGTTCAGAATCCTGCCTGAAGAACCTGATGGGGAAAATTAAGGACCTTGTCCAAGACACAGGCCTTTGGGTAACATGGGGACCCCCTGTATATCCTAGAGCATGCCTTCATTTACCTCTGTCACCAACATAGGCATCGGGGATAGAATTTCCATGTACCCTCCTCCTCCGTACCAGTAGGAAGTGATCGCATTGCCTGTCCAGCTTTTGGAATTCAAATAGCTCGAGGTCTCTTCTCTTTCCTTCTCACTTTAGTCCCAGGAGCTGCTAATTCACTGCCTTGGGTGGGGACAGCACTCAGCCCAATCCCGGCCCCTCACAGGCATATATCGTGGTTCCAATCCAGCTCCTCCACTTAATTAGCTGTGTGATCTTGTGCAAGTTACTCTCTGCACTCGTTTTCTTCCTCTGTAACATAGAGATAATAGTAGTATCCCTAAACCTACCTTGTTGGCTTGTTAAAACTTGAAATGAAATATATAGAGAGTATGTGTGTATATATAGAAAGACTGCGTATATTTACGAGACCATATGTATTATAATCATGAAATGACCCTAGATATATACTCATTTATTATATAAATTCATTTCTAAAAAGAATGTCTTTCATGTTGTAAATATTCTGTAACTGAGATACATCATGTACATTGATGAATGTGGTAATTTGTTTCCAACACTTTCCCCCCAACAAAGCTCTTATTAAATCAAAGTGTATTCTATCTTAGAATCAAGGAAATATGGCACAGCCCCTGGCAAATATTAAGTGACCAATAGCTGTAGGCTGTTGTTATATTAGGTGCCCTAGAAACACCAAGAGCTTGACCGTAAAGAGAAGAAATGAAGCAGAAATGAAACAGAAACTCTCCACTCTCAGTAAAACAGCATAAGAGCTGGGAAAATAGGGTGGAAAGGGACTGAACATGATCTAAGGTGGCTGTTGGGAAATCCTCTTGGCAGATTTTATCTGTCAAAATCAATTTGCAAGGTGTTTGCTCTGTGCCAGACCCTAAGCTGGTCACCAGGGGGCAGGACGAACCAGGACTGCTGCCCTCCTGGAGGCGACGAGGCACAGGGGGCAACACTAGAATCACTGCGCAAAGCATGAACGAGGTGCAGAGGCCGACCCCACGGGCCAGAGAGCCCCTGCCCGAGGCACTTGGTGAAAGGTTCTTCAAACCTGTCCCGCAATTCACAGGTTAAACCCCCTGCCCCCACACGCGGGACCTGGGGGCCACACGCGGAGGAGGCAGCTCTTTGGCAGCTGTGGTGGCCAAAAACCAAATATTCTGGAGAAGGGGCCAAGGCTTCTGAATGCAGACTGTCTAGCTCACAAAGAGAAAAGTAAGGTGGCCTCTGAGGACACATGGGTGCCGGGCCTCTGGGGACGTGCCAGCAAGCTGGGGTGTGTGAGCTCACCTGCTGTTCTTCTCTGCCCCTCCAGCCTGCCTGCCCTTCCAAGTGCCATCTTCAACATGGCTCCTGGAGAGAAGATCAAAGCCAAAATCAAGAAGAATCTGCCTGTGACGGGGCCTCAGGCGCCTACCATTAAGGAGCTGATGAGGTGGTACTGTCTCAACACCAACACCCACGGCTGCCGCCGCATCGTGGTGTCCCGTGGCCGCCTCCGGCGCCTGCTCTGGATCCTGTTCACACTGACTGCGGTGGCCCTGATTTTCTGGCAGTGTGCCCTCCTCGTTCTCTCCTTCTACACTGTCTCCGTCTCCATTAAAATCCATTTTCAGAAGCTGGATTTTCCTGCAGTCACCATCTGCAACATCAACCCTTACAAGTAAGAGGCAGGAGCAGGGGCTGGGTGTGGGGTCATGCCCTCTCTGGATGCCAGAGGCCCTCCTTGAAGGTGACACACTCCAGCCTGCAGACATGCTTTTCAGAAACTTGAGTTCATTGCCAACATTGGTAAATTGCCCTCTTCCAGCTTCTAAATCTGTGCAAAGTCTTTAGTCCATCAGTGGCTTCTGAGGATGGGCTGGCCCAGGGAAGGCAGCGGGGAGACTGCAAGGATCAGTTTTGCTTGGAGGTTAGGCCTCAGATGAGCTATGACCCCCGCCCCTGACCCTGGACACACACACATGCGCACACACAGGCTGGCTTAGCCGTTTCCCCTGAGCTCTTCAAGCTCAAACTCTTACACTCCTGAGACGTAAACTCAAGGCTGACTCACAAGTGGCACCCAGGTGACTTCCAGAAGCTTCTCAGCTGCCCCAAATCCTCACCTGAGTGAACCCAACCCCACTAATTGAAATCATTGGGCTCTGGGCAGAATCAGCCCTTGATACTGCCCTATCATCTGCCACAGGACCTGTTTTAAATGGGTCACTGGTGTACTTCTCAGGATTATTGAAAACTGGTCTGTGAGGCAGATCAGAATCTGGTAGAGTTTGTCAGAGCAGGTGCAGGGTGGAGAGAAGGAAAGAGCAAGGGAGGAAGACTATCAAAGGGAACTAGCTGGACCAGAGTCATCAATGAGCTGACAGCAACGCTCAAAATCCAAATCAGGTTTAAGACTCATCCTCCAACTCAAAGTCTTTTCTTTCTCCACCCCTTTCTTCCTTTTTTTCTACCTCCCTCCTCCCTTCCTTCTGTCCATTATTTGTTCTCAAATCATCTATAAATTGTCACACACTGTACTAGGATCTGTGGCATAGAACCAAACAACCCAAACGCAGTCTTTGTCCCAGTGGAACTGATGTACAAGAAGAGAGGAATACTAATACATTAACACTAGTAAAATTAATAATAGTGACCATTTAATTAATTAGGTAGACATAAACCCATTGACTCTTCCCAATAATTCCACTTTGCAGATGGGGAAATGAGACACAGAAAAGCTAAATGCCTTGTCCAAGATGATAAACATGGAACCAGGCTGGGGAACTAGAACCCAGGTAGATTGGCTCTATCACTATGCACAGAGCAAAGGAGAGAGAAGGGAGAGTTACAAGGAAGGCCAGGGTCATTTGGTGTTATGAAAGACGGTGTCATTATGCTTCAGTCAATCAACTCCTATATCATTCTTCTGTTCTTAGGGTTGTCAAGGCAAGTTACGCCTCCTCCCTCCCAGCACTGACTCGAGGAGAATCGGAGGGCAAGGGCAAGTGTGCTGGGTGGAGTCGGAGCCTGCTCCGTGGGTAGACTCCCATTTAGCAGTGGCTGGGTTATGGGAGGCACCTGCAGTCACCACTCCAGAAATGCTGGTTGGGGCAAACTCATCAACACATCCCAACAGCAAACAGGCAGTGGTGTCAGAGGTAAAGCCACAGGAAGTCACCCAAGAGTACACAGGAGCTGTCCCCATTCACTTGAGCCAGCAGTCACATGGGATGGGGCAAATTGCAACGGGCCTGTTGTCCCTGGCCAAGGGGACAGGAGCAGTGGGCACAAGGCTGACACATGTGGATGGAAAGCAGCATGGAGAAGTACCAGCATTGTGCCAAAGGGGCTTCCTCTCGCCCTGACTCCCGTTCCCCACCATGGCAGGTACAGCTCTGTGAGGCCCCTTCTAGCTGACTTGGAACAGGAGACCAGAGCGGCCTTGAAGACCCTGTATGGTTTCTCAGAGATTGAGTCTCATAGGAAACGCCGAGAGGCTGAGCCCTGGAGTTCAGCGTGGGAGGGCACCCAGCCCAAATTCCTCAACCAGATCCCACTGATGGCCTTCAATGAGGGTGAGACGAGCAAGGCCACAGACTTCCTCACAGGCCAGAAGCGTAGAGTCAGTGGGAGCATCATTCATAAGGCGTCGGACGTGATGCATGTCCCAGAGTCCAAGGAGGTGGTGGGATTCCAGCTGGTAAGTACACGTGCTCACGGCTCGGGGCATGGGATGGGCTGGAGAGAGTAGGTCCAGGGAGGTTTCTCCTTTGCCATTGGCCCCTTGGTCCCACTGGAGGAGACTCACTCAGTTAGGGGGAATGGGCTACAGGCTACTGAAGTGGATACAGGCTATCATGAGCAGAAAGCAAATGTCTTAGAAGGTGACCGGTAGTTCATGGAGCTCTCTTAAAGGACAGAAATTAGGGAAAATCCAGGAATCTTCATAACAAGAAATGATGGAACATCATTTCAGATTCTGCTGCTGGATTAAATGAGCCTCAATTAATTTTAGTTTTCTTGTTAACTCACCCATAAAGACGGTTTTACATCTCACCTCAGGACAGCTGATTGGCCAAGCCTGGGTTGCCTGTTGGCTCACAGAGGGTGAGGGCCTTAATGAATAGCCTCAGCAGACTGTAACCACAGGGGAAAATGAAATCCCATCAAAGCAAAATTGGGGTACAGACACAGAAGGAAGAAAATAAATAATAAGCAGCGAAAACACCCTATGTTCCCTGAATTGCTTACCTTAATGAGGGGCTCTCACCTGACTCCTTCTTAGCCTTGTTTGAGGGGTTCAGAAGAAATAGCCATTTACCAAAAATGAGTTCCATTACCTCCCTGGACAAGCTCAATCACCACGCTCTTCTCCATGCCCTGGCTGCCACGGCAGGACAAGAGCTACTTCTCTGCAGTCTAGCCTTGAATGCTGATTGTGAGACCTCATGACTCCAGTCCCAGATCCTGAAAAGAATGACCCTATCTCTTAATCACTGAGACTTTTCAAATTCTTCCTGGGTCCTTTCTTAAGATACACACAAGGTTCTCCTTGATACCAAAATCAACACTTCGATGTCTGTCATTTAGGAGTTTTTAATCCCTGCATGATGAGAGCATCTGGGATATACCACAAGTTCCCCATAAAGCTCTCATTTGGTATAATTTAAATGCTGCTTTTGCCAACTACTATATGAGGTGGGAAAAGGTGGCATTTTCATCAACATTTTGTAGGTGAAGTAATGGCTCTACAGTGCCCCACCCAAAATCCAACAGAGAAGCAGTATCAGAGTCTGGGCTACAATTCAGAATATTCGATGATGGATCCACTAGGAAATGGTGAGGGTCATATAGGAACTCGGTAGCAATAATCAGCTGAAGGCCAGACGTGTGGGGACCCTGAAGAAGCTGATTTTACTTTTTGCCTGGTAGGGGGTCATTCCTTCCCCACTGACCTCCTCCTTGGTCCTCAAGGCTTAAGGATAATGCCCCTCAGCCCCCCAGATGTGAGAAAAAGCCCATCCTTGCCCAGGGACCCTTCCTGTTCCCCTGAGTATCTGTCCTGGAGTCTCAGTTCTTTGTCCTTACAGTCCTTCTGAAGACCAATGATAGGGCTGATGGCTTCAGCCTCATGTCCCCTCTTATTCGCAGTGTTCAAATGACACGTCCAGCTGTGCCATCTATACCTTCAGCTCAGGAGTCAATGCCATCCAGGAATGGTATAAGCTGCACTACATGAACATCATGGCACAGGTGCCTCTGGAGAAGAAAATCAACATGAGCTACTCTGCCGAGGAGCTGCTGGTTACCTGCTTCTTTGATGGGGTGTCCTGTGATGCCAGGTTAGGAGAGGAAGGCTGCTCTCTTAGCTCCGAGGACTGGTGGCTCTGACCACTGGGCCCCTTGCATGCACCTTCAGTGCAGCTGTAGGTCTCAGGAGGGAATGGTGCTCTTCTCGGTGGCCTTCCCTTTGGAAAACAACTTACAGAGGACCTAAGCTCCAGAGCCAGTGAGGGAGGTGGAGATGACATAGAGTCAAAATATCCTTAATCCCATTAAATTACTCAAATACAGAGTAGTAGATGGTGTACATACAACCTTGTATATTGCCATCATGCATACCAATGATTGAGAACCACTGATCTAGCATAGAGCAAGGGAGGGAGGGAGGAGGCAAGGTCTATGATGTGATTCCTTCTCTGAGAATCATGTCCTGGGACTGGGGATTGGAATGGAAAAATGTCAAGTGTTGGCTGAGAACTTTAAGAGTAGAGGAATTTGGGGCAGACATATGGTACAAGAAATACCAAGTCAGAATGGAGACAGAGGCGAAAAGATTAAGAGGGAAAACAGGAAACAGAGAGTATGTGTCACCATACTCTCTGTGTGATATGTGTCACACATATCAATATGTGTCCACCTGGATGAGAAGCCTTGTGTGTCATTCATGAGAGGAAAGTTGGGGAAAGTGAGTCCTCTCTGTCTCTCATCCATTGTTCACAAAAGAGTGTTGATGTGGTTAGCACTGCCCATTCTGACTTCCACTCTGAAGTATGAGGGGCGGGTCCCAGCACAGCCCCTCCTGACCCATATTCTTCCTCCATAGGAACTTCACACTTTTCCACCATCCAATGTATGGAAATTGCTACACGTTCAACAATAAGGAAAATGAGACTATCCATAGCACCTCCATGGGGGGCAGTGAATATGGTAAGGAAATCTGCCTCGAGGAGGTCCTGGGTAGCAAGACAATTGAGGGTGTTTGAGTCCCAGAAGTGCAGGATCTCTACACCTGGCCAGAAACCGGGGACAGAATGTTCCCTTTTTGCAGTGTTTCCATCAGTATCTATGTTGGTTCCTTCTTTGTTGGTATCTTTTCCCCTTTTTGATGTCTCCTCTTTACTTTTGAGAGAGCAGTAGCAACATGGCTGGGATTTCTTCTCCTGGAAAGCCACTCTAGTTTAAGCTGGTAGTTGGAGTGAGTGATGCTGGGCTGCCAGCTGCCAGAAGGACTTAAACCCAGATATGCTGAATAAAAGATTAGGGAGGTAAACACTGTACCCTGAGCTTGGCTAAGATGATGGATTCTGGAGCCAGAGCCCAAATCTGCCCCTCACTGTGTGACCCTGTACAAGTTACTGCACTTACCTGTAGAGTGGGGACAATAATAATAGCTCTGATTGGAGGTAATTGAGAAGACTGAAAATGTGTCAAGCACTTAGAATAAGACCTGTCACACACTACTAGGACAGCCACGGCAAAATATCACAAATGGGGTGACTTAAACAACAGACATTTATTTTCTCACAGTTCTGGGGCTTGGAAGTCCATGATCAAGGTGCTGGCAAATTTGGTTTTTGGCAAGGTCTCTCTTCCTGGCTCGCAAGTCAGCCACCTTCTCACTATGTCCTCCCGTGCCCTTTCCTCTGTGGCATGGAGAGAGAGAGAGAGAGAGAGAGCGAGAGCGAGAGAGCTTGTTCTGTGTCTCTTCTTCTTCTAAGGACACAGTCCTGTGGGATTAAAGCCCACCCTTATGATTTCATTTAACCTTAGTTACCTTCCTAATGGCCCTAGCTCCACATACAGTCATACTGGGGGCTAGGGGTTCAGCATATGAATCTGGGGAGAAGGGGACTCAGTTCAGTTTGTAGCACACATAAGGCGCGCAGTAAATGCTGATTTTGGCTGTCATTGCTGCTTGGCAGCTCTCTGCCACTGTTGAGGCTGTCACCACCACCAATAGCATCGTTCCTGCCTACCATGCTGCCGTGTCTACTGCTCCACGGCTAGGCGTATAGGGAAGGCAGGAACTTGGCAGACTGGCCAGGCTTACCGACAAAGAGGAATTCTTGACAGGTCCCAAGCAAACTGAATATGACTGATATACAAGATCCCTAGCCTTTGTTACTGTGTAGTCTGGGTTCTTACCAAGTCTGCAGGAAACCATAATTCAGGGCACGTACCTCAGTGGGAAGAAGTAGTGTGGGAACAGAAGCAAAGACTCACACAGCCCTGGCTCTGCCACGTGTGGGCTGTGTGGCCTCGAGCAAATCACTTTCTCACTCTGGGCTTCAGTTCCTTTATCTACAAATGGAAAAAGTCAGAATAACTCAAAGTTTTCTTCTTTCAGCCCAGAGGCCCTGCTCATTTGCTCATTCATTTCCCAAACATTGATTATCACTGTACGCCAGGCCCTCCTCCAGGTGCCAGGAAGGCAGCGGTGAGCCAGACAGGTAGCGTGTCTGCCTTCAGGGAAGCCGCATTTTAGTAAAGAGAGACAGATAACAGATGAGCAAACAAGTACATAGACATTTTCCAGTTATAGACTCTGATGAGTGCTGTGATGGAAGCAAAGCAGCAAAGCTGAGGAGAGAGGCTCCGGGGTCAGAGTGAGAGTCTGGCTTCAGAGAAGGAGGTCCCAAAAGGTGGGTTGTTCAAGGATGAGAAGATCCACGTTCAGGTCCACAGAAGAATATTCTAGGCACTAACAAATATAAGACCCTGATGTGTTCTAAAAACAGAAAGAACAGCGTGCTTGGAGCTCCTGGAGAGAGGCGAGAGTAGGCCAGTCAGGGAGAGGAGAGGGCGAGCAGCGACATCAAAGCCATGATAGCCGGTCGGGCTAATGGGGGTTAATGGATTTTATTCCATGGCATTTCACCCAGTGAGAAGCCACTGAAGGGTTTTAGGCAAGGAGGTGACCCGATCTGATTTCCGATTTTCAGAGGAGGGTCCCTCTGGCTTCTGGGTGCAGGATAGACAGCACGGGGCGAGAAGCCAGGCCAGTAATCAGACGCGCCACCAGCACTTCAGCTCGACCCTGAGGGTTTCAGCAGCCACGGCATTGGAAGGGGCTCAGCAGAGCTCCCCATTTCACAGGACCACATGGAAGTGCGTGTCTCAGGCAGGGTAACCGTTCTCTTACACTCCGCAGAACTGTGGGACTGACACTGTTCTGCTTTGGTTTTTTGGTGAAAAAGAAAGGAACTATTTATTCAAAAGTTATACAGGTTTTGAGTAATGGCTAAATGTCACCATTAAATCTCAAAATCTCTTTAAAACACCCTCCAATGCACACAGTCCTCCCTTTTCCCCCTTTGTTCAGTCAGGGGTACCGTCCTTCAGAAGAAAAAGAAGTCCATGGCTCAGCTAGGCAGGCCTTCCACGGTTCCCAGCGCCATCAGCTGTGTCACCGTGATCTCCAGTTCTTAACCCAAAACCACGGGGCACCTTCTCATGGCCCACTAGCAAGAGTCCTTCCTCCCCTTTCCTCCCCTCAAGGTCTTCACCTTGTTCCCCTGTGGCGTGGAGCGAACCGTCTCCCAGCTCTCAAGCACACACGCTATAATCTGGGGAGGTTCTGACACAGTTTTTGGGCCCCTATTTTGAGAAAGTCAGGCAAACTCCTTCCCTTGTGGAGCTTCCAGTCCAGCCCTGTCTACTTTTCACTTGTTGGAAATGCCTGGGTCTTGGTTGTGAGGCTCAGCGAGAGCAGTGAGAGAGTTAGGCTGTCCAGAGGTAGTCTCCCAGCCTTTGGCCACAGCAAGCTGCCTTATCCTCCCAGGGCTGCAGGTCATCTTGTACATAAACGAAGAGGAATACAACCCCTTCCTGGTGTCCTCCACTGGAGCTAAGGTGATTGTCCATCGACAGGACGAATACCCCTTCATCGAGGACCTGGGCACAGAGATTGAGACGGCGATGGCCACCTCCATAGGGATGCACCTGGTAAGACAATATTCTGATTCCTGTAGACTTGGCGGGAAGCACAGATTTTTTTCAAGGACAACCAAATAAGGTACAGCTTATAGAAAAGAGGATTGGTTTCAAAAGGCAGCATGGTCCTGTATTTTCCAACGGTTACCCCACTGATTGTTCCAGTAGTTACACTAAAGGCTGTCTTTGTATCTTGTATATGCGTGAACAAGAACAGGATGCCATCTAGGGAAAGAAGTGAAGGAATCTTCCTGTTCCAAAGACAGACGCCAGCATGTATGGAACCTGTGCTAGAAGTGAGGCATCAGACACTAACTATATACCTGTTAATAATATAATGAGAGCAGGTTAACATCTTTCTTTCTGGGCCATCTAGAGGCTTATAAGTCATGTAAACCACTATTTACAGGCTAGAGAAAAGTCTCTGGGCAATCAAAGACCTATTTAGCCCATCACACTTTCATCAGTTTCAGATCATTTACCAAGAACCCCCTTCTCCCTGAAGTCTTTGACCTTCTCTGACTTCAACAGGTACTGAGAACACTCATACCTGTCAACAGAAGCGCATCTGGGCTGCAGACTCCTGTCCCTGAGTCAGCTATGCCCGATGGGAACAGAAGGGCAAGATGGGAAGTGTCCTTTTTGTTTACAGGCCTGGGTCTTTTATGCTAGCGTACCCCACTCTCTCACTCTCTCTCTTTCTTGGTCTTTCTTATAGAATGATTCTTTTTTACTTTTTTATTACTGTTTACATTCAATATTATTTTATATTAGTTTTACAGGTACAGCACAGTGGTCAGGCAATCTAGAGTGACTCTTAAGAATTTATTTAAAGGGAGCATATACACAAAGTAAAAAACCCAAATCATAGCAAGGAATACACCATAAGGATGTATCTTCCTTCCGCCCCAGCTCTCCAGCCCCCTCCTTCCTTTCGCTGTTGCTTCTGTGTCTTGGCAGGGATGTAATAGTCTTTTCCAAGTATGTGTGTATAGGTATAAACATTTCTCCTTTTATGTAAATACAAAATGCTGTTATGCCCTATTTTTCATTTGCTGTAGCTTGGCAATTATTCCTTATCAATACACATAGACCTGCCTCATTCTTTTTTTTTTTTTTAAAGGTTTTATTATGTATTTGCAGAGAGAGGAGAAGGGAGGGAGACAGAAGGGGAGAGAAACATCAATTGGTTGCCTCTCTTACGTGCCCCAACCAGGGACCAAACCCACAACCCAGTCATGTGCCCTGACTGGGAATCAGACTGGCAACCATGTGCTTTGCGGGACAACGCCCAACCCACTGAGCCAGACTGGTCAGGGCTGCTTCATTCTTCTTAAAGACCCAAATATTCCATTGTGTGGATAAGTTTTTGAGCAATTCCCTCTTGATAGATATTAGGTCCTTTCCAGGCACAACTAAAAGTTAATCGTGTGATGCGATATGAGGTGTATTTGTCTGATTGCTTCCGAGAAGTATGTCAGAGAGTGCGTGTCTATGAAGCAGTCTGTACCCTCACCAGTAATGTATCAGAGTAGCTGTTTTTCCGCACTCTCACCAACACAGGTATTAGCCAACTGTTAATCTTCGCTAATCTGTGAAGAAAAAAATGGTTCTATTGCAATTTTAATCGACAGTCCTTAGTGGCATTATTTTTTTACCTTTTTCTAGGGAGGAAGTTCTCCTTGTGGACTATCTGGTCATATCTTTGTTTATATCCAAACAAACTTTCCAATTAAACTCCTTAGCTTTTACCCCTCACAAATCTGTCCTCCAGGGCAGTGATTTCCAAATCTGGTTGATCATCAGTCTCATCTACTGAGTCAGAATCTCAGAGAAATGAGCCCAAGGATCTGTATTTTTACCAAACTCAAGTGGTTATTCCAAGAGACAGCCAACCCAGGAACCTCGGCTTTAGAAACTTGACTAGTTCCACATGAAAGAAGCAAAGTATGTTTTCCAAAACAAAAGTAAAGCTAGAATGGCACAAAAGGCTTTGCACAGCCATGCCTGATGGCTTCATACTAGGTTAGAAAGTGATATGGTGGACATTGGGGCTAATATATCCATCCATTATTTATTCACTCAACAAGCATTTTCTGAGCCCTCCTATGTGCGAGACATTGGGACCATATCAGTGCAAAGACACTGTCCCTGCCCTGTTGGAACTTAGGGTCCATCAGAGAGGATCAATAACCAACAAACAATTATACAGATGGTTAATTATAATTGTTATAAGTGCTAAGAAGGAAAAAAGCAGGACTCACAGGAACATGCCATGGGGATACCTGACCAAGGGCTTGTTTTAATGGGGGCATTTGGGGATTTCAAGATGCTTTCCTGAGGAAGTGACACTGAAGTTGAGACAGCAGAGATGATGAACTCCAATGGTGATAACCCAGAGGAAGTCTGTGGCATGGGTGCCTCATGGTGTCCCATCAAAGGGCAACCCTAGACAAGAGATGTCCTCAGAATGGTGGTCTGGGAACCCAGCTGCTCTAAGGAGGCATGTTGTTTAGGGTCTGTGTTCCAAGTGGGGAGTTCATTCTAACATGAGAGGTATTGTATAGCGACTTGGCTGTGTGAATGCTGATTGCCCCGACCTGCTCAGACTGTGGATTGAAAACACTTTGTGGCACTACTTAAGGAGCTGAGTCATTGATTCTCCTGTTCATCAGCAAACCACCAAACTCCCAGGTCAGAACAGTGAACATTTTGAGCCAACCCTTCCTCCCCGTGCGGTTTTATTTGCATGCTGAAGGGCCTGGGGTTTGCAGCACACCCTTACCTTATCCTCTCGCCCTCTCCTTGCCTTCCGCCTCTCACAGCATCTGCAGACTCTGAGGGGCGAGGGTAGTTACGAGAAAAGTCCAGGAGCCGAGGAATTCTGCCCTCTGGTTTTCTGCTCTGAGCTTAGAAATACCCACTACATTGTTAAGCAATATTCTCTTTATCAATAGTGGGTAAACAAAGATGTGGGTGGGTTTTCTGCCACGCCTAATTTGAAATATACAAAATCAAAGCCACAGAGCAGGGTCAGTCAGCTCTAGTTCTGATTTATGAGCATTTACAATAACAAAAAAACAAGGATTACTAGGAGGTCAGTAGGGAGTCACTAAGAATAAGTCCAAACAAACTAGACTTCCTTCCTTTTTTATTTATGTTTCATTTATTTGTTTGTCGGATGGGCATGTCAAGCTGGTAGACTCAGTAGTTGGTTAGGCAGTAAGTTAACAAAATTTCCTTCTCTCATTGAGCCCTATTTGTCCAGAGCACTGGATATTCAGAGATGAATACATCAGAACATCTACCTTCAAAGGTAAAACACACCCTTGCAGTGTAGTTCTCAGCTCTGTGGGAACAGAAACCTTCTCTGTCTTGTTCCCAGGTGCAATTCTTAGAAGATATAGATCCTCAGTCAATACTGTTGGATAAATGAATGGACAGATGGATGGATGGATGGATGCCCAGACAGAAGCTGTTAGTGACGGCTTTCTAGATGATGGATTCTTAAAGGACAAGTGTCAGACAAACACTGTCAGAGAAGGGTAGTCCAGACAAAGGGCACAGCTGTTACAAAATGGTCACAGAAAGGATTTTAAGTCATGTAGTGAAAGCTTTTGAAAAATCACCTTGGCTGAGTGTAATCAGGATATTGGAGACAAAATATTTATAGTAATTCTAGGAAGAAATTATATACCTCTTTGCTGAGGGAATGGCTATGGGGATGAGCCGAAGTGAAGGGATTTGAGAGAGATTACAGCATGGAAGCAGCAGAGTTTGACAACCAAGGCTAGCAGGGGAGGGTCAGGGTAAGTCAGACCGATACCCAGGTTCTGGCTTGGGCAGCGTGGCGGATGGCAGTGCCGAGCTCAGGGCTAGGGAACACGGGGGAGGGGTAAGTTTTGGGGGAGAAGATGACCACTTCCTAAATGTCTGGTAAGTGGGCACTACGAACCTGGAGCTCAGGAGAAAATCAGCAGGGGCCAAAGAAAGTGGGTACGGTAGCGTTATTCTAGACTTGGACCTGGGACCTGAGACAGGATGCAAATGTTTAAGGTGTGAGCAGAAGGAAAATGGGGAAGTAGAGGCAGAGAAGTAGGAGCAGAAGGCGAGAGAGTTGGCATCAGATAAATCAAGGAACAAAGTTTCAAAGAAGGTGTGAACCAAAGGGCCAAGTGCAGTTGAGAGGTCAATCAAGATAAAGGGCAGAAGGTATTGTTTTCTGGGTTTGGCAACCAAGAGGTCACCAGTGTTCTTTGCCAGAGAAATTTTCAGTGGAAGGAGTGGAACAGAAACCTAAGTACAATGGGTTGAATCATGACTAGGAGACGAGGAAGCAGGCAAGGGAGGACAACTCTCCTGCGGGTGTGGGGCCAGCCCTGGAGGGGGCAAATTTCACTGTCCTTGTAAACCCCAGTGTGCACTCCTTTCCACAAGCTATGTACAGTGTGGATTAAGAGCTCAGACTCCAGAGCCAGGCAGCTGAGGTTCCAGCACCAGCTTGGCACTTTGGTTGTGTAATCTCTGTGCCTCAGTTACTTTATCTGTAAAATGGGGATGAAGTGTTACGTCATAGGCTGGTGAGAATTCAGTGAGTTGATTCGTGTGAAGCACTTAGAATAGTGCTTGGCATGTGCTCCTTAAATACTGACTATTATTGTACCGTTTTTAAAGAAAAGATGTGAAGAAGGAAAAAGAGAGGCTGGGGAAGTTTTTCCTTGTCCTTTGGGGTCCTCCTTCCTTACCGAGTGAGATATTGATCTTTTTCATATGTAGAAAGAACACTAATTATTTTCCATTTGTGATGCAAATATCCCTCCCAGTCTGTGCTTTCCTTTTAGTTTCCTCTTTCCCTAGGCTTTTTCACATACAGAAACATCTACTGTTTATATACTCAAATATTTATTTTAATATTCATGGTTATGGAGGATTTTCCCTCCTTGATCAGATACTAAGCTGAATTTCCTTCCAGTTATTTTATTATTTCATTTCCTACTTTAACCCACCAGAATTTTTTTCTTCAGTAGGTGAAGTGGAGATAGAATTTACTTCCTTCAAATAGTTAATAGTCCTCATTTCATGTATTGAGTAATTCTTTTCTTCTCCATTGATTGGAAGTGCAAGCTTTATCATACACAAATAACTTCTATAATTTATTGCAATATAAGAACAGAACAAAAGGAAAAACAGCTAAACCACCCATAATGCCATCTCAGGCACCCTGCTGCCACCCGGGCTTTCCCCTGGCACAGCTCATAACTTTAAAGACCTGAACTGAGGACTCCTGTGCAACTGCCCTCCTCCCCCAGCGTTCTCAGAAGGAAGCAGATAGGACCTGGTTTGATAAAGACAGGTCCTGTTTCCCACACAAACACCCACATACACATATGTGCACACACACATTCAACCACACCTACACAAACTTGTCTGTGCACATACACACATGCTCACACACATATACAAGTATGCACATTCATGCATGCTCACACATATGTACACATAACTGGCACACATTCACACACACATATCCAGCCTCATTTCTGTGTCTCTCCCTAGGACACAAGCCACAGTGTTTCCCTACCCCGCATAGCTCAGCAGTTCTAGAAAGCTGACAGTGAGGTGTAGGGAAGGGAAAAAGTGAAAGGGAGGGAGGGCAAGTGGGAGGGAAAGCACTCTCTGTCCAAGTTCATCCATCTGAGGCTTTGAGAAGCTAAAGACCTCTATGCCACTCTAAAAGTTCATTTGCCCTTGTTGCTTCAGACCTGAATAACCCAGGGACTCTGTGTTTAATAAGCATCATTACAGAGTAAAGGAACATCAAGCACTCAAAAAGCATAAAGATCAAAAGATAATATCTCACCACAATCAG
Organism: Mormoops blainvillei; assembly: GCA_004026545.1. NCBI lineage: Eukaryota > Metazoa > Chordata > Mammalia > Chiroptera > Mormoopidae > Mormoops > Mormoops blainvillei. Next base: position 426,554 of record PVJD01000157.1, on the reverse strand, counting down.
TTTCCTGGAAGTGGCCCCTGGGTTGGTTCTCCAGGTAGAAGGAGCCGCAGCCACCTTTACTGGTTGCACATGGCTTACCTGAATGGACAGGCTCTATCGCCTCAGTGCCCCCCAGGGGGTGGAGCTCATAACTGTCACTCTAGACGCTCAGTCAGGATAGCTAACACAGCTCCACAGGCCTTGGAGGCTCTGAGAACATCTGCCCACAGAACCTGCTGCTTGGAGAAGCTTGGAGGGTGGTATTGAATCAAGATGCCCTTGAGGGAAGCCACTGCTGGGCATCTCTGTCCCCAGTGCCCAGCTCAGTCTTGGCATGTACTAGAGGCCATGAATCTGCTTACTCCCCAGCTATTAGAGGGATGAAGTAAGTGTGTTTGTTCTGTACTGACCGAGAAAGACACTCACCCTTTATTGTTAGTGAGAAGGGGAGATTTCAGGGCAAAGGGAGATCGGGGAATATACCTCTGCATGCCTTCCTGCCTGTCTGTCTGAGATCAGGATCTGATCTGTCGGATTAGGTCCCCTGGGGAAGAGAGGAGACCAGATGACTGCTTTGTCCTTTGTTTGTGTCTGCCGTTGGAACATTTTAAAATGAACACTGTAGGCTGCCCCCGAGGTGCCTGCTAGTGACTGAGGGAGACTACCGGGTTGAGCTAACAAATGAATTACAATACAAACAGAGATTCTAACTTCAAAATTCTTGGTCCCTTTTCCCCCCAATTTCCTTTCTTTGTATACAAGCACTCTGCAAAGAAAAAAGAATTTCCTTCTCTCCTACAAATCTGTTACCCATTTTTCCTTTATCCGCACTCCTCACTCTCAGAAAAAAGAAAAAACAACTCTATGCACACACACACCCTGGAACCTAGCTATAAGCAGATCACAATTATTGTTCCTCCTGGGAGACATTATTCTTGTTTTCCCCTTAGTTGGCTTGTTTGGATTGTTTATTTGCAGTGACAAATATTAAGCTACAGCCAAATTTAGTAAACCACAATAAAAAGTAATTTAATAATTGGAACTTTGGAACCGTGACAACGTTCTTACCTTTTCTGATCAGGGTATCATTCTACTCTGTTGGGCATTCCTTGGCTCTGTCTGAGAAAACCAATTTTTCCAAGTCAGTTTCTGGGGTCAGAAGACAAGGGGTTGGGAAATGGGGCCCTCACTCGGATGAAGACTCATGCAGTGTGCCGCCGCCGCTCCCGCCCCTCGCGAGGGGTTCTCCAGTGGGTCCCTGCCATTCTGAAACCAATCCATGTTTCTCAGAATGCCATAGGAGACAGCATGATTTGGCCTTGGCCTCCCTCTTTGACTTCATCTCTAATGACTTCTCTCCCTTTTGTCACATTCCAGCCACCCTGACACTCTCTTGTCCTTGCTGCTTCCTCTGCCTAATCCTCTTCCTCCATTTCTTGGCACATCCAGCTCTTTCTTCCATTCCATATGGAGGCTACGTGACCCCCCTTTTTTTTTTCTTTAGATTATATTTATTTACTTTTAGAAAGAGGGGATGAGAGGGAGAAAGAGAGGGAGAGAAACATCAATGTGCAAGTGAAATATTGGTGGATCACCTCTCACATGCCCCCGACCAGAGATCAGGCCGGCAACCCAGGCATGTGCCCCAGCCTGGAATAGAATTGGCAACATTTTGCTTTGCGGAAGATGCCCAACCAACTGAGCCACACCAGTCAGGCCCAGTGTCCCTTTCTTAAAGACATCTCACCTAATCACTCCAACCCCTCCAGTCTCTCTACCCAGTCTCATTGAGCACTATCCAAAATTATCTTATTTACTTGCTTTTTTGACCATCTGCCTACTCCACTAGAATGCAAGCCCCATAAGAACAGGCATCGTATCTGTTTAGATCATTGGTGATTCCACAGTGCCTAGTAGGTGCTCAATAAATGGTTGTTAAATGAATGTCTTTTTAGCTCCCAGGGGCTATTAGCAATACCCACCCCTGCCAAGATCTGGGTCCTGAGGGAGGCAGGGCTGAACATGTGCTACTGTGATTACAGACCGAGTCCTTCAAGCTGGGTGAGCCTTACAGCCAGTGCACAGAGGACGGCAGTGACGTTCCCATCAAGAACATCTACAATGCTGTCTACTCCCTCCAGGTATGAGCTGGAGGGGACACCCAGCCCTGGGTTGTGGCCTGGACCCAGAAGACAAGGCCATATCTAAGCTGGGGTGTGTCTGGGACCAGGAACTCTGGTGAGAACACTTGGGGTTCATCCAAACACCTCAAGAACAGATGATGTTGGCTGGTTCCAGTCCCCTTCAATCTGTCTGTCACCAGAGCTTAATTGATTCATTGAGGTTTGCATGAAACACAATGTACAGCTGAGACAGGCCCACTTCCTATAAAGGGCCTTGGCGAGTAAGGGACAGTAGTGAAGCAGTCCGAGGGAGGTACTGGCGGAGGGGTCCTGAGCTTGGTTTCCAGGCCCACCTGTGCCCCTCACTCGCCAGTGCCCTTGGGCAAGTTGTGTCATCTTCAACAGTCACAGGAGAGGTTGCATTGGATTGGGACTGCTAATTGGCAGCCCCAAGACCCATTCCAGGCTGCAAACCTGGGTTTTCTGGCCTGGATGATGTTTAAAAGTTAGGGAATTTCATAAGAAAACCAAAATTCTCAGCTTCTCCTGAAAAACAAGATTTGGGGCTCTATTCCTGCAGGACACATAGTGGGTGTGGACAAAGCATGTGTTCTGCGGTTCCCCACAGTCTCCACTAGCCCCTAGTGTATGACCTACATTACTGGCTCCTATCAGTGTTTGAGTTTTCAACCCTTGAGTGTGATCATCTCTTATGCCTTGTCTCATATGCTCAGAGTCTGCAGTTTACTGCCTGTGGGGACACCCAGAGAGTCAACAAAAATTATCCAGCAGGGCAGGAGGACCAGGCAGCCCTCTGTACTGAGTCTTCCTGCTTACATTAGAGCTGAGCTAAGAAGTGGTTTAGACACTAAGTGAAAAGAGACTATTAGTCAGAGAATGCCTGCTTGCGGGAAATAGAAATGCAATCAAACTGATTTCAAGACCAAAAACAAAATTAAAAAAAAAAACAAACCACCAAAAACAGACAAGTTCAACTCATTGGAAAGACACTCCTGGATAATATCTAATGAGAGGCTACCCTGTATGCATACTTTACGTATGTCAATTCATTCCATGCTGAAAGATGAAGAAACCAAAGCACCAAAGAGGTTAAGTAACTTGCCTGAGGCCACACAACTAGGAGGTGGTATTTGAACTTGAGTAGCTGTTCTTCAGAGCCCCTGCCATTAGCTTTTATGCTGTAAGCTTCGTGGATGTTGTGGTAGCTTCTGACCTCCACGGACCCAGCATTCAGGGCTTGGACCTGACGATGAGAAAGCTGGTACTGTGTTCCCCTCTGCTTCCTGGAATCTGTTCCAGTTTTCCACTTATTTCTGGCTTGGTGCTCACATGATGGGAAATGGCCATCTCACTCCCAGCTCCAGCTAACCCTGATCTCCACCTCTCTGTTAGTCTAAATTCTCAATACATTTTCTAGTTCGGTCCCTTTGGAGTCAGGGGACATCCCTGGCCCAATGGGCTATGACCTGAGGGGCACATTAATGTGGTTTTCCAAGGCTGTGGGTGGCCAACCCTCCGGGTGAGGCCCATGTGGGGAGGGGCTCCCTGGCCTCTGTGTTCAAGGGAGTCAAGGGAATCACTGGTCTCCTCTTACAGATCTGCCTCCACTCGTGCTTCCAGGCTAAGATGGTGGAGAGGTGTGGGTGTGCCCAGTACAGCCAGCCTCTGCCTCCAGCAGCCAACTACTGCAACTACCAGCAGCACCCCAACTGGAGTGAGTGAGACCCACCCCAGCCTCGCATAGACCATGAGCTGGGTCAGCCCGGCCCCCATACCAGCCCGTGCTCAGGCTCCCCAAGACCCCTGCCTCAATGGCCTTTTTTTCTGAGGGAAGTGTGGGTAGAGAGATGTTACCCAGAGTTTTACTCCTGTCATCCAGACTGGCTTGAATGATACTTTCTAACTAAGGACCAAATGCTATAGCCCAATCTGTGCTGAGTTTGAGCACCTCTGTCAACTCCAGGAGGTGAAAACTATTGATAGACAGTACTCTTTCACAGAGGCTCAGAAAGGTTAAGCACAAATTCACACAGCTAGAGAGTAACAGCCCAAATCAAGGGCTGCCAACCCCCCAACTCATGTCCCTAACTGCTGCAACATCACAAAGCTGCATTTGTTTCCGGGAAGCAGCATTTGTAGAGAGTAGCAGGAGACATGACAAGGAGACCATGGGGGCGCCCTGTGGCCCTGATGCTCATGCTGCCTTCTGCCTTGTCGCTCAGTGTACTGCTACTATGAACTGCACCAGGCCTTTGTCCGGGAGCAGCTGGGCTGCCAGTCCGTGTGCCGGGAAGCCTGCAGGTGAGTGCCCTGGGGGGATGGGATGAGCAGGGCTGGGCTGACCTGGGCTAGTCCGGATCAGCCACACTCACTCTGTGCCCTCCTCCCTTAGCTTCAAGGAGTGGACACTGACCAGCAGCCTGGCGCAGTGGCCGTCTGTGGTTTCTGAGGTCAGTTCTTCTGTCCTCTTTTCCCCCTGCAGCTCCTCAGCCTGGAGCCTAATGCCTGGTTGTATCCTCTGGCATTGTGGGTAATGGTGGGGGGAGGGCAAAAGGGAGGAGAGGCCAAGGTCAGGGGTGGGGCCGAGCATGAGGGCATTCCCCAGACCACGCTTTCTTTCTCTGTCACAGAAGTGGCTGCTGCGTGTCCTCACATGGGACCAAGGCCAGCAAATAAAGAAAAAGCTCAACAAGTAAGTTGCCCTCCACCCTATTTCCTCTGTCCTGGTCCCGGCCTCCTCACTTGCTTCCTCACTTGCTTCATCATTGCCAGACATTCTCCTTTTCATTCACTCATTCCTTTATTTGACAAATATTTATTGAGTTTTATCATGAGCCAGGCCCTGCTCTAGGCCTGGGGCTTTCAAATGCTTTGACCACGATGCACAATATAAAAATACTTTTCCACCGTGGCCCATTGAGTATGTAACCGAGATGTAAGGCCCATGAAACAGTGCTTCTCATGTACATGCACTCGGGCAGGTTTTCGGATGGTGCCTAATGGTAGAGCCAAACCAATTGCCCACATCCACTCCAATTGCTTAGAGCACAGTTCTGAATGATTAGTGCTCATATCAGTTCCTAAAAATTTTTGAGTATCTCTGTGGATGCAATCTGATACTTTCTATTCCATTTCACTTGGTGAAAGGCACTGGCCATGGCCCAGTAAATTTATTTCATGGCTTCCTGATATATCTTGACCTAGTTGGAAAAATACTCCACTTCTAATTTTACTTGAATTTTCTGCATCAAAATTCACCTCGAAGGAAACTTTAGCAAAAATCAGCCAAGCCACCTTTCAGGGATCTCAGCAGATGGAAACAAAGGTTGGGTGGCGGGTTTGCATGTGAACTCACATCTCTGTGGGCCATTCCATCTCCACAGTGCCCAGCACCAGGCCTAGCCCAGCGGGAGCCAGCCTGGCCTCCAACATGTACTAAGTGTTTTGTGACAGGTGCTTTGTGAGGGCTGGGTACCGTGACAATGAGCAGATATAACCCCTGCCCCCCAAGATGCTTACAATCTAGTGATAAAGATAGACTTCAGCCACACATTGCAAATTGGTGACTCCTGAGACTAAATCTAGCTCCATAAAAGTAACCCATTATTTCCATCTTTTCTTGAAAAGTCCAAAGTTCTGGCAACAGCAAACCTCTACTCTTGCATAGCACCAAAGAGCTTAGTAACAGCTGACCTTCTGGAATACAGATGAACTTTCCAGCTTTTCCATAGTCCTATCAGGAGGAAGTTCAGCACAGCAGTTAAGAGCACAGACTTTGAAGTCAGATCTCTGTAGGTTTGAACACTGGCTCTGCCAGTTATGAGCTGTGTTGTCTTTTTTTTTTTTTTAAGATTCTAGTTATTTATTTTTTAGAGAGAGGGAAGGGAGGGAGAGAGGGAGAGAAACATCAATGTGAGAGAGAAACATCGGTCAGTTGCCTCCTGCATGCACCCTGACCAGGTACCGAACCCATAACCCAGACATGTGCCCAGACTGGGAATCAAACCAGCGACCTTTCACTCTGTGGGACGACGCCCAGCCAACTGAGCCACAGCAGTCAGGGCAAGCTGTGTCGTCTCAACTAAGTTGCCTACCTATTTGTATCTTAGTTTCCGCATCTGTAAAATGGGGGTGATTAAAACAGCCTACGTCGTGGGGTTGTGAGAATTAAATGAGTTAATTCACACAAAGTTCTTGGAATAGTGCTTAGCAACACAGGAAGTACCCGATAAATATTAGCTGCTATAATGGTTATTATCATTATTACCTTATACCCAGCCTACCTCACTCATTTACATTACCTGCCTGTCTCCTGAGATGGCAATCAAATAATCACAAATGTCCAGGCTTCATGAAGAACAGGGTGCTATGAGAGTCTAGCTGGGTGGACTGACTTAGTCAGGAGACTGGGGAATGGTTTTTGGCTAATGAATGGCCTAAGCAACCAGGCCCAGGCTGGAGATGTGCTCTGGGTGCAGAAGGAGCCCTGTGGGCCAGGCCCTGAGATTCCTGCAGAGCTCAAAACCTGGGTCATGCTGGGGGCTAGGCAGGAGGGAGGTAACCGTGCTAAAGACTTGGTCACCTGGTAGAATGCAAAGGTGCCCAACTCACCTTGGCCCTGCCTGTTGGAATTTCTGCAGGACAGACTTGGCCAAACTCTTGATATTCTACAAAGACCTGAACCAGAGATCCATCATGGAAAGCCCTGCTAACAGCGTGAGTAGCTCCCTCCTGGGACCTGTCCTGGGTCTGCAAGGGCACCCATCTGCCTGGCCTCGTGGCACAGTCAGATCGCAGGGGTCCAGCCTTTGCTAGTAGGGACACCATAGGCCAACCAGGCCTTGGATCAAAGCAGGTAGAGGAAGAGGGACAAGAAGGTTGCCCACTCCTTCCTCCAAACCTGTTTAGGGCCAGGGCTAGCCGGTGTTTCTCCTGGGAACTGGGGTCCCTGCATGAGGCCAACTTGGGGGGTGTGTCTGTCTTGATGGTATGCTTTGGCCTTTCTTGCAGGTCGAGATGCTTCTGTCCAACTTCGGTGGCCAGCTGGGCCTGTGGATGAGCTGCTCCGTAGTCTGCGTCATTGAGATTATCGAGGTTTTCTTCATCGACTCTCTCTCTATCATTGCCCGCCACCAGTGGCAGAAAGCTAAGAGGTGGTGGGCCCACAGGCAGGCACCCACCTGCCCTGAGGCTCCCCACAGCCTTCAGGGCCAGGACAACCCAGTTCTGCATATAGATGATGACCTGCCCACTTTCACCTCTGCTTTGCGCTTGCCTCCAGCCCCAGATTCTCAGGTGCCTGGCACACCACCCCCCAGATACAATACCTTGCGCCTGGAGAGGGCCTACTCCAACCAGCTTACAGACACCCAGGTGCCGGCTGAGTCCTGAGACAGGATGAAGAAGAGGGATCTATCCAAGACCACCAACCATAGGATGAGAACTTGGACGCTGTCTCCTGCACACAGAGGGGACCCTCTGCACCCACTCTGCACTTTTCAGAGACATTGACAATAAGTCTACTTTGAACAACAAGATGGGACCTGGGAATGTGCAGGGGACCTGTTGGGCCCTGTCCAGCAACACTCAGAGCCATCCCGATGAGACAGATCCTGCAGCAAAAACTCTTAGCCCACATGCTCGGAGAGAGATGGGGTTGAGGAAGTGGTGCCTGATAGAGTTCTTGACCAGAACTTGAGAAAGGCTCCAAAGCCTCCAGTCAGGTTGGGGCACAAGGATGGGACCTTAGGTTGAAGGGCTGACAGTGCTGGCTGGTGCCAGGATAGGAGGAAGCTCCAATCCCCCTGGAGCGATTTGTGAATGAGCTGTTTTTAGTCACTGACAGGGGGGCAATGTCTCCTCTATGCCCTCAGGCTGGTAGTTGGCCTGAGGTCCTCACAGTGTGTAGGAGAGAAAGTGGGGGGAGGCCTGGGGATGTGACAGGAGGCCCTCACTCTGGAAGAGGGGTGGGGCCATGTTCTGGGCAGCGAAACCAGTGCCTTGGGCCCCTTTCCCAAGCAGACAGGAGCCAGTTAAAAGGCTTCGGTGGACACTCCTCTTTAGTGGTAGCCCAAGGCATACAGGATATATCCTGACAAGCTGCTCTTCCTCCAACGCAGACTCCTCCACCGACAAGCCAACCACGGAAGATAGCCCACTCAGTCCCATAGTTGCACCCTCCAACATGACAATAGCTAATGTATTAAGCACAGAGTAGGTGTTCGGTGTCAGCACAAGAACAGTGTACTGGGTGCAGTCCTACCTGAGCTCTTATAGAGTTTAGTATTGGAGATTGCAAACTATGACCCTCACTCAGGTCAAATCCTGTTTTTACCTGTGACCAAATAATGGAGTTTTTTCCCTCCACATCTCAATGGTTAAAAAAATACCAGAAGAACATTTGTGACTCATGCAAATTCTACGAGATTCAAATTTCAGTGTCCATGAATAAAATTTTATTGGATCGCAGCCATGCTTCTCCACTTACATAGTGTCTGCAGCTGCCTTTGTGCTACAAAGCAGAGGTAAGTAGCTGTAACAGAGAGCTGATGGCCCTCAAAGTCTAAAATATTTACTCTCTGGCCCTTTACAGAAAAAAGTCTGCCCGCCCCTGGATTAGCACATTAAGTCTGACAATCCCATTTTATGGATGATGAAACTGAGGCACAAAAAGTTAAGTTACTCAAGGTGACACAGCTAAGGAGTTGCAGAGCGGAGACTGGCTCCAGGCAGTCTGACTCCAGAACCTGGGCATGTTATCACTCCATCACTTTGCATCCAATCAGTGTCTGTGCCTTTTAAGGGTGAGGCTCAATTCAGTTCCAGTGAGAGGAGGGGAGGGCTGGACTCCAGGTTATGGGGCAGAAGGAACTCCTCCACCCATGGCCTGCATTTCAGGTCTGCTTCCCAAACAAGGTTGGCTGCTAATGGAGACAGGAGTGCTGGTGAAAGAGCAGGGGCGGTGGGACCCTGCCTGGCCCAGGGGCACCTGTTCCAACCTGGCCCCAGTACTGTGGCAGCAACAGTCATCACTGTCCAATGTGCTGGTTCCATGGAACCTCAAGGGTTGGGGTGCTGCAAGGAGGCATGGCAGCCAGCAGGGAAGGGGTTACTGTGACCCCAGCCTGTGTGGAACTCCCGGGGAGTGGGCTCAGAAGCCAGGCCTGACGCAGGCAAGCTTCGGGTTACATAGGGTGCCAGCCTGGCTGCCATCCATGCTGGGCTGGGGTGGCTGCAGCCAGTGCTGACAGGGAGCTTGCAATGGACGCCTGCCTGGACACTGCTCAGAAGGAGCTTCCTCCTCCTGCCCCGTGGGTTGCTGCTGACTTTGTCCAAGGTGAAGCCATGAGCACCTGGAGCCAACAGTCACCAGTTTGTCCCCCAGGACATGTGCATGCAGACCCCATGGCTCCAGCCTTCTCCTTCCTGCCTGGCACAGGACCTCGGAGCTTACGCCCCCGCAGTACCAAATGCTGCCTTCTCTCCTCTCCACTCATGCTTCCAGGCCAGGTACAAATGTCACCAACTCTGTACAGTCCCCCCATACCCTCGTGGGCCTCGAGAAGTTGATGCTCCTTCCATTATGGAATTTTCATCCCCCAAAACAATTTTTTATCCGTTTGTCTGTCTCACACAAAGTGGTGAACTCTTGGAAAGCAGGAATTGTGTGTTATCTCTTTTTCCCCAGACTGGACAGGGGACAAAGGACACCTGTGTACAGTGATGGCATTTAGGAAAAGTTTATGGAGCTAATAAAAAAATAATAATCATAATAATGGCTAATATTTATTGAGCACTTACTCTTTGCCAGGGATTCTGCTGAGCACTTTACACACATCAGCTTGCGGAATTGTCAGGTGCCCGTATTCTTGCAAATAAGGAAGCTGAGGCCCAGAGAGCTCTCCTCTTGGCCCCACTGCTTCTGTGCTTAGCACTGTGCAGAACGGATGGAAGTTTTCCTGAGAGGCTAAGTCCACCTGCCCCCAAGGTAGTGCCCTTCTGTCTTCTCTGGCTTCAGGTCCATCTTGCCCCAGCCAAAGGGCCCTCTTGTGCCAGGACAGAGGCAGAGGCAGGGAGGACCTCTTCATGCCCAGACGCCTTGGGTAGGCAGCCACCATGGCCAGGCACTCCTGACACCAAGGGACAATGGCCCTCTTTGTAGGTCGTGGTTATGTTTGCTCTTCACTCATCCTTGTTCTTTTCAAACTCTCTGAGCCTTCATCCTCACTGGGACCCCCTTCCCAGGCCCCTGAGTCCCAGAGCCAAGTATCCCCACAGCCCACACAACATGTCCCCGATAACAGAGACACCACAAACTCAACATGTCCTCTGCGAGCCCACACCCCGAGGGGAGATAGCCGATAAACATGCTGATCTCTCCTGGGTTGAAACTCAGGAAGGAGCTCTGGGCTGGACAGAGCCATTGGGGAACTGTCAGGGGTGTGGATGAGGTCACCGTGGAGGACAAACAGGTCAAAGAGAAGAAGATAGGATGGAAACCCTGGGACCTCTGTGCTTAAGTAGCAGCTGGAGCGCAAGAAGGAGCCTAGACAAAAGATGAAGCAGCATCCACAAGGCTCTCCTCCTCCTCATGGGTCTCCCTGTCTCCCAGCTCTGACCCTCCCATCGCTACTTAAAACCGTTATGCTACATGATAGAGGCCACATATCGAATGATTCCATTGATAGGAAAACTCCCAGTAAGTAAATCCATAGACACAAAAAGTAGAGTAGTAGCTGCCAGGGGTTAGAGAGAGGGGAGAAGAGGGAGTAGCTGCTCAATGGGGATGAGGTGCCCTTTGGGGATAGTGAAGGTGTGTTGGTACTAGATAGAGGTGAACGTACTAAATGCCATTGAACTGCACACTTTAAAATGGCTAATTTTATGTTATGTGAATTTTACCCCAATAAAAAAGTCCAAAAAATAAACAAATTTGTTTGAATAAAAATAGCGAGTTGACCTAAAGAAAAATGAGAAATAAGCTAAAAAGACAAGCAAGCTGCGCTGATGGTGGAGGTCAGGAGACCCCCAGGGATGGGAGGGCGAGTGCTCAGAGGCACACGGTTGGGATCGTGAAGGACTGGCTGGCAATGGTTTAACTCTCATCTTAAGTGGGGGCACGAACATGGGTGTTTGCTTTCCTGTCTTTTTAAACCACACGTATGTGTTTATGCACTCTTCTAAAGAGCATGGTTTTGCACAATTTAAAAAATCTCAGAATAGAAAGTGATGCGTAGACGGTAAGATAAGGATGGAGTGGGTGTTAATGGTATTCTAAAAGCAATGAGGCGGTCCAGGAAATGCCCCCAAGGGGCAAATATCTCCCTGGCTCTGTCCCCTCCTCCCTTCACTGAGGCTGCCCCAGAGATGACCAGCAAGACATCCCCCCCAGGGTGGGTGCCCTGGGAAGGTTCCTGGCTGGGCCTCGCTCTGGCCCACACAACCATCACCACTCAACACAGACAACTGAGGAATAGTTCCAACTGCTTCTCTCCTGAGGCAGGACCAGCCCAGGGTGGAGAAGGACCTGGATCAGCCGGATTCCTGAGACTCGTGCTTTAATTGCAGGTTGCACACTGAAGGTGCCTCATTGTGCCCAACTGGAAGCTGGAAGGAGCAGAAGGAGGAGGTGGAACAGAACTGATTGTTAAACCCCTCTTCCACCCTCCCCCAGGAATCCTCCTGGAGGAACCTTCCCAGCCACGTCTGCTCATTTCTCTGGCCAGACCTGCAGGTGCCTGACAAATTCTATGATGTGACTAACTGCATGGACTCAGGAATCTGACAGTTGCTTTTTGTTCTTTGTAAATAACATCGTTAAAAAATACATGTTATTTTTATACAAAAGTAATAGATATTGTGTTAGGAATCTTGTCTGTAAATTCCAAAAACCTAACTCACATTGCAAGCCCCAGACATGTGACCCATCTCTTCTCACCCCGAAAGGAAGCAAGCTTCTCTCTCACAACTGTTCTAAAACCCAAAATGATCCAGTCGCCCTTGCACAGGACATATGCAAAGCTGGTTGGGTCATTGGGCCATGATGCATTGGCCCAATTGAGCCATGAGTCTTTTCTTGAACTCGTCATGGTTACCAAGGGGATGAAACACTATGGTTAGCTAGGCCTGCATTGTGTGATATTTCTACAGTCTTGCCTGCAAAAATATACATTGAAAGTGAGGGCAGTAAGGAGTGATTACCAAAGAGCCACTATGGTTCAGTATAAACCATAGAGACCTGCTATGAAAAACTTCAGAAAGCACAGGGACAGAAATAAAAAACAGCCATTACGCCACCAAGAGAGCCTTTTGATAAAACCGCTGGGTTTTCAAACATGAGGGAACTCACTGCAGCTCAGAGGATCCCCCAACCCAGAAATGTGACAGTGATTCAAGTATGAACATGAGAAAGGGAAGAAAAGAAGAGGGAGTTTTGGAGAGATGATGAGGCTGGCTCTCCATGCCCACCTACTAAAACCAGTCCATCGCCAGCTCCCCACCACCCCCAGGATAAATTTCTGTCTCTTTCAATACCTCCACTCACCCACTCATCCATCCTCAATGTATTAATCCATTTATGTGGCCATTCACATGTCCATCCATCTAGCACCTGCCTATCCAATTATTATCCTTAAACTCTGAAGTCAGACTACCTAGTCCTGGGACCTGGTTTAAATTCAGGTCCCAAGAACCTCTCAGCTGTATGATTTTGGACAAGTTACTTAACAAACCTGTGCCTCAGTTTCTTCATCTGTAAAGGGGAGCTAATAACAATTTCTACTGCGTAAGATTGATTTTGAGAATAACATGTAATAAGAAAGCCCTGGCTGGTGGGGCTCAGTGGGTTGAGTGCCGACCTGCGAATCGAAAGGTCTCCATTTTGATTCCCCCTCAGGGCACATGCCTGGGCTGCAGGGCAGGTCTTTGGTTGGCAACCAGTTGATGCATCTCTCACACGTCGTGTTTCTCTCCCTCTCTTTCTCCCTCCTTTCCTCTTTATCTAAAAATAAATAAATAAAATGTTTTTTTAAAAAGTAAATAAATAAATAAAATTTTTAAATGTAATAAGGAACATACTAAAGGCTTGGCTAAGGGCCTGACTCACAAAAAATCGTCATAGGGTTTTCTAGCATTAGGATTTGGTTGTTTTTATAACATTAGGTATTTTTTATTATCAAACATGAGCCAGGCTGCATACAGGTCACTGAATGAGCTACGACTGGACCAGCACTGCCAACTACAACTTTTCCTTCTTTGCTGTCCTTGAGGTAAATTCTGGCTACAAAGAACTATGAGAACCACAATGAAATGTCCTCCAGGACTTGCTGATAAAAAAACAAACAAACCAACAAACAAAAAACTACTGTAGCTTTATTTTTTAAAAAGGCAGCTCAGGTTTTGCAACTTCCAAAAGTCCTCAAGGTCTGGCCCTGAGATCTGCTGATTCAGACTTCCTGGCTTAGAGCTGGGCACTTGAGGAAAAGCTAAACGGAGCCATAGGGGAACCCCATTTTAATTCAGGTCTAGGGAGTGGACAGGCAAGCATCAGCCCACCCCTCACATCCTTGGTGGACAGTTTTTGGAAGCTGACAGGTTTACAGAAAACCTCTGGAGCCCAGCAGACCTCCTCATCACTGCTTCCCCGTGGAGAAGAGATGTCAGGAATGAGAAGAGGATTTAGGAGGTCACTGGCTGGCTCTCCAGATTGAGCACTGTATCTGGATTTCTGAGCGAGGCTCAAGACCTTGGAACGATGTTCCAGGCCCTCATGAGTGATGGATGCAGCTCATGAAATAGGGGTGACTATTGTGGACCAAAAAAAGGGGTTCTACAGAAAGTCACTCCCCAGGGTGATCTGACCATAAACTCCTGGCTGGGCTGGTCATGGTGGGCAGTCACACCCCGGGCCTGTAACTTCTTCAGTGAAAGGCTGATCTTTGCCCTAAGCAAGCCCCGTCCACCGCTCTTGTGCGCCCAGGCTAACACACCTGTGGAAGGCCAGAGCCATCCTCTTCCGACGCCCAGAGGCTGACCGCCCTCAAGGGGGCGCGCACTCTTGTTAGCCGTCCTGCGCCTTGCTCTCCCCGCCTTCCTGTGACCTTCCTGACGGGTCCCTCCTTAATGCCGCATGTGTAACAGAAACTGCCAACTGCCATTTCTTGGAAGCATTTTTCTCAGTCTGTTGAGATCTTCCCAGCATATCCTCTGGCTCAAATAAATTTCTATAAAAATTTTCTACAGATCTGGACATTTTTATGTTGACGCTGAGGTTGCCCTGAGCAGGCCAGCTTACACCGGAGGCTTTGCACTGAGCCTGAAAAGAGAGAAAAAGAAAGAATCAGGGTTTGGCATGGGGCCTGAGTCAAGGGTCAGTCTATGGCCATAGGAGGGCCCAGCCCATAGTCAGGGACAGGGGTCAATCCGTGGTCAGGATCAGGATTCAACCCAGAGTAGGGCCAGGCCCAGTCCGTGGGTAGGTCCCTGGTCCTGATAACCTTGCTTGCTGTTGGCGGAGGCTGTTTTCTTGCCAGCAGGCGTTTCTCAAGGCGGGCTCAACATTCTCCTGCCACTCGACCTTTTCTGTCATTCTCATGTCATTTTTTTTCTTTATTGATTTGAGGGGGGGAAGAAACATTTATTTGTTATTCCACTTGTTTATGCACTCACTGGTTGCTTCTTGTACGTGCCCTGACTGGAGATTGAACACAGAGCTTTGATGTACTGGGACGATGCTGTAACCAACCAAGCCACCCGGCAAGGCTCCGTGTCATTTCTTAAAGTCCTCTTTCTTTGAAGGTCCTGGCACCTGACAGACCATCCCCGTTCATGCTTGCCCACCTCACTCACTATCATCCAGGGCCCTTGTTCGCATGCCCTGAAGACTTCAGAGCCAGTGCCCTGTTTTGTTCTAGTATTTGTGCTTTTTTCCATTGTGGCAGATACCCCAACTCACTCTGCCTTTGGCAAAGGTGCGAGGGAGAATATTTTGACTTGCTTAAGTGAAACGTTCAGATTCATCTAGCTTTAGGAATGGGTGGACCAGGTATGCAGTCAGTCACTGGGGCTCCATCCGTCTTCCTCCCCATTTCCCTGATTTCCTTGCCTTTATGCTTAGACCACTTTTATTTCACAGGGAAGATGGTCTTACCCCGAGATCCTTCTTCCCTCAGTTTTCATATGTCAAACTCACCTGGGGATTCTGATTGGTCCTGCTTGGGTCACATGCCCAACTCTAAACCAATCATTGTGGCTAGAGGATGGAGTACTCCATTTGGCCATGTCTATGTCACATACCTATCCCTAATAAGGGTGAGTTCTGCCCAAATCATATGAATCTGTGAAGAATGTTGGCTGAACACACAAGCATAGATTCTAACCTTGAGCAAGTTAAACTTGAACTGCAAATGACCCACTCAGGAGACAATTTCTTGAGTTCTTCCATTCTACTAGCTTTCATCTCCATTGCTCTTTAGCCACCCACTCCCAAGGGTGGACACCCTTTTGGATATGGACATACATCCTATCCTTCCACCTTTCATTCTCTGTCCTCCTTCCACCCTTGCTTCTTGACCCAATCTGAATCTCAGGACCCTTTCAGTCTTCCCTAGAGTCCCAACTCATTAGCCCCCTTCCTTATTTTGTTTCCATCCTAGATCTCATGTTCAAACATTTCAACCACTCTCTCACCACTGTTGTCCTCTCTCACCTTCAAACCCTGGTCAGTCCAAATGGGAGTTTCTCTGTTTCTGCTAGCGGGCTTACCAGTGGGGACAGTCATGGTCTTGTGCCATTGTACACATTTATGGTAATGGCAGTGACATTGTGTAACACTTCTCAAACTTTAATGTGCACGTGACTCACTTAGGGACAAATTTAAAACACAGATGCTGATTTCTTAGGCCTGGAGTGAGGTATGTGGTTCTAACAAACTCCCAGGTGAAGCCGAAGCTGCTGAGCAGCCAAGTTTTAGCAATCCACCACTTCAGTGTTACTCCAACCTCCCTCCAGGGAAGAACAGTCTGTGACACTTGTTAGATATAAGGATTATCAAGTCTCTTCCTGGAATTTCTCATTGAGCAGTTATGGGTCAGAGGCCCAGACACTCTATGATTTTAACACATTCCGAATGACTTAACTCTTGGGGTAATTAGGAAACATGTCTGTCTCATGGTGATTAGGTTGTATGACTCATTTTGGCTTCCAGGTCTTCTCTGCCATCCACAAGCTCCATGTCCCTTTCACCTTCGGCAGGTAAGCTGGCCTCCCAGAGAAATCCCAAGTGGGTTGGTGTAAACTCTTCTGTCAAACTTTAGTTGTATCTCCTCTTGCCTGTACTTTCCCATCCAGTCTTGGAGAAAGATGCACCTCTTCACCGTGGTCCATCCCACCGCCTCCCTCAGCCACCTTGTTCAATGACAGCTCCCTTCATGCCTGCCTTCAGCCTCTGCCACTGTCCTGGCCCCTTTTCTGCCTGTCAAGACTGTCCTATCCCCAAATCCCTCTCAACTCATAACCTAACTCCTAACTTCCTCCTCCCTTCACCATCATGTTTTTTTTGTTTTATTTTGTTTTGTTTTGTTTTGTTTTATTTTGTTTTTGGTCACTCTAGAGTCTACATTGCCATCATTTAAAAAGTGTATTTTAAAAATAAGTGAGCTCATTTTTTAAACTTTTTAAAAATATTTTTTATTTTGAAATCATTTTAGATTTACAAGTGAGTCACAAAATGGCACAGAGTTCTTGTATCCCCTTCATGCAGCTTCCCCTGAGGTTAACATCTTATGGAACCAGGTACACTGGTCAAAACTAAGAAACTGATGTTGCTGCAATACTATGAACTAAATTGCAAACTCATTTCAACTTCACCAATTTTTCAACTAATGTCCCCGAAGTGTGTTTTTTAATATTACAAGGCCTATATTCATCAATTATTCCTTTAAAAATTAGAAAGTACAAATATAAAAAGAGAAAAAAAATCTTGGTCACCAAAACCATGATCCTGACACAACCATAGCTAGCATTTTGTTGTTTCTCCTTCACTGCTTTACCCATATAAATCTATATTTTATAAAAGTATGCTCACCCTGCCCTGCAATCTGCTTACTCACTAAATACTTTGTTATAAATAGCCTTCATTTTTAGTAATTATAACTCTAGATCATAATTTTTATTTTTATTTTTGGTAGGTCATAGGTTCACATGGTTTAAAATTCAAAAAGTAGAAAAGACTATTTAGCCCAAACCACCCATCTTCATTTCCCACTCACCCAATCCCTTCTTTTTCCAAATTATTATATATGAGTAGTTCAAATCATGTTAAAAGTTACAGCACGGCCCTGACTGGCGTGGCTCTATGGGTTGGGCCTTGCCCCATAAACCAAGAGGTTGTCGGTTCCATTCCCAGGTGGAGGAACATGCTCGGGCCAGGTCCCCAGCTGGGGGCCTGTAGGAGGCAGACTGGTTGTTGTTTCTCTCCTGTACTGATGTTCTTCTCCCTCTCTCCCTCCTTTCCCCTCTCTCTAAAACTAAATAATTTTTTTTTAACAAAGGCTACAAGCATATTCTAGGATGAATAAATTATTATTTTCCTCAGTTAATCCCCCATTACTGGATACTTAGGTATTTTTTCCTACTGGCTTACATTATAAACAACACTTTGATTTAACGCCCTTATGCCGTTGCCTTTACCCAGTCATTCAATTATTTCCTTAGGAAAATTCCTAGTGGAGTAGCCAGGTCAAAGAGTTGACACTTTGTAGGGGAGGGATCTTTTGTTTTCAAATTTCTTTTTACAAAGATTATGTACAACTTTCCTATACCTAGGCCCAGCTAGGCTAACAGACTGTGCCATCAGATGGACCACAATGCTGTTCTTTTAATCTTCATTTCTTTTGTAATCAGAAATGTTGAGTCAAGTTTATTCGGTATCTATGTACAAATGAATTTCTTGGAAGATGACCTCAGGTCACTGCCTCTACTTCTTTACTCCCCATTGCCTCTTCAACTCCTTAAAATATGGGACCCATTCCCATCCTTCCCCCAACAAGATGCTCCAGCAAAGTTTGCCACAGAAGCACCCAACCAAACAGCCCCTTCCCATCCTCATCCTTTTCAATTTCCCTTTGTCGCTGAACATAAAGATCAGACCAGACTCTTAAAAATTTTTGTGGTTGGCCCTGGTTGGGTTGCTCACTTAGTTGGGGTGTTTTCCCATATACCAAAAGGTTACAGGTTTGATTCCCGGTCAGGGTACATACTTATGTTACATGTTCGATCCCTGGTTGGAGCACACATGGGGAGGCAACCAATCGATATTTCTCTCTCTGTCTCCCTCTCTTTATTCTCTCTCTCTCTCTCTCTCTCTCTCTCTCTCTCAAATCAATAGAACAGATCCTCAGGTGAAGATTTTTTTTTTTTTTTAATTGCGGTTGTTAAACTGAGCCTGTTTCGTTTTGGTCTTTTTCCCCCCAAGACTTGCTTACTTGCTTATTTATTTATTTATTTATTTATTTATTTATTTATTTATTTATTTTCAGAGCGGGGAAGGGAGTGGGAAAGAGGGGGGAGAAGCATCAATGCAAGAGAGAAACATCAATCAGCTCCCTCTGGTACATACCCTGACTGGGGACCAAACCCGCAATCCAGGCATGTGCCCTGACCAGGAATTGAACCAGTAACCTTTTGCCTTGAGGGACAACTGAGGCACACCATTCAGGGCACTTGTTTTTTTAAATCCAGCTTTGTTTACAGAATTCACAATTTTATGTATCTAATTCGTGTTTTGATGACCATAATCAGTCATGTAACCATCATCACCATGATCATAATCTAGAGTATTTCCATCACTCGAAAAAGTTCTCTTGTGCCTCTTTGCATGCAATCCCTTCCCATCCCCACTTCCTGGTAACCATTAATCTGTTTTTTATCACTACAGTTTTGCCTTTTCTCAAATTGTATGTAAGTGGAATCATATAGTACTTGGGGTTTTGTTTCTGGATTCTTTCACTTTACATCATGCTTTTAAGCTTCATCACTGTTTTTGTGAGTAGCCTTCATTCCTTTTAACACCATTATATGGCTCTACCACAGTTTGTTTATCGATTCCCAGGTTGACGGACTTTTGGGTTGTTTCCAGTTTTGAGCTATTTTGAAAACAGCTATTAAAAACACTCAGGTACAACTCTTTCTGTGAACATAAGTTTTTTTTATTTCTCTTGGGTAAATTCTTAGGAGTGGAATTGGTGGGACACTGTGGGGGTGTATGCTTAACTTCATAAGAAACTGCAAACCAGGTTTCCAAAGTGACTCTACCATTTTACATTCCCACCACGATGAAAGAGAACTCCAGTTGCCCCACATCTTCACCAGCATCACAGTGATTGGTTTAATGTGACCCACACAGGGCTGATCAGAATTCCCTGGTGAGTCTGATCTATGAAAGCTGGGGAAAGAAAGGTCTCATTTTCTTTGACATGAATGAGCTGTTAAAATAATACAGGCTTGGTGCACTTTCTACTGTCAGTCTTTATAATTTTAGTCCCATTAACAGACCAGAAGTGGCATTTCATTGTGATTTGAGAGTGCATTTCCCTAATGACAGTGAATTTTATCTTCTTTAATTAAATTTTTAATTAAAAAATTATGATAACACGTGCTCACGGTTTTAAAGTAATTCAAAAAGTAAAAGGGAAAAGGGAATCTTTTTCATACCTTCGGTAACCCTGTGAAGGTTACAGCTGAGGAAACTGAGAAATGGGTCACTCCCCCGCCCCCCATCCCCCCACCCCCCCAGGCCAGTTACATAGCCAGAAAGCCAGGGCCTGGGATTTAAGCTAAGCCAATCTGGCTCCAAAGCCACCTGTAACCATTTTTACATAAATGAGAGCATCTCCTGTTCTATTGTGCTTCTGACACTTTTCACTGCAAGTATCTTTGGTCATCAGTCCTTATTGCTATCCTGTATTTGTTTTAACACTTGATATACTTCACTGAAGGATATGCCATTATTTATTTAGCAGGTTCCCTATTGATGGATACTTAGGTCATTTCCAAATGACCTAAAATTGTTTATTTCTGGAGCATGCTACAAAAAATAATGCTTCAGTAGATATCCTGGTTCAAATCTCTCTGAATGCATGTGTAAGCATAACCGTCCAATAGATACCTAGGAGTGGAATTACTGGGCCAAGAGTGTGTGTCTTTAATATTTTTGAATTCCTATTTCCCCACATCCTCTCTAACACAGTGTTAAACTTTACCAATTCTTGCCAATCTGGTAAGTTTTTTTAATGACAACTTTTCATTGTTTTATTGTGAATTTCTTCCATTATGAGTGAGCCTGTGTATGTTTTCATGTCTTTAAAATTCAGTTGAAGAGATACAAACTTCCATTTATAAAATAATCACAAGGATGTGATATACAACATAGGGAAGACAGTCAATAATATTGTAATATTTAAAGGGATTAAGAAGTATACACTGGCAGTTACAAAATAGTCACAGGATGTAAAATACAACACAGGGAATATAGTCAATAGTATTCTAATAACTGTATGTGGTGCCAAGTGGGCACTTGAAATATTGGGGAGGTCACTTTGTCTAAGTGCTATGCTATACACCTGAAACTAATAAAAAATAATATTGAATGTAAATTGTAACTGAAAAATAAAATTCAAAGGAACTGTAATATTTGCACAGTGACAGATAGTAACTAGACTCATTGTGCTGATCATTTCATAATGTATAAAAATATCAAATCACTATGTTATATACGTAAAATAAACTTAATATTGTATGTGAACTTTAATTCAATTTTACAAATAAAAATGACAGTGAATTGCATCTCCAGCAAAGAAACAAAATTCTCCTTGAGATGCCCGGTGGTATCACACCTGGCCCCTGGTTTTACCTTTATTTTTCTGATTTATCTTCCTTCTCCCTCTTCTTTGCCGGCTCCTCTTCCTCCCGTTTCCTTCTCCAAATGACCATTCTTCATGGTTTTCTCCACAGCCCTCTGCTCACTCTACTTCACACTCTTGGGCTCCCTTGTTCTTGCCCTCAGCTGCCATTGTCCTCTCTTTGTATACAATTTTAATCTCTGGGAACTCCAGATCCACATTGTCAATCACCTTCTAGACATTTCTGCCTCAACACCCTTCAAACACCTAAGTCTCTTCTCCCTTCAAATCTGCTCTTCTTCCCAAAATGTCAGCCAGTGGCACTTACAGACATAGGCAGTCAGGCAAAAACCTGGAGGTCATTTTACCCTCACCCCCAGTCCAATTGTAGTAGGAAGTTAGATGGGCAACAGCAGCGTAGGAAGGATGGGCCAGGTGCAGAGGGTTACTTGGGCAGAGAGCCCCAAGTACGTAGCAATGGGCAATACTACAGACCTTTTATGGCCACTCCACTAAGCATTAACCCTGGAGATGACATGTAGGCTCAACTACGTTTCAGCTCCAAGCCCAGAAGAGTGGCAAAACCAGGCAGAATGCCATGACCGCCTGAGGACCAGCTGCAGTGACCAATGACCCCCTTGCCCTAGCACCAGCCAACTACTGGAGACCATGGCCCTGAGGAGACACACCAAGAAAGCTGATAAATATTCTATTGAGATCCTCTCCATCACAGCTCTCTTATGGAGCACACTCACACCTTTCTCCACCTCCTTCTTTTCCCAAGGCATTCTCTCTCTCTCTCTCTCTCTCTCTCTCTCTCTCTCTCTCTCTCTCTCTCTCTCTCTTTCTCTCCCCTTCCCACCCCCTCCTTCTCCCAGCACACCTACCTTTCCCCCCTCTTTTGCCCCTCAAGTTCTCTCTCTCTCCTCTAAGCTCCAAGGGCCTTTATTTAGCTGTAACTTTCCTGAGTCCATTTCTTCTACAACTCACTTCTACCTCTGTGACTTTCTAAATAAACTTTCTCTTATAATTTGAGTCTTGGCCCTGAATTCTTCTCTTAGCCAGAGCTCAAGAACTGAGATTGCTGAACCGAGGTTAAGACTTGTTGCCATTTTTCTACCACTAACACAATCAGTCACCAAGCCCTTGAATGTTAAGCAGCCTTAAAAAGAGAGTTGTTCCAATGCCTTGGACCAGAGCCATGACCCACAAATATAGTTTGGGCATAGAGGTCTTTATCAGTGGCTTCTTTAAAACTTGGGCCTGCATTCCTCTCTATGTGATCCCATAGTAGCTCTTTTATCTAGCTTTTTACATGACTGTCAGCTAACTCCTTTTATCTTAGGATGTTTTATTGTGATTAGAAAGGTTATTGAATATTGTGACTTTTACATGGGTAATGGCAGCCTTAGGGCCTCATCTGTAGATTCAGCCATGGGCAGTTTGGGATGGCCCAGGCCCAGGAAAGGGTATACTGCTGCTGTTGGCTCTTAAGAGAAAACTGAAGATAAACCTCCAAACTGGGGCAAAGGCTTGCTTCTATCTTCTCCAGGTGTACAGCAAATAATAATCATAATCACATTGATTAAACTTTTACTATATGCCAGACACTATGCTGATGTGCTACACAAATGATCTCATTTAATCTTCACAGTGGCCTATGAAATGAGTACAGTGGTCCCCTCACCTTCGATCGCACTTTCTGTGGTTTCAGTTACCCATGGTCAACCACAGTCTGAAAATATTAAATGGGAAATTCCAGAAATAAACAATCCGTAAGTTTTAAATTGTGTGTCATTCTGAGTAGTGTGTGTTATGCAAACAGTTTAGTATTGCTTGGCAGTTCTACAGAAATAACCCTAAACACTGGCTGTGAAAAACACGAGTTTATTAGGACTTAGCATGCACACTGGGGACAGTCTGCTTGTGAAGCCTCTACAACATATGCTTCCCCAGAACAGGGTTATGAAGAGTTCAGAAAACAAATCGAACAGAGCATGCAGGGCGGGGATCACGGGCTCTGCACATCAGTGGGGCCAGGCTCAGGAGCATCCTGCCAGGCACATTCCACTGGGGAAAGAAGAAAAAGCTCTGAAAGAGCCTTAACCAGACACCACAAGCTACAACTGATCCCCAGGCCCTGGTCCACTAAACCCAGTAGAGCAGAGAGAATAGAGACAGGTGCAACAGGGGGTGTTAGGGCCTCAACCAGCCTCAGTGTCCTGGCAGAGCTGCTGCCTGTGCCAAGCAGGAAAGAGCTGCCCCTTTTACACAGATTGACCTCTTAGAGGAAATGGTCAGTAAATACACCAAAAACCATTCATTATTAGACAGGATCTGGGACAGACCAAGATGTATGGCAAGGGGCCTGGGGAACTCTCCAAGGGCAAGGGGAAGGCAAGGGGAAGCTGGAACACCCAGGGTTCCCATCCACCTGATCACACCAGAGACCTCATCTGGAGACAGGTAGAAAAGGTACTGGCAGTCCTCCTGGGGTCATTAAAAGAACCACTCCTGGGCCCAGGGCAATGGAAATCCAGCAGGGCAGAACAGTGAGGTCCAGCCAAATCCTAAGGAGGCTGCCACAGACTGTAGATCATTTATAGTTTCAAATAGGCTGCCTAGGGCCAGACTAGGACAACATCTGACATCACCAGGGGTGGATCCAGAAATAGAAGATAGTGGTAAGCACTGGATTCAGCTGCAACAAATTCCACTTCAGTCTTCATGGTTTGCATTATTTCCTCTCCTGCATAGCTTCTTAACATTCATTTCTTTTCCTTCAAGTTTGTGCCTATTACATCACTAGAGTTTATATTATAATTTATTTCAAATCTCATATTTTGCTCCTTCCTTCTCTTACTCCAGTTTTCCTATTCCCTCCTCTTCTTATTTTTCTTTTAAATTTTATTTTCTCTCTTGCTATGATTTGTTTCTATTCTGCACTCCTACTATCTCTTCCCCCTCCAACCTCTCAGAACCACTTTTCTTGTCATTAGTCTTCTCGTATTCTTTTTCCAGTTCTTAAATATCCTTCTTCTCTCTCCACCTTTATCAACCCTTGCTTGTTGGTTCTGGGTACAGTGATTGTTGTTGCATTTCTTCAATTTTATTTCTACATCTTCACTATTTTTGTGTTTCAAATCTCAGATTTTGCTGTTCCCCTCTCATACTCCATTTTGTCTTCCTCCTGCCCTTTCCTTTTTTTATTGTTTTAAATTTCAATATTTTCCTGTATTAAATGGTTTTCATCCCTCACTCATAGTATTCCTTCTTTCTCTATCCTCTCAAAATCACTTTTCTTTCATCTAGACATCTCTTAAGCTTTTATTTCTTTCTTCTTCCTTCACATTCTCATCCCACCTATACTAATCTTTGCTCGTTTGTTGTTGATATTGCTGTGGTGGATCTTTTTCTCCAATTTGGTTCCTAGTTTTTTCACTACATATTTTTTAAATTTTTGTTTAAACCTAATACTATACACCTCCCTTCTCTTACTCCATTCTGCCTTCTTCCCTCATTTTTTTTATTTACAATGAAAATTTTATTTTCTCTTCCTCTCCACTTTGTTTCTTTTCACTACTCTTTTTATTCTCCTCCCTCTACCCTCTTAAAATCATTTTTCTTTCAGTTAGTCATCTCATAATCATTTTTCCTTTCTTATAATAGTCTTACTCTTTTTATACCCTTATTAATATTGGGTCAATTGCTGTTGATAGTGTGGTTGTGGGTGGGGGTTATTTTTGTCTGTTTGGGTTTGTTTCCTGGGCTGTTTGGTTTTGTTCTGACGGCACCTGTATAATAGCATACAAGATGTGGAGGGTGGTGACTCTCAGTCAACCAGCTGGAGTGAAGGACCCACAAAAGAATGACCCAACAACAACCAAAACCCAATTACAACCAGAGAGCCAACACAAATGTCATAAAAGGCATCCCAAGAGCATCAAGTTAGGAGATCAAGGAGACTGCACTACTGAGCCCCACAGGTCTCCTACCACAAAAGGTCACACCATGAAGACAGGTAGTCAAAGTAGATCAATCTAATACTCAGAGACAAACAAGAAGAGTCATCTAAAATGGAGAGACAAAGAAACAACTCCCAATCAAAAAGAAAGAAGGAATCCCCAGAAAGAATGCTAAATGAAACTGAGGCAAACAAAATATCAGACACTGAGTTCAAAATAATGGTTATAAGGATGCTCAAGAAGCTCAATGAGAACTACAAGGAACTCCATGGAAGCTGCAAAGAACTTACTGTGAACTACACCAGCATGAAAAACGACGTAGAAACTATCAATGAGAGCAAGGAGGAAATGAATACAACATCTAAAATGAAGAACACAGTAGAAGGACTTAAAAGCAGGCTAGATGAAACAGAGGATCGAATCAGCAAGCTCTGGGACAAGGTAGAAAAAAACTCCCAGACAGAGCAACAAAATGAAAAGAGACTCAAAAAGAATGAACAGGGTTTAAGGGAACTGCAGACAACATGGAACATAATAATATCTATATCATAGGGATACCAGAAGGAGAAGAAGAGGATCGAGGGATAGAAAACCTGTTTGGAAAAACTTATGACATAAAACTTCCCTAACTTCATAATAGAAAAAAAAATCATGCCAGTCCAGGAAGCACAGAGGGTCCAAATCAAGATGAACCCAAAGAGACCCACTCCAAGACTCATGATAATTAAAATGGCAAAATTTAAAGGCAAAGAGAAAATCTTAAAGGCAGCAAGGAAGAAACAGCTAGTAACATACAAGGGAGCTCCAGTAAGGATATCAACTGATTTCTCAACAGAAACACTATAAGCCAGAAGGGAATGGCAAGAAATATTTCAAGTAATGAAAAGCAAAGGACTGCAACCAACACTCCTCTATCCAGCAAGGCTCTCATTTAAAATGGAAGGTGAAATAGTTTCCCAGACCAAAAAAAAAAAAAGGCTAAGAATATACCTCCACCAAACCAGCATTGCAAGAGATGCTAAAGGGACTTCTTTAAGAAGAGAGAGAGAGAGAGGAACACAGGTACAAAGGGGGAAAATGGCACTGCATAAGTGTCTATCAATTATAGCCTTAAATGTAAATGGATTAAATGCTCCAATAAAAATACATAGGGTAGCTGAATGAATAATAAAACTTGACCTGCATATATGCTGCCTACAAGAGATCCACCTCAGAACAAAAGACCTACACAGACTGAAACTGAAGGGATGGAAAAAAAATCTTCCAAGCAAATGGACAGGAAAAAAAAGCTGGGGTAGCAATACTTATATCAGACAAAATGACTTCAAAACAAAGACCATAAAAAAAGACAAAGAATGACACTTCATAATACTACAGGGAATAATCCATCAAGAAGCTATAACCCTTGTAAACATTTATGCACCCAATATCGGAGCACCCAAATATATACAGAAAATCTTAGAGGACTTCAAGAAAGATATTGAGAGCAAAATGCTCATAGTATGGGGATTTTAACACACCGTTGTCAACAATGGATAGATCTTCCAGGCAAAGAATTAACAAGGATATTGTGGCATTGAACAACACTCTAGATTAAATGGACTTAATTCATATATACAGAACCTTTCACCCCAAAGAAGCAAAATATACATTCTTTTCAAAAACACATGGAACATTTTCAAAGATAGACTACATGATAGGGCACAAAACAAGCCTGAACAAATTCAAGAAAATTGAAATCACATCAAACTTCTCAGATCACGATGGCTTGAAACTAGAAACCAGCCTCAAAGAAAAAACTCAAAAACATTCAAATTCATGGAGACCAAATAGCCCGATATTAAACAATGAAAGAGTTAACAATGAGATCAAGGAAGAAATAAAAAGTTTCTGGAAACAAATGAAAATGAACACACAACAGCCCAAAACCTATGAGAAACGGCAAAGGCAGTCTTGAGAGGGAAGTTCATAGCAATACAGGCCTACCTAAACAAGATAGAAAAATCTCACATAAACAACCTAACCCTACATCTGCAAGAACTAGAGGAACAACCACAAAGAAAGCCCAAATTGAGGAGAAGTAAGGAAATAATCAAGATCAGAGTAGAATTAAATGACATAGGGACTAAAAGAACAATTCAAAGGATCTATAAATCCAGAAGCAGCTTCTTTGAAAAGATAAACAAAATTGACAAGCCTCTAACCAGATTCATAAAACGGACTCTCAGTCAGCCAGCTGGAGTGAAGAAAAAAAGAGAGAGGACCCAAATAAATAAAATCAGAAATGAAAGAGAAATTACAACTGATACCATAGAAATACAAAGGATTGTAAGAAGTTACTATGAACAACTATATGCCAAGAAATTTGACAACCTGAGAGAAATAGACAAATTTTTAGAAACATATAAGCTTCCAAATCCAAATCAAGAAGAAGTGGAGAGCCTGAATAGACTGATAACAACTAGTGAAATTGAAGCAGTAATCAAAAAAACTCCCAGCACACAAAAGCTCTGGACCAGATGGCTTCACAGGCAAATTTTACCATACATTTAGGGAGGAGATAACTTCTATCCTCCTCAAACTATTCCAGAAAATTCAAGAAGAGGGAAGACTCCCAAACACTATTTATGAGGCCAATATTATCCTAATTCCAAAACCAAGTAAAGACACAACAAAGAAAGAAAACAACAGACCAATATTGCTGACGAATATAGATGCTAAAATCCTCAACAAAATCTTGGCAATCTGAGTCCAGCAATATATTAAAAAGGCCATATACAATGATCAAGTGGGATTCATCCCAAGGATGCAAGGATGGTATGATATTCACAAATCAATAAATGTAATACACTACATAAACAAAATGAAAGACAAAAATCACATGATTGTATAAATGGATGCAGAAAAAGCATTCAGTAAAGTACAGCACCCATTCATGATAAAAACACTCAGCAAAGTGGGAGTAGAGGGAGCACACCTCAAAATAATAAGGGCTATATACCAGAAACCTACAACCAACATCATATTCAATGGGCAAAAACTAAAAGCTTTTGCCCTAAGATCAGGAACAAGACAAGGGTGTCTTCTTTCACCACTTCTATTCAACATAGTATTGGAAGTTCTAGCCACAGTGATGAGACAAGAAAAAGAAATAAAAGGCATCCAAATTGGAAAGGAGTAAGTAAAACTGTCACGGTTTGCAAATGACATGATAGTATACATAGGAAACTCTATAGACTCCACCAAAAATCTACTCAACCTATTAAGTGAATTTGCCAAAATAGCAGATACAAAGTTAATATTCAGAAATCAAAGGCATTTTTGTATACAAACAATGAGCTATCAGAAACAGAAACTAGGAAAAAATGCTATTTATTACAGCAAAGAGAAAAATAAAGTATCTAGGAATAAACTTAACCAAGGAGGTAAAAGATCTGTATTCAGAAAACTACAGGACACTGGGGAAAAAAAAGAAATTGAGGAATACACGAATAAATGGAAGCATAAAATGTGCTCATGGATTGGAAGCATTAACATCATTAAAATGTCCATAATACCCAAAGCAATCTATAGATTCAATGCAATCCCTTTTAAAATACTAATGATATATTTCACAGATATAGAACAAACATTTCAAAAATTTACATGGAATGATAAACAACTCTGAATAGCTGCAGCAATTTTGAGAAAGAAGAACAAAGTAGGAGGGATCACAATACTTGACATCAAATTATTTTATAAGGTCACTGTAATCGAGTCTGGTACTGGCGTAAGAACAGACACATAGGCCAATAGAACAGAATAAAGAGCCCAGAAATAAGCCCATGTCTCTATGGTCAATTAATATTTGACAAAGTGGGGAGAAGCTTAAAATGGAGTAAAAATAGCCTCTTCAGTAAATGGTGTTGGGAGATCTGGACAGCTATATGCAAAAAACCGAAACCAGAATAAACTCAAGATGAATACACCATACACTGGAATAAATTCAAGATGAATAAAAGATTTAAATGTAAGCCAGTGCAACAGAGAAGTCCTAGAGGAACACATAAGCAGTAAAATTACAGATCTCCCATGCAGTGATATTTTTGCCAATATATCTCTTAGGGCAAGGGAAATAAAGGAAAGAATAAACAAATGGGACTACCTCAAACTAAAAAGCCTTTGCTCAGCTAAAGAAAACATCATCAAAATGAAAAGGGAACCAACTGTATGGGAAAACATGTTTGCCAATGATTCCTTGGACAAGGGCTTGATCTCCAAAATATATAAAGAACTCACATGATTCAACAACAGGAAGACAAACAATCCAATTAAAAAATGGGCAAAGGACCTAAACAGACACTCCTCCAAGGAGAACATACAGAGGACACATAGATATATCAAGGGATGCTTAGTATCACTAGCCATCAGGGAGATGCAAATTAAAACCACAATGAAATACCACCTCACACTGGTCAGAATGGCCATCATTAACAAATCAACAAACAATAAGTTCTGGTGAGTGTGTGGAGAAAAGGGAAACTTAATACACTGTTGGTGGGAATGCAGACTGGTATACCACTGTGGAAAAGAGTACAGAATTTCCTCAAAAAAACTGAAAATGGAACTGCCTTTTGATCCAGCCATTCCACTGCTGGGATTATACCCTAAGAATCCTGAAACACCAATTCAAAAGACCCTTTGCACCCCTATGTTCATAGCAGTGTTATTTGTAACAGCCAAGTGCTGGAAATAGCTTAAGTGCCCATCAGTAAATGAGTGGATCAAAAAACTGGTACATTTACACAATGGAATACTATGCAGCAGAAAGAAGGAACTCCTACCCTTCACAACAGGATGGATGGAACTGGAAAGCATTATACTAAGTGAAATAAGCCAGATGGTGAAAGACAAATACCATATGATCTCACCTGTAACAGGAACCTAATGAACAAAACAAACAAACGAGGAAAATAGAACCAGAGGTGTGGAAAAAAGGAACAGGCTGACAGTGGACAGAGGGGAGAGTGGAGGGAGAGAAGGGGGGAAAGAAGGGGAAGGGTCTAGTCAAGGAACATGTATAAATGACCAAAGAACATTGACAACAGGGTAGGGATTGACTGTTAGCTGTAGGGGGGTGGGGCATGGCAGTGGAGAGCAACAAGGGGAAAATTGGGACAACTGTAATAGAATAACAGTAAAAAAAAAACACACACACAACAAAACAGAGCATGCAAGTTGGATGCACTTGCGTTCAAGCTGTGTGAGATCAAAACGCCAGCTATCTGGGTCTACATTTGAAAAGTTTCTTTTTGGCTGTTCCTTGACCAAGGAGCTGGTCAGGTTCCCAAGTTTCCTCAGTCCTCTTACAGATGGGAGAGGGAGTTGGAGCTTGGAAAGGGGCTCATGTTCTCATACATCGCACACTCCACCCCAACATGGGTACCTACTTTCCCCAATTCCATACAGTCTGCCTGTAATCTGCCTGTAACATCTTCTGCATATATCATGGGTAGGGAGAAGGATGGGTGAGACATTGCATCCATATTCTACAGCAACAATATAACATACAGCAAAGGAATGACAGACTTATACATATCACCATCAGAGTACGTAAAGTTGATCACCAGCCTCAAGACAACTTTCCAAACTATGTTGAGATAGGATCATTCTGTAAGGTTGACTGGATTTGTTTTCCAAGGCATGCCAGTGGTAGCAGAGAGGAGGTATCTCCAAACACACCCAATGGTCTGAAATATTGGACCAAAGAGCTACTTCCTCAGCCATTTTGCAACGTTGTTAGTTAGCCTGCACTGAACTAAGGAGAATGAGACAAAGATTTAGTAGGCACCAACAAAGGCAAATCAGCACCAGTGGGTAGTATACAGACTGCTGCTCCCTCCTGGATAAGAATAGTGGCTTGTTCAGGTGGTCTCCCTGGCCTCCTACCCCATACCTTTAGACCCATGACGTGCCCCCAGGCTAGAATGCTAGCTGTGAGAGAAAGAGTATGAATCTTCCAGATAGAAACTGCCCTGGCTGGCGTAGCTCAGTGGACTGAGTGTCAACCTGTGAACGAACGGGTCGCTGGTTCGATTCCTCAGTCAGGGCACAAGCCTGGGTTGTGGGCCAGGTCCCCAGTAGGGGGTGCGTGAGAGGCAACCACACATTGACATTTCTCTCCCTCTCTTTCTCCCTTCCTCTCTGTCTAAAAATACAATAAACAAAATCTTAAAAAAAAAAAAAAAGAAAGAATTAAGGTACCTGCTCTGATAAGTCTCCCAGGGTTATTTACTTGAATAGTAATTGGTCATTTACCAGTTATGGTAGGTTGTATAAGGAAGCCCAGGGCAAGACCCTGCCCCCATGGGGCCAGTAGAGCACACCAGCAGGTACCAGTTTGAGTTTCCCAGGGCTAGGTTAATACACTAGTTTCAGGGTGTATGCCCTGGGGTGCTGGCAACAACAGGTTATTCTCTGCTCCCCTAGAAGGTCTTATCTTAGTATCCGTTGTTGGAACTTTCAGTCTCAGTGGGGATGCTTATGTCTGCTGTAGCCTCTGGAATGCTGCAGGTCAATCTGGCTGAGGCTTTTCATCCATGGTAAGTAGTACGTCAGAAAGTCTTGTGGTACATTCTCTTAATGACCCTCCCTCAGTTTTCAGGATATTTATCAACAGTCCAGTATAATGCTCTATCAGTCCAGCTCCTGTTGGATTATAAAGGGAGGTGCAGTTGCCATCATCCAATGTTGTGGCTCTCAGCCCTGTGCTGTACATAATGTCCTGTAAAATGGGTTCCTTGGTCACTTTCAATAGTATGCAAAGTACCATACATAGCCAGTAGTCTGTAAGACCCATATTGTAGCCTGATCCACTCTCTTGCTGGGAGATGCTTGCCTCAAACCCTTTGTGGCATCTACACAGGTTAGTGCACACCGAGCTTCCTTCCAACAGTGGTAGAGGACCTATATAGTGTACTTGCCACCTTGTCCAGAGATTGTGTCCTTTCTTTATCTATCTTGTTGTTGCTGGCAAGGGACATGGATGCCACTCCATACATACAGAATACTGTTGACCAGCTGTAACAATGTCAGTCATTTTCAGTGGGAGGCCCCGGGCTGTTGCCCATAGGGTTTCCTGTGCTGCGTGTTTCATTTTCCTGTGTAGCCATGTAGCCAGGTCTTCTGCTGGGGCCTCTTCTAGCCATCGAATATGAACGAGCACATTGCTTCAGCATTCCCTGGACCTTATAATGGTTGATGTCCTGAGATGTGATATAGGGTCACCTCCTTAGACTGTACAACATCAATATGTCAGCCTACATGATTTGTCCCCACAGGGGTCTGTGGTGATAGCCCAGTCTTGAGCATGCCATTGCTCTATACATAAGGTAAGGCCTTTGAAAACTGTCCAACTATCCATACAGATGACTATTGAGCTTGGTTCATTTACAACTACCAGTCATACCACCCTTAATTCAGCCCATTGATTACTGCATACAAATGGTTCCCATGAGGAGATGGTCCACAATAGCTTGCCATTTAAAGGGTTGCCCTTTGCATGAGCTATCAGTATACCATGCTTTGGGTGGTACTAGAACCTCCCCTGCTTTCACTGGCAAAGGGCCAACGGGCTCTTCCTTGAGTGTCTTTGAAGCATCTCCAGACGCAAAGGTGGTTGGCCCCAACATCTGCAGTTCCTGGCTAAGAGGGGATGTTGCATGGACATGTCTCTGCTGTAGGTAAACACTCCATTTTGTTATAGTTTGTGTCTGTGCTATGCCAGGCTTTAGAGTGTGAGACACGTCATGCAGGTGATCCTTGATGGGACAGGTGGTCTGCACCATTATAGCAGAGCTTCCAGTTACAGGTTTGGTTGCTTGCAAAGTTTGGTAGGTGGCATAGAGCTGTTTCATTATTAAACTGTATCTTTCTTGAGCCCCTTTCCATGCCTGGAACCAAACCCCTGTGTTGCTGCCAGAGACCCCATGACACCTTCTCCTGGGTTACATCCAATTCTCCAGGTAGGGCTGAATCATAGATACCAAGTGGCTGTGGCTGTTTAATTGCTTGTTTTGCTTCCTCAAAAGCCCACTGATGCTTCTTCTACCAATCCCACTGTTGTCCTTTCCTTGTAAGAGTAAACAAAGGTTTCAGCGTCTGGGATAAAGGCTCTCCAATAACTTAGTAATCCAACAAATTCTTGCAACATTTTCCTCATAGTAGGTAAAGGATAAGTTTGTATTTTATCTATAACAGCATTAGGTAATACTTTCCTCTTACTAAACCAGATAACACCCCAGAACGTGACAGATAGCCCAGGCCCTTGTATTTTGTTGGGGTTTGTTACCCATCCTTGTGCTTCTAGGTGCACTCCCACCCATGGAACACACTCTTCGAGACTTGGAAGAGAAAGAGAGGTTCGCCTAATGTCCCTTTCCAGCTTGACCTCTTCTTGGACTTTGACTAGAGCTGCCTTCACGGCTAGCTCTGCCTCCCTGATGCATTGCACTGCCTGTAGGGGAGGCCAGGTGACTGTTGCTCCAGCTGCTCTAAGTTCCTTGCATTTTGCCAGCGGTAAATTCTGTACCATTGATTCCAGGACCAAAAGTAGACCTCCTAGCATTTTGGGGGCAACCTCATACTCATGCTCTAGGTTCCTCTAGTCTAGCACCTATGTTGTTCCACTAGTGTTCCAACTTTCCTTTCTGATCACCAGCTGCCATCTCAGGTCTGTTTCCTTGAAGTTGGCCATTAATCCTTTCAGTGAATACTTACTAAATAATCTCTGATAGGCACTGGGCAGAAGACAAAAACAGTGCCAACCTCTGTGCTTCATATATGTATATGTATGTATATATACATACGTATAATATAATCTCCATAAATATTTTTTGAATGAATGAATAGGCACTGCCCATGCTCTGCAGGCTACAGAAGAAGACAGATTAGCAAACAGAGTTAGGAGCCCAGGTGCTAAGTTCTATGACAGGCAGAATACAAGTTTCTAAGAGTGCAGCACAGGCTTTCTGCTTAGGGAAACTTCCCAGAACACTTCCTGGAGGAAGTGGGGTTTAAGCTGAAGCCTGAGGCATGGCTTGGTTAACCAAGGGAAGGAGGACGAGGCAGGGGGAGGATGAGGTTTATATAAGAGGAAAGCTTCACCCCACTGATGGAAAACAGGGGAGTATGCCACTACAACAGGCCAAAAACATCAAGGAATTTCTGCAAGATACACTGAGCTTAAACCAGATTGAGAGGAGGTATTGCCAAGCCATGATTCATTCCAGGTTCAAGAAAGAAGCCCATCAAGGAGAAGGTGAAGGGGACCAAAAGATTCCTGTGACCCCTGCCATCTCCAAGGATACCTGCTGGGACAACAGTGGTTCAGTCTGTGGGTATGAAGGAGAACAAAACTTGATTCTGAGTCTAACCAGTCAAAATGGCAGCATAGGCAGACATGGCTCACCTCTTCGCACAACAACAAAATTACAAATAAAATATAGAACAACCATCGCTCAGAACTGACAGAAATTGAGTTGAATGGAAGCCTGACAACTATAGAATTAAAGAAACCACATCCATCCAGACTGGTAGGAGGAGCACAGACACAGAATGGGCTGGTCCCACATCCACGTGTGGTGGGAGAGGTATCTCAGGAAGGAGGAGTCCCAGCCCCACACCAGGCCCTCCTGCCCAGGGTTCCAGTGCCAGGTAGATTAAGTGCCCACAATTTCTGGCTGCAAAAACCAGCAGGTATTAAGTCAGTGGGAGAAACTTCTGGAGCCCCAAGCAGTTCCTCTTAAAGAACCCACATTGAGACCTGCCTACTCAGACTCACTCCCTCTGGCCCCTGGCACCAGGATGATGGCTTGAGGGGCACCAGTGGCATGCTGGGGGAGGCTGAGGTGTCTTGCATCAAGGCAAGTAGAGGCCATTGTCCCTTTTCTGGGCCCTCCCCCTACAGAGCCAGCAGGCTGGTACCATATCTAAGATTCCATCAACCTGGCTAACAAACACTGTTTGACCCACCTTGGAGATCCCCAGAGACTCTGCCCCACCCAAATTACAGGCCCACCCAAGCTGTTTTTCCATATGAATGGCTGGTCTTGGCTCATGTTGCACAACTAACTCCTCTCAAACAAGCATCAGCTGGCCTCTGTGAGCCCCAGGCTTGGTGCTAGCAGCAGCCAACCTAGATTCACAGCTTGGCTTCACCTGGGAATCTCCAAGCCAAGCACAAGCAGTAACCATTTCAGATTGCTTTATAACTCTGGCAGGTGGCCCCAGGCACAGTACAGGTGGGGGCTGACCTTGGCCTGCACCACCCGGGGAAACCCCAGGGCCAGTGCACCCAGTGGACAGCATCGGAGTGCCACCACCCTGCCCCTGAAGAACTGATCCTCCACAGAGGATGGAGGTTGGTGGTAAGTGATCACAGCCAATCCTTGCAGCTGACTGGCCTGGGGAAATCCCTCCCATTGATCTGCTGATGGCAACCGAGGCTCAACTACAACAGGGGGGTGTACTCAATATACATGAAGGGTGCACCACAGATACCCAGCTTGGGTAACAGGGAGGACCCATAGGACACCTACTACACTAGGCCATACTACCAAGACACAGAGTCAAAGAAGTTCCATCTAATGCATAGAAACAAACACAGGGAGAGCCAAAACATAAGGAGACAAA
Source organism: Mormoops blainvillei (assembly GCA_004026545.1). Taxonomy (NCBI): domain Eukaryota; kingdom Metazoa; phylum Chordata; class Mammalia; order Chiroptera; family Mormoopidae; genus Mormoops; species Mormoops blainvillei. The sequence continues at coordinate 390,899 of PVJD01000157.1, read as the reverse complement.
GAAACATGGCCCAGATGAAAGGATAGATCAAAACTCCAGAAAAAGAGCTAAATGAAATGGAGGTAAGCAATCTCTCAGGTACAGTGTTCAAAACACTGGTTATAAGGATGCTCAAGGACCTTAGTGAGGACCTAAACAGTGTAAAAAAGATCCAGTCAGAAACAAAGGATACACTAATTGAAATGAAGAACAATTTATAGGGAAACAACAGTAGAGTGGATGAAGCTGAGAATCAAATCAACAATTTGGAACATATGGAAGCAAAAAACAACCAATCAGAACAAGAAGAAGAAAAGAGAGTCTAAAAAAAATGAGGATCGTGTAAGAAGCCTGTGGGACAACTTCAAATGTCCCGATGTTCACTTCATAGGGGTGCCAGAAGGAGAAGAAAAAGAGCAAGAAATTGGAGATCTATTTGAAGAAAATAATGAAAGAAACTTTCCTAATTTGGTGAAGGAAATAGACATGCAAGTCCAGGAAGCACAGAGTCCCAAACAAGATGGACACAAAAACTCCAAGACACATCATAATTAAAATGCTAAAGGTTAAAGATAAAGAGATGGGACAGAGGTATGGGAGAATGGGTGAGAGGTGAGAGGATTAAGAAGTACAAACAGGTAGTTACAGAATAGCCATGTGGATGTAAAGTACAGTACAGAAATGGAGTAGCCAGAAAACTTACAGGCATGACTCATGGACATGAACAAGGTTACAGGAGATTTTCTGAGGAAGTGGGGTGATCTGGGTGGAGGGGAGCAAAGGGAGAAAAATGAGGACAACTGTAATCGTATAATTAATAAAATATAATTGAAAAAAGACTTGATTTTGCTAAAGCATCCATCAGTGTCTGCCCAACCCAAGAGATGTATTAGGTTCAATGAGACACTCCCAAGCATAGCCCCCAATGAGACCAGCTGGGCCTGTTAGAGAAGGTGCCATCTCCCCAGTTAAATCTCACTACTACCACACACCTGACATAAAATGAGGACATGGCACAAAGGTGAAATCCCTAGAGCATCTGCCTGGGGCTGAAGCCCCTTCGGGTCTCCACAGGTTGCTGACTCTTTAATAGAGCAAAGTAAAAGTACAGTAAATATCCACTCTCCTCTCCTCTCTTTGTCTGGGCCAAATATGTTTAAACAGATTGTTTAACCCATCTTAACACCCAGGGTTGAGCAAACACGGGCCTCCTTCTATAGGAATGAGCAAATAGAGAACAATGACAACATAGACAGAGATCACACAGGTCAAAGCATAGTGATATGAGGAATGAGGGCAAATGTCCCAGCATTAAGTCACACAGTCCAGAGGACAACATTTAGAGGAAAAGATTTGCTGATTTGTGGTCTTGAGATTTAGAGGCAACTGACTCTCTCAAATAATTCTAAATAAGAAAATATCCCTAACACGGGTGTCCAAACTTGTGTCATCTCGGGGCTGCGCTGGAAGAATTACCTTGGGCCACACATTAAATACACAAACAGTAAAGAAAACAGATGAGCCAAAAAAAGGTTCTAGTAAATTTACAATTTTGTGTTGGGTCACATTCATAGCCACCCTGGGCCACACGTGGCCTGTCAGCCACAAGTTGGACACACCTGCTAGAACATAAAACTATCCGGGAGATTAAAAATATATTTACTGAGATTGAATAGGGCATGAAGGCAGTTAACAGGAGATTAGATGTCTCCTAAAGTCTGAAGAATAGATTCTAAGGTGCTAAAGTTCAGAGAGAAAAAAACTTAAAAAAAAAAAAAAAAAGAACAGCAAATTGGAGATTAGGGATAAATGTGCATGTAATAGGGCCCCCTGAAGAATAGAACAGAGAAGAAAGATTCAACCCTGGCTGGTGCGGTTCAGTCGGTTGGACCATCATCCCATGAACCAAAATGTTGTGGGTTCAATTCCTGGTCAGGGCAGATGCCTAGGTTGCAGGGTTTTTCCCCGGTCGTGGCACATACGAGACAACCAATCGATGTTTCTCACATGGATGTTTCTCTACCATTCTCTAACCAGTGAGCAGGTCCACTCAGAACCTCACAATTTCTGGACATACTTTTGCAGGATCAGGAAGCATACCTGGGCAAAAGCCCTCAACAATGCTGGATATAAGCCTCCTCAGGTGACTCCCAGGGACTTTCATCTCCCAAAGAATTTCCCATGATCTCCCATTCCCTGGGCAAATTCTGCTCTTTGTAACTGGCCTGATGAAATACCTAGAAACTGCTCAACTGGCCAGTCATTTCCAGGAAGGATATAGGCTTCCTCAAAAAGTCCAGACTGAGGTCTGGACTTACTCAGTTCCAGTACTGGGGGCCAGCTCTACCCGCTCTCTTCCCCTCAGGAAATGTGGCCGCCTCTGGCAAGGGGCAGCAGCCAGCTAGGCGCTCAGCCAGAGTACAGAGTCTTCCATCAATAGGGCCCAAGAATTCAGCCCTCTGGAGGGTGTGCCAATGGAGCAAAGGGGAAGGGGGAAGCAGGAGGCATCAAGGTGCTTCCCAGAATGAGCTTCGGGCACCTGGCTGGACCCACAAGCCCCTGCTTATGCCCTGAGGACCTGCCTGGTGGTAACACGGGACCTGGCCTCAGATTTCCCTCAGAACTGGCTGCTCTCATAGGTCCCCAGGACCAGCGCAGGTCTCCAACAGGGCCGGTCTGCTGTCGGCCCAAATCGCTTAACACTAGCTGCCAACTGGCAGCCCCACCACGCTGAGTCCCTTCCAGCTTCAGGGACACTACCTGACATCTTCAGTATGACATTTATTAGAGATCAGTCATTTGTAAATCACCTTCACAATTTTTGTTATATCCACATGCCACTACACAATTAGTTACCTTTATAAAACATCAACCAACTGTTTCCAATTTAAACACATTAATTTATATTCCTACCTAGCATCAGTTGCCAAAAAGAGAAGGCAACTGTAGAATACCATCAAAATAAACAAGGTTAGTAAGCTCTATAAACACCATTGTCTGCTCTTTACAAGAGAGAGACTAGCAAAAATAAAAACCAATGTGTTCAAGACCTATCACCAAACAGATTTTTCTCTGTAATACAATACTATTGATGTCTGTAAGCCACTTTATGAAAGAGACCAGTAGCAGCTTTTCATCTAAATTCATTTTTACCTTCCATAGTGAGAGGGTCAGTGGCTGTCTGAGCCCTGATGGTGGTTTAGTGTGATCTGGGTTCTTCTGAGTAAATTGTGAGTGGAGGCCACTCTCGAGGACTTCTAAGACCACAGGTGGCCTCTCTCCACTCTTTCTCCTTCCAGCTCACCTTGCTGGAGACATCTTTGAAGCCACATGTTGAAGGTGACAGGCTCACTCCTCAGAAGGACTGCATGTCAGAGTTGCCCCCAGCTCTGGACAGTCACCAAAGACTATTAAATGAGCAAGAAATGCATTCTTTGTGTGTGCCATTACACAGCTTGGTCAATTTGTTACAGCTGTCACTTATTAGATGTATAAACCTGGGACAGTTAATCAACTTCACTGAGCCTCATGTGACAAAATGGACCTAACAACCATACCTACCACGTAATGATTTTGTAAGGATTAAATAAGAAAGTGTGCCATATTTACTTCATTTCTCAGGCATATCTTTGTTTTTATTGTTTCTGTTTGTTTTACATTTTTAAGTATATTTTATTGAGTATGCTATTACACTTGTCCCATTTTTTTTTCCTGCCCTATTCTCCTCCGCCGTGCACCACCCCTGCTTCCGGCATCCCCCCAACCCGCCCATAGTTCACATCCATGGGTTGTACATATAAGTTCTTTGGCTTCTCCATTTCCAGTACTATTCTTAACCTCCCCCTGTCTATTTTGTACCTACCATTTATGCTTCTTATTCCCTTGTACCTTTTCCCCCATTCTCCTCCCACCCCCTCCCTACTGATAGCCCTCCATGTGATCTCCATTTCTGTGATTCTGTTCCTATTCTACTTGTTTGCTTAGTTTGTTTTTGTTTTTTTTAGGTTCAGTTGTTTATGGTTGTGAGTTGGTTGTCATTTTACTGTTCATAGTTTAGACCTTCTTTTTCTTAGATTAGTCCCTTTAATATTTCATTTAATAAGGACTTGGTGATAATGAACTCCTTAACTTACTTTACCTGGGAAGCTCTTTATCTGCTCTTCCATTCTAAATGATAGATTTGCTGGATAGAGTAATCTTGGATGTAGGTCCTTGTTTTTCATGACTTTGAATACTTCTTTCCAGCCCTTTCTTGCCAGAAAGTTTTCTTTTGAGAAATCAGCTGATGGTCTTATGGGAACTCTTTTGTAGGTAACTCTCTCCTTTTCTCTTGCTGTTTTTAAGATTCTCTCCTTATCTTTAATCTCAGGTGATTTAATTATGAAATGTCTTGGTGTCTTTCTCCTTGGATCCAACTTCTTTGGGATTCTCTGAGTTTCCTGGACTTGCATGTCTATTTCCCTTGCCAGATTGTGGAAGTTTTCCTTCATTATTTTTTCAAATAAGTTTTCAATTTCTTGCTCTTCCTTTTCCCCTTCTGGCACCCCTATGATTCAGATGTTGAAATGTTTAAAGTTGTCCAGTGGTTCCTAAGCTTCTCCTCATTTTTTTAAATTTTTGTTTCTTAATTCTATTCCAGTCGAATGTTTTATTCTTCCTTCTATTCCAAATTGTTGAACTGAGTGCTGGTTTCCTTCTCTTCACTTATCTTGTTGGTTCCCTGTACATTTTCCTTTATATCACCTTGTATAGCCCTCACTTCTTCTTTTATTGTGCAACTGTACTCAGTCATTTCTGTGAGCATCTTAATTACCAGTGCTTTGAACTCTGCATCTGATAGGTTGTCTATCTCCTTGTTGCTTAATTCTTTTTCTGGAGTTTTGATCTGTTCTTTCATTTGGGCCATATTTCCTTGTCTTGGTGCACCTGTTACATTGTAAGAAGCAGAGCCTTAGGTATTCGCCAGAGTGGGACTACCTACTTTGCTGCATTGTGGCCCTGTATATCGGGGAGGGGTCAGAGAGGGAACAATGCTGTTTGCTCAGCTCTCACCCCACTTTCAACCACTTCCCCCACTACCCACAATCAAATTGGGCCCTTCTGGTGCTGATTCCCAAGTGAGTTGGTTTGTGTATGTTCAAAGACCACATGGGTCTCTCCAATGAACTCTCCTGTGAGGCTAAGAGTTTCTCCTGCCACCACAACCCCCACAGGATTTTATAGCCAGAGGTTTTGAGGCTTTAGTTTTCCACACTGGAACCCTTGGTTGCGTAGTCTGTCTTGCCTCCCAGTTGTTCCTCCTGGCTTATCCATACATGAATGTGGGATATCCTGGCCCACATTCCTCGTCCACCAGAGCCTGCCAGCTGCCACATTGCTGTGCATCCTTGACTCCCGTCTTCCTGTCTCCACACCTCCTACCAGCCTGAATGAATGTTTCTTTAAGTCCTTGGTTTTTAGACTTCCATACAGTTCAATTTTCTGGTGATTCTCATTGTTTTTTGTTTTCAAATGGGTTGTTGTCCTCCTATTGGTTGTACAAGGAAGCAGAGTGTATCTACCTACACCTCCATCTTGGTTAGAAACCCCTAAAGTGGCTGTTTTACACTTTAATGTTTCTGAAATCTAGGTGCGTCTTTTGATAGATAAATACACTTAATATGTTTTTTTTCTTTTGCTTCTTTTTTTCTTTTTTCTTGGGAAACCCTTGTTAAATAAATGGTGTGAGTGACAACTTAGAGGCAAGAACATATGGAAGGTCAATGTCTCAACAGGTGCCTAATAAAGAGTCATTATTTTTTCAGGCAGGCTTTCTCTGGAGCAGGCCTACAACCTTCTTCCTTCTCAAGCGTTCATCTTTATTCTCTCTCCTAAGCTCTATGGGACCCCAGGAGACTTGCATCCATGGGAGCAGTAGGCAGTGGCAGTTTGTCCTGGGCTAAGCCCCGAACCTGCCTCCAAGGCTCCCTTTTCTCTGACTTTGTAGTGAGCTGACAACAGCCTCATCTTGGCCCACTTCTTCCCCATAACATTTCTAGAGAGCCAAAGCAGCCTGCCTAGGCTTTCCCCTGTTGCTTTTTCTATCCTAGGCCCTTCCTTTGTTTCACTGTCCCCAGCTTTAATAAATGTTCTCTCAAAAAAAAAAAAAGACCACCTTGTCTGATATGGCTCAGTGGATTGAGCACTAGCCTGTGAACCAAAATGTCACCAGTTCAGTTCCTGGTCAGGGTTGCAAGCCAGTCCCCTCTCACAACTGATCAATGAGACATCAGTATTTCTCTCCTTCCCTTTCTCCCCCCACCCCTTCTTCTCTCTCTCAAAAGTAAAGTGAAATATTTTTTAAAAAGAGCAATTATTGTTTTTCTTTTGTTTTTTGCAGGTCCATACACAACGCTTTCAGACCGATTCAATCAACCAGTAAATCAGGGATTGCAAACAGGAGGCCTATGGGCTAAATCTGACCCACAGGCATGTTTTCATTGGCCCATTACATTAGAAAGAACTGCCAAAGCATAAAAACTGAAAGCCTTTCTAGAGCACTCTAGGTTCCTGGCTTATTTTTTTTTAATTTGGAAAATCTGACTTCATTGGCCTCCATCCTAGCATGACATTCATCAGTTGGAGCTACAGGTAATGGTCCCCTTTAGAAGCCAGCTTACCACAGTTCCTATCACTTCTTTAAGAACCAGCCATCCTACTCATTTATATAACCCACCTGGCCCCTGTTGGCATTTGACTGTGGGACCCAGCAATAAATAGGATAGTCATTGCTGAGTAACTGTTATGTCCATCTACTCTTTCCCAGGAACTGGGAGCCATTTTGATGAGTGGGGACAGGGCAAGTGGCCACTGCTGTACCTGTACCAGAATGACATACCTGAAGACCAGCATCGGGACAGAGCTGTTCATAGCTGAGGATTGAGATAGTGAAGAGGACCTCTTTTCCTAATCTCATACCTGGTATGAAAGTCACTTTTTAAAAATCTTCATTTTCATTGAAGTGTAACCTACACACAGAAAAGTATACATAGAATAAATACACAGTGCGATGAGTTGTCACCAACTGAGTGCAATGATGCACTCACCCAATCAGGAAGGAGAATATCACCAGCACACTCCAGAAGTCTGCCTCATGTCCCCTTTCAGTCACTAACAACCCCCTCCCCTTGGCTACGCTTTCTTCACCAAGAGTAGCCTTTATCCTGGTTTTTTTCTTAAAGATTTTATTTATTTATTTTTAGACAGAGGGGAAGGGAAGGAGAAAAAGAGGGACAGAAACATCAATGTGTGGTTGCCTTTCATGCACACCCCCCCCACCATGGATCTGGTCTGCAGCCCAGGCATGTGCCCTGAGTGGGAATTGAACCGCGACCGTTTGGTTTGCAGGTCAGTGCTCAATCCACTGAGCCACACCAGCCATGGCCCTTATCCTGACTTTTAACAACAGAGATTGGTTTCTCCCATTTCTGTATTTTACATAAAAGAAAAAATGTAGTACATACTACATGGGTTATTTTGCTCATCATTAGGTTTACAGTTCATATATGTTGTTGCATGTACTTATGGGGGTTCACTCTCATTGTTGACAGTGCTACATGTATGAGAACACCATGCTTTACTTACCCATTCTGCCATCGATGGGCTTTTGGTAGCTCCTAGTTTGAAGTTGTCACAAATAATGCTGCTGTGAATATTCTAGTCCAAGACTCTTGTTCAATAAAGAAATAAATACACAAACCTACACTTATATTTATATGTATATTCTTTCCTTTGCTGTGTGAAAAACAAAATTTCTGGGTCAGAGTATGAGAAAGTCTAGCTTCAGGAGACTAAAGTGATTAGCCAAGTGATTGCACAATTTTCATTCCGACCAGGAGAGTATGAGTGTTCCAGTTGGTCCTCATTCTCATCAACACTTTGTAATTTTCATCTGTCATTGTAGCCATACTAGTGTGTATATGGCTAATGGTCACTGGTTACTGGTGGCTTTAATGGATATTGCTCTAATAACTGAAGACAGTGAGTACATTTTCAAATGTTTATAAGCCATCTGGATATCCCCTTTTGTGAAGAGACTAAAAATAGATAGGACAGAAAGACATCTTTTTTTTCCTTTTGTGTTGTCTTTTTCCCTTTTTTCTCTTTTTTTTTAGCTTGGGGAAGGAGGGGAGGAGGAGGGGAAAGAGAGAGAGAGATCGATCAATATGAGAGAGAAATATCAATCAATTGCCTCTCACATGCACCCCAACTGGGGACCCAACCCACAACCTAGGCATGTGCTCTAACTGGGAATCAAACTCACAACCGTTTGATTTACTACTGGATGATGCTCCAACCAACTGAGCCACACTAGCCAGAGTGTCTGTCTTGTTCTTACTGATTTATAGATCTCTGTATAGTCTACATAAAATTCCTTGGTCAGCATCTTCTTCCCCCAATGCTATTTGCCTTTTCACTTTGTTTATGGAGTTATGAGCAAACTGTTCTTACTTTTCAAACAGTCCTACTTGTTTATTTATCTCTCTATCTATCTATCTATTTATCTTTGGTGGTGGTGGTGGTACTTTTTGTATTCTGGCTGATACTTTGAGTTGTCTGTAAATATGTATTTCCCATTTTCCCTTTGGAACATGCCCAGCTAAATAACTTGACTCCCCAACCTCCCTTATAGACAGGATGGCCGTATGACACAGCTCTAGCTGATGAGATAGAAACAGAAGCCTGTTGGCTCTGGTTGAGTTCCGGGCAGCTTTCCTAATAAAAGCAATCAGCTGTGGCTATACCTCTTCTTCCCTCCACTTTGTGCCCCTCAATTGAAGTTGCAATTTTAAAATATTCATAATACTCTGACTACAATCCCCAACTCTCCCAGGTAGCAGAAAGTGTAGTTTCTACCACTATTCTTGGCTCTCCAAGGAATGCTTAGAAGTTTCATTCCTGCATCACTTGCCATGTCCACCGGCTTGCCTTGGTCTGATTTGTGACTACTCAAGACTCAGCAGTTCATCCTGGCTGGTGTGGCTCAGTTGTTTAGAGCATCCTGTAACCAAAAGATTGTGGGTTCGATTCCTGGTCAAGGCACATATCCAGGTTGTGGGTTTGATCCCCAGTGGGGGTACAGCGGGGGAGGCAACCAATCAATGTTTCTCTCTCGCGCACGAGCGCTCTCTCTCACTCTCTCTCTCTCAAAAATTTAAAAATGCCCTTAGGTGAAGATTAAAAAAAAAAAAGACTTGGTAGTCCATCTTGAGCTCTTCCAATCACTCAGGCTCAACCCAACCTCACTCAAAATTTCCAGTCCTCTCTCTTGAATAGAAGATATCTCCTTTCCTACAGTGCACAGTTCTCCAAATGTTTGAATTTTTATAATGATAATATTTTGCTTTATAATCAGAAAACCATATACATGCAGGATAAAACTATCTAAGGGAAAAAAAACTCTCCAGGAATTAGAGGTGGATCCAACTAATAACTATAGTCACAATTCTGGTGGCCAGAACAGGCAGTTCAGTTAAGGAACACCCTTCCTAGAGTACACCTTGTTACTGTCTGGGTGTGTCACATGTTACAGGTATTCAATAAATGTTTGTTGAATGAATAAATTAATGTTAACTAACCCCCATCACCTTATCAGATAAAGTCCAAACTCTTTTGAATGGATTCCAAGTCTTCATATCCTGACCTTAAACTCTGGTTATTTTACACTTCTTACACTGCTGTATTCACTGGGCCTTTGTCCGTGACCTCTCAGCCTCCCTATAAGGTGGGGACCAAATCTCACCCCTGCCTGTGAAATCTGACCAGCCTCTGACATCTCCAGTGTTTATATTAATCCCTCTTCTTTGAAACTTGTGCCTGCTTACTCTTTATCAGATTCTACTTCACACATTAGCTCTTTTTCTATATGTATAATCTTGTCTCCTTAAGAATATACATCCCAGAAGGGAATCCTTTCCTGCTCTTTTTTCTTCCATGCAGTTGGTAATCAATGAGTAGTTACTGGTTTCTGAATTCACTATTCCTCTCCTTCTATTCAATTCGTCATCAACTCTACCTCACGCTGGGTCTCCCAGAAACAGATCTGGGGTACTAAGACTAGGATTCGTATGAAAGTGACTTATTAGGAAGTTGGATGGCAGGGGAGTAGGGACATGGTGTGGGGAGGGGAAGGAGGCCAAGTAAAGGTGTGTAACCAAGTCAAGTCATACACAGGGTAATGGTGGCTCAACCCTCCAGTGAGCTTTGGGGACAGTGTGGGTCATACTTAGAGGTGCCCCATTAGGACAAAGGAACTGAATTCTCCCCACCTCCACCTGTTAGTCATTCATTAAAGGGTGTCTGCAAGCATGGAAACTTTTAGGCATTTCTGGCTCCCTTGAGCATGCAGGAAAAGCAGGTCCTCGCAACCTGAGAACAACCCTTCACCAAAGAGATGAAGGTGCTGACTGTGGGGACTAAGAATTCCAGGAGCCTACAGTGCACGAACATGGTAAAATGATCAAAAGGGCGTGGGAGAACATTTACACATTCTTTCAACAGACACTTACTGAATACTTTTACATTATAGACACTGCCTGAAACTTGCGGAGGCAGGCCTTAGCACTCAGGGGTCCTAATGTCTTGAAGTCACATGTGACACAGCCCTGCCGAGGATGAGGAGCACAAGGGCAGAGGCAGGTGGGAGCAGGGAGGAGATGACAAACTGCCCAGTGATCCTGCCCATGACTTAGGAACTTAAAGAATGAGTAAGGGGGGAGAGGGTATTCCTAGCAAAAGGAACAGCATGTACAGAGGGAGAGAAACAAAAGTACACATTTGTTTGGAAATGGGGAGTAGTTTGCTGTGGCTGGAACACAGGGTGTGGGGGAAGGAAGTAAGCTGGGCGCTGAAGTTGTAAAGAGCTGATGAGGTGGAGAAGAGCCTTTTCTGTCCTACTGAGGAGACAGTAAAATTTCAAGATGAGTCTGGCCACAATTCAAGAGGTGATTTAGGAAGAGGGTAGCCATAAAAACCATACACTGGACACCAGGCGTCCTGTCAGGCCAACCCATTGCCCCACCCAGAGTGCTCTGTTTCTCCGGCCACGGTGACTGGTCAGGGTAGGCACGTGGCCAAGCAGATGAGTGAGTCAGTCTGGAGCTGCAAAGAGCGTGGCGCAGAGGCCTGGGTCAACCACAGGCCGGCGCACAAGAAAGAGTCAGGAGATGGAGACAGAGAACAGTTCCCAAGGGCATCGACACATGAATGGCAATATTATCTATGAACATGAATATTGATGAATGTCAGTAAATTCCCCTTTTCTGGCTTAAGCCAGTTTGAGTCAGGTTTGTGTCACACTGAGAGCCTCCACGAATACAGAATATATGTTTCAAAACCAAAATGTGAGCAAACAGAAAACCCTTCTGAATATGCAGCAAAAAGAACTTCCAAATGGAGAAAACAAACTGCCATCTATGTTGAACTTGAAAAAGACCTCAACATCATAGCACAAGACTCTGAAAAATATTGGGCGGTTTGAACCAAGTTGAAAGGAATGCCAAATATAACCTATATGCCCCATTCCTGAACACCATGTAACCTGACAGTCCTAGGGGACTTGGTCAATTCCCTGCACTTGTTGGGGACAGTGTGGACACACAGAAAGGCTTGGGGAAGGACAGGGAATGTATCATTTGATCTCTGTTCCATGTGACACTCATCAGAGGGGCATGGATTAGAAGAAGAAGTCACAGCAAAGCTGTTTCATGTCCCCTCCCCACACCTCCCAGGAGGAGGGCAGTCCTGCATCTAGGGACTTCAGGGGCATGACTAGGCCTGCAAGGCCCTAGCTGCCCCCAGAATTCATGTGTGTGGCACCGATGATTTTCTACCTAAGGCGCTTTTGCCCATGAAACTATCAACAATTGTGAAGAACACTGCCAAACTGGTGTTGGGAGGAAAATGCCCAGCCTCCAATGGTTTATTAATAAATAAGCAATTCTAAAATGAGCGACTGATGCATTTACTCAAGAAATTAGGAAAAATAGTACAAAATAAAATTTTTAAAAGGAGAAGGTGAAAATGTACACAATGACAAACAGATAATTTCTTGGGGAAGAGAAAGGGAAAAAGGGTAGAATGGGTAAAACCAAGAGCTGTTTATTGGAAAGGACTAGTCAATAAATTGTGTAGGTATGTAACTATGTTCACAAACTCCCTTTTTCTTTCTGACTCACTTTTTAAAACCCGTATTTATGTCTTTTTTATTTAACTCCTTCTTTACCCCATTATAAACACTATACTAATATGATAAGATAATGACTACAGCTAATCTAATAATGAAATGATAAGAGGAAAGAAAGGGGTGAAGGTGAGGATGGCAAGCTGGTGGGATAGGAGTGGGATGAGGCTGGAAAGCCTTTGGAGACACTTGAGATAGTGGTGAACCCTAGGACCTTACAGCTTGATTAAAATCCACTTTTCTGCCTTCTCAGGATGTTTCACAAGACTGGGGTAAAAGAGAGGCACACAAGGTCTGTCTGGAAAAAGTCCAGCCATTGTTAACAAAATAAGAACAGTTTACGCAATATCAATGTAACCTGGCAGTCAAGGAGAGTGGACTGGAATGCGCATACATGAACAATGACAACTTCACTGTACTAGTCAGTGGGAGCAGTAGACGCTGTTGAGTGAGCATGTGCACTGTGAGTGGCCATCACAGTCAAAATGACTGAGCGAGCAGAGCAACAAATCTGCATCAAATTTTACATTAAGCTCGAACATTCCTCTGTGGAAACTGTTTGGGTGATTCAGAAGGCCGCAGCTATGGGCAACTGGTGATTGACAACTTCATCGCAACAATATGCCCACTCATGCATCACATCTCATAAAGAGTTTTTTGGCAAAACATCAAATCACCCAGGTGACTCAGCCCCTCTACAACCCAGATTTGGTGCCCTGAAACTTCTGGCTTTTCCCAAAATTAAAATCACCTTTGAAAGGGAAGAGATTTCAGACCATTGATGAGACTCAGGAAAATCTGAATCGACAGGGCAGCTGATGGCAACTGGGAGAACTGTGTGAGGCCCCAAGGTGCCTACTTTGAAGGGGTCTGAGGTATCATTGTCCTGTGTACAATGTTTCTTGTATCTTGTATCTTCTTCAATAAATGTCTGCATTTTTCGTATTACATGGCTGGATACCTTCTGAACAGCACTCACAGTCTTTACGTGAAGTCCCCTACATACTCCAAGATCAGCCACATGGGCCTTCAGGCATACTTAGACTATCAATTAAATCTGCAAAATACCCCAATTCCTCACAAGAGTCTTGTACACAGTGTTTGTTAGGTTTGTTCTTAGGATATCTTTGAGATTTGTAGCTTGGATAATTACATGGTTGGAGGAATTACTCTCAAGAACAACCCAAACTACAAAATACATAGTACACTAGAATAGCCGAGGCACTTTTGGAAAAAAAAGAGAATGGGAGCAATATTGGTAGCCAATATTGAAACTCGCCAACCACTTATCAAAATCAACTATGAAGCTATTGTCGTTAAACTGTGGGATGGCAGCTGTGTGGGGGACAGTCATCCAAGGCAACAGACACAGAAATACGTAATAGGAAACACACTATGGATACCCCCAACTTAGATGAATCTCAGGACATTGTGCTGAGTGATTAAAGCAATCTCACAAGGTTACTAACTGTGTGATTCCATCTGTGATATTCAGGAAAAGACAAAACTATGTTGATGGAGAACAGATCAGTTGTCGCTTAATGGATGAGAAGGGGTGACAATGAAAGGGGGTGGCATGCGGAAGTGAGTTTTTCATGTTGACGAAAGTATTTCATAGCCCAGGGGCGGCGGTGTTTACACACATATACACAGCTGTTAAAATTCACAGAACTGTAGACCCAAAACAGGGCAACTTTAAGTGTGTGATAGTCTTTAAAATAAATTAAGCAAAGCAGTGTGGTGGGTGGTATAGATCTAAACAGAGGGGCGAATGACAGTGTAGATATTTGAGAGCATTAGAATATAAAAAGGGCTTTTCAGGAGATTGGCTGCATGACAAAGTGAATGTACTTAACACTAACAAACTGTACACCTACAAATGGTTAAGATGACAAATTTTGTGGTATGTATATTTCACAACAATGTTTTACTTTGCCAGTGTTTTGTACATTGTACTTTTTTTTTATATTGATTGGTGTGTCATTTGAGGGATAGGTATTTTGGGGATCATTATACCATTATACTGTTTTAGTATAATTTGACATTTTCCATAATAAAAATTTTTGTTTTTTAAGCTTCTAATTTGAGAGACAGGAGAATTCAAGATAATTAGAGATGAAAAATCCCAGATGTAGCATATAGATAGCATAGAGAGACATTTTTGCTGCCTATTAATGACAGGGGCATGGACCCTGAAGGGCTACATGTGTAAACTGGGCTCTCCCACTTAACCTCCCTAAGCCTCAATTTCTCCACCTGTCAATGGAAACTCCACATTACAGAGTTTATCTGGGTGCCTGAAAACCTGGTCAGAACAAAGGAACTGTTATCCATTATGATGGGTGAAAAGCTTACACGTGCTGTTGGTGGTCTGTGTGGGAGTTTATTGTCTTTTGTGTGGATTTCTGGGTTTCCCATGTATTAGACAATGATTAGGTATTACTATTATAATCAAGAAAAGGTTATTTACATTTTGTCTTTTTTTTTTAGAGGTGACTGAGAGGTTTAACTAAATCTCTGGAGGAGAGATCAAAGAAGGAAAAACTAGGATGCCTGGGCTAGTCATTTATCTTTGGGAGAGATGCTTCCTCCCCAAATCTGTTATCCCAAGTGGATGCAAGGATGGCTAAGACACCAGCCCCACCTGTGAATGGATCTACATGGTATTGGAGACAGACAGGCAGGAAGCTTAATATGGCACAAGTAATCAATGTCGGGATGCAGGTGAGTACAGAAAGCTACCATGGGTGCTAATTATGACCTGAGTAGCTACAGAAAGTCTTCCAGAGATGGCACGTAAGCTGAATCTTCATGGGTAAGAAGGTGTTCACTGTGTGTGGGGTGAGTCTTGGAAGAGGGAACAAGATGGGAAAATGCACACAGCTCATACGGGCATGGCCCAGTTGGGGCGAAGCAAGACATCCACCTCCAAGTGGACGTGGGTTTTTCCATGAGTAGAGGAGCCAGTGAGACTGGAATGGTGGACTGAGCATTGTGTGAGGGTCTTGAAGTAGCTTTGACTCACCCTATAGCCAAAGGGAGACAAAAGTAGATGAGCAGAGAGACAATGAGATCAGATCCTTAGTTTAGAAATCAGTTCTACCAGACAATCCAGAATAATGTCTCCATCTCCAGGTCCACTGAGGAGAAAACTTAATTTCATCACAACCTTAATTTACCTTTTGCTGTGTAAGGTCACACATTCACAAGTTCTGGGGGTTAGGATATGGACATGTTTGGGGGCTATTATTCTGCCTACCACACCCTCTATATCCCAGGCATTGTGGTAGGGTACTGGGGACACAGACAAGAGGGTCCTGACCTCATGGAGCTTATGTTCTACTGAAGAAAATAGACAAGTGTTTCGGGGTGTGTGTGTGTGTGTGTGTGTGTGTTTTATCCTCACCCGAGGATATTTTTTTCATTGCTTTTTTTAGGGAAAGAGAAACATCGATTGGTTGCCTCCCGTATGCCCCCAAGGAGGGTTCGAATCCACAACCTAGGTATGTGCCCTGGCTGGGGATCAAACACACAACCTTTCAGTTCATGGGACAACACTCCAACCAACTGAGCCACCCTGGCCAGGGCCAAGTAAGTTGTTGTTTTTTTTTAAAGATAATTTCAGAATGCATTATATGCTCCACATGAATAAAAATAGAAACAGGATGATTAGAGAAGACCTCGGCACGTGACATTTAATCTGAGACCTGATGAGAAGGTGCCGGCTATGGGGAGATCCAACTAGACTGTTTCCGGCAGTGGGGACAGCAGGTGCAAAAGTCCTGAGGCATCAGAGAACCACCGCGATAATCTCAGAGAGCAAGGGCACAGCTGCAGCGATCACTAGGGAGCACATAATATAGGACTTAGCACCTCATGGAACATGTTATGTGAAGTTCCAGGGGAAAGTGTGGAATAATCCCATGTTAGTTTTCTAGTGTTGCGTGACAAACTACCCCAAACCATAGAGGCTTAGAACAACAGGCATTTATTACCTCAAAGTTTCTGAGGGTCAAGAATACAGGAACGACTTAGCTGGAGGTTCCAGCTTGAGTCTCTCATGCAGTTGCAGTCAAACTGTTGGCCAGGGCTACAGTCTCTGAAGGCCTGACTGTCTGGAGGATGTGCTTCAGTCCCTTGCCATGTGGCCCCTCCTCAGGGCCATTCACAGCATGAGAGAGACTGAAAGTGAGGGGAGCTCAAAATGGAAGCCTCCTCCTGATCTCAGGAATGACATGCTATCGCATTCTGCCATGTGCTGTCAGCCATGCCACTGCATTAGTTTCCTGCTGCTGCTGTAACAAATGGCCATGAAGTTGGTGGCTTTAAACAACACATATTTATTCCCTTACAGTTCCGGATGTAGGAAGTCTGTAACAGTCTCCCTGGGCTGTAACTAAGATGTCAACAGGGCTTCATTCCTTCTGGGAACCCTCAGGGAAAACCCACTTTCTTGCCTTTCCAGCTCCTGGGGGCTGCCTGTGTTCCTTGGCTCATGTCCCCTTCCATCTTCACAGCCAGCAGCAACTAGTCTAATCTTTCTAAAGAAGCCAGTGCTCTGGCTCTGACTCTTCTGTCTCCCTCTTCTCCATTTGGGAACACTTATCGTTACATTGGGCCCACCTGGATAATCCAGGATGATCTCTCCATCTCCAGATCAATTGATCAGCAACCTTCATTCCACTTGTAGCCTCAGTTCCCTTTTGCTTTGAAATGTAACACATTCACAGGTCCCAGGTATTCGGTTGTGAATATCTCTGAAGCCACTATTCTGCTTACCACCCAGATCAATTATGACATGATCTGGGAGGTGACTATCCAATAACATGAAGACCAGGAGATGTGGATCACTGGGGGCCTTTCACAATCCCCTTTAGATTTCCTGCTGGAGCACCTTTATTGGAGATGAGATGAAAAACACTATAGCCTGGGCTCAGACACCAATGGATATTAAAGCCCAGTGTGGTTTTCTAGTCATTTGTATGGTCTGACCACAATAGGGTATCCCCGACTTTTTGTTCACCAGCTGGGCCAAGATCCCCCCCAGAAGAAGATCCTCACAGTGCTAGGGGCAGGGGTGGGAAAGCTCAGGTCTCATCAAACTACACTGCCACCAACTGGTGCTTTCTCATTACACTTGGCTTGAAAACCAAGGGCAACTGGAAAAGTCCTAAAATGACATTGCTCTTCCCATCCTTCCCATCCACTCCTAATCCCTCCACCCACAGAGTGGGTAAACCCATCCTTTGTTCTGTACAGTGGACAAAACAAAATATGACGCAGAAAACAGGTGGGAATTTAAGGAACGTTCAATGTTTAGGGCAACGAAGGTGTGAGGGTTAAGGGTGCCTGTTTCAAGGTGACAAGTCTGGGTATCTGATTTCTCAGCCTCATCATGAGATGCATTCATGCCAAGAGACAAAAGGGATATTTTCCACAGGTCCCCTCCATTCACACTGTATCACCCAGCTGTATTTTCAACAGGAGGTTTCTGGTTATGCAATAAGCATCTCAGGATGTAGAAACAGGTCCAGCAGCAGGTAAGGTCAGCATAAGGTCATTTTCATGATCAAAATGGTACAGGCAACTTCCAGGCTGTTTAATTCACATTAGGGCCCTGGCTATCCAAAGAGAAAAAAAAGTGTTATTATAAATCTGAGTATTTCTGGAGTGGGGCTGGCTTCAATCCCCTCCTTTACCCCACTGCCAATATCCCAGGTTGATAACTTGAGAACTGATAGTTTCCTGAATGGCCCTAGAGTCTGTCTTTCCTCCATTCTGTTAGCACTCTACTCCCAAATACCATCATCTGCCCTGTGGACTCCAGCAAGATCCTCTCAGTTAGTGGCTCCACACCCTCTCTGTCTCTTTTTAAGACATGTTCTTCACTGCAGCCTAATGATCTTTTGAAATCACCAATCTGTCATTATGCCTCCCCCCCACCCGCCAATAATACCTTTCCACTGTTCTTAATATAAAAACTGCTTTGTGCTGAGCCCCTTTCTACTTCACTCTCTGCACTTCATTCACAGAGGCCTTCTGTAGCAGATGTGCTACCTGTCCCCTCATCCTAACTCCTTCAGAGCATGTCTGCTCACCTCCAGCTCCCAGCATTTGCTCTGTTGCTTGATCTGTTTTGCATGAGTCCTTCCTATGGTCTCTGCAACTGCCTGCTTACCTGCAGCCTGCAGAAAATGTCAGGTGAGAGTTGGGTGCAAATACCCGAGGTCACTCACCTGGGTGGATCACTCTGGTGTGTGCTCTGCACTGCCTCCCAATGTGTCCCAGCAGGGTTCGGCCCACTGCCCACAGTGGTCACTAGCTTGAGCACTGTGATGGTTAATTTCATATGTCCACTTGGTTAAGCTATAGTAGCCAGGTATTCAATCAAACACGAATGAAACTGTGACTATGAAGGTATGTGGTTAACATCCACAATCAGTTGACTCTAAATCAAGGAGATTATTCTTCATATTAAGAAGGGGTTTCAATCAGTTCAAAGCCTAAAAAGCACAAGCTGAGATTTCCCAAAAAAGAAATTCTGCCTCCAGACTGTATCAGCTTCTGCCTGGACATCCTACACATTGGCTCCAGCTGTGAGGCCTCTGTGCGAGCTGTTCCCTCTGCCTGGGAAACCTTCCTCCACTCCTCTGGCTAATTTCTACTTATTCTCCTTTCAGATCTCACCCATATGTAATGTCCTCCAGGAGACCTCCTCTGATCACCCATGCCTCGGTCAGACTTCCCTAGGTCAAACTCTTGAGCACCATGAACTACTTCATCATAGAACTTTTGCATGGTTATAACCTTACATTTATGGGTATATCTTATCAATGTCTGTCTCATGCACATGAGTGTGCACTCCTGTGGAGGAAGCTTGTTCTAGGTTCTCATATGTGATGGTCACTCAAGTGCAGCACAAGAGGTGCACAGGAAAACAAGGTTTATTCTATCAAGGGTCCTAGAAACAGGAGGCACTCCATGCCATGCAGAGCTACTTGAGGAAGCCAGAGGCCCGAAGCAGAAGCCAGGGGGAAGCTTGGCTAGGCTTTGCTAATTTGAATAATTTCAGCAGGCTCTCGGCTGTAGGGTTGGTCTCTAGTGGCCTGATATCTGGCCCTGGGATGAGTTAGGCTTCCTAGGGTAGAGGGGCCAGTTGAGCAGATACTTCTGGATTGGTTAGTTTGTACATCAAAGTCATGCCCAAAGAGCCCTACTGTCTCTGAGAATGGGCCAGCTCCAGGAGGACAGTCCCAGTCAGAAGTTTTTTTAAGAGGTCAAGGCATCATAAATTTAAGAGAAAAAAAAAGCCCTGACTGGTGTTGCTCAGTGGGTTGGACATCACCTCACAAACAAAAAGGGCACAGGTTTGATTCCTGGTCAGGTCACAAGCCTGGGTTATGGGCCAGGTCCCCCGCTGGGGGCATGCGAGTGGCAACCAATATCAATTGTGTTTTTCTCACACACCAATGTTTCTCTCCTTCTCTTTCTCCCTCCCTTCCCCTCTCTCTAAAAATAAATATATAAAATCTGGTTTTTTTAATTTTAAAAATAAAAATATAAATAATGCAAAGCTGCTTTGGGTTTTACTCTCCATCAGTTCCTGGCCCATAGTAGGGATGTCAAAAATGTTTAAGAATGAATGAGTTTTCAGGACAGTAAAAGTCTGTCCTATATACCTTCTTTCCCATGACTGTCCTATGGAGGATAATTATGATCTGAGTGGTGAGATAAAACCAGAAGTAAAACCAGGAAAGACCTCAGGAGACAAAATGGAAGGACTTCAGTCAACACTAAAAGGGGAGTGGATATTTTCAAAAATTTTATTGTTAAACAGGCAATATATTCAGATTTTTTTATAAAAAGAGTGATGGCTTGCCTCCTTGCACAACCACATCAAAATTACAACTAAAATATGGAACAAAAATCATGCAGAACCATCAGAAATCATGTTGAATGAAAGCCTGACAACTCTGGAATTAAAGAAACCACATCCATCCAGACTGAGCCAGCAGGCTGGCGCCATATCAAAGCTTCCATCAACCTGGCTAACACTGTTTGACCCCCAGAGACTCCACCCCACCCAACTTATGGGCCCACCCAAGCTGCTTTTCCATATGAATGGCTGGTCTTCATTCATACTTCAGAGCTTCATAAATCCTATCAAACAAGCAACAGCTGGCCTCAGTGAGACCCAGGCTCAGCACTAGCAGCAGCCAGATTAGAATCACAGCTTGACTTCACCTGGGAATCTCCAAGCCCAGCACAAGTAGCAGCCATCTCATATTGCTTTATAGCTCAGGCAGGGTAGCCCCGGGCAAAACACAGGTGAGAGCTGACCTTGGCCTGCACCACCCAGGAAAACACAGGGCCTGCCTGCCCAGTGGACAGCTATAGACCACATCAGAGCACCACCACCTGGCCCCTGCACAGCCCTCCATGGTGGGCAGAGGTTGGTGGTAAGTGGTCACAACGAATCCTTGCAGCTGACTGGCCTGGGTAAATCCCTCCCATTGATCTGCCAACAGCAACCAAGGCTTGACTACAAGAAAAGGGTGTCCTCAGCCCACACAAAAGGCACACCTCAAGTACCTAGTTTGGCTGATAGGGGAAGCTGTGCCACTGGACCCTACAGGACACCTGCTATATTAGGCCATGCTACCAAGACAGGGACTTGTAGCAGCTCTACCAAATACACAGAAACAAACACAGGGAGGCTGCCAAAATGAGGAGACAAAGAAATATGGCCCAGATGAAAAGACAGATCAAAACTCCAGAAAAAGAGCTAAATGAAATGCTGATAAGCAATTTATCAGATGCAGAGTTCAAAACACTGGTTATAAGGATGCTCAAGGAACTTAGTGAGGATTTCAACAGCATAAAAAAGATCCAGTCAGAAATGAAGGACACACTAATGGAAATAAAGAAAAATTTACAGGAGAACAACAATGGAGTAGATGAAGACGAGAATCAAATCAAGAACTTGGAACATAAGGAAGCAAAAAACAACAAATCAGAACAACAAAAAGAAAAGAGAGGATAAAATGAGGATAGTGTAAGCAACCTCTGGGACAACTTCAAGCACTTCAACATTTGCATCATAGGGGTGCCAGAAGAAGAAGAGAAGGAGCAAGAAATTGAAAATCTATTTGAAACAAATAATGAAAGTAAACTTCCCTAATTTGGTGAAGGAAATAGGCATGCACGTCCAGGAAGAACAGAGAGTCCCAAACAAGATGTATACAAAGAGGCCTGCTCCACAATACATCACAATTAAAATGCCAAAGTTTAAAGATAAACAGAGAATCTTAAAAGTAGCAAGAGAAAAGCAGTTAAGTTACCTATATGGGAGCTTCAATAAGACTGTCAGCTGATTTCTCAAAGAAACTTTGCAAGCTAGAAGGGATTGGCAAGAAATAGTCAAAGTCATGAAAAGTGGGGACCTATATCCAAGATTGCTCTACTCAGCAAAGGTATCATTTAGAATTGAAGGGCCACTAAAGAGCTTCCCAGACAAGAAAAAAACTAAAGGAGTTCATCATCACCAAACCATTATTATATAATATGTTAAAGGGACTTATTTAAGAAAAAGATAAAAATCGTGAACAATAAAATGGCAAAAAAATACATATCTATCAACAATTGAATCTAAAAAACAAACTAAACAAAGAATAAGAACAGGGACAAAATCATGGATACAGAGAGCATTGTGATGGTTGCCAGATGGGATGGTGGTATGGGGAATGGGTGAAGAGGTGAGGGGATTAAGAAGCACCATTAGGTAGTTACAGAATAGCCACAGGGATGTAAAATACAATATGGGAAATGGAGTGGCTAAAGGGCTTATACGCATGACCGCATGACCCATGGACATGAACAATGGTGGGGGGATTGCCTGAGGGAGTGGAGGTACTGGGTGGAAGGGGAGCAAAGGGGGAAAAATCAGGACAACCATAATAACATAATCGATAAAATGTAATTTTTTAAAAAGAGAGAGCAAATAAAAATTTCCTGTGTTTAAAAAAAAAAAAGACAAGAGACCAAAAATAGAGTCACTTGTGCTAAATGCCTTATCCAAAAACCAAGACTTAATACCTAACATAATTGCAATTACAACCTCCCCAGGGATATCATTTTAACCAGCCAGTCTGGGATTTTCTAGTTAGCACCAAGGAGGTTATCTGCCACATAGACCCTATTTGTCTCCCAAAGGTAAATATCCTAAGCCTGACACAATCTACTCTTTTCACCCTTCTCTCTATAAAAGACTTCCATGTTGTATAACCCCTTGGATCTCATTTCTTCTTGCTAGATGGGATGCTGCCCAATTCATTTATTGTTCAATAAAGCCAATTAGATCTTTATAATATACTTGGCTGAAATTTTATTTAATACCTATAATGTCAAATCTGATGAAATCTAAATAATGTCTGTCCCTGAGTTAACAGTATAGTAATAAATAGTATGCAAGACAGAAACTGAGGGTCCTTATGACTTTGATTAAATTTAGTTTTAAATCCTAGTTCTAGAAATCATCTTCCCCCTCCCCTCTCCATAGCCCTCAGAGACCTAGCCTTCCCCGTGGATAATCAGCAACCCCCTAGGCCACGGAAGACAGTAGCCTGGACCTGACTAATGGTCCCTGGTCTGACCTCTGGCAGGTTGAAGGTAATATCTTGACCTCAGTTACATTTCTGCTCTTGAGCCCTCAGTTGGATGGACATCCTGGTTACTTTCCCATGAGACTGGACAGAGGGATATCAGTACCGATCTGAAAACACTCTCACAAGAAGAAATTATTCATTACCTTCACCTCACCTCTGACCAATTAGCAGCCAGAACGGAACTCCTGTCTTGTGAATTGGCCTAATATAACCTGTAACCTACATGCCTCAGGGAGTCAGGGTTTTTAGAGCATAAGCTCCTTGCCTTTGTATTGACCAATTTAATGTTAAACTATTTTTTTCTCTCTATACTGCAAATTCTTGCTCACAAGTTTCTTTGGGACAGTGTATGCAAGCAGGCAGGCTCACAAAAAATACATTGGGGTCAGTCTGGTGAGAATATTAGTACACGGAAGTTTCATGGAGGGTACGTGGATCTCTGTGCTACTTTTGCCGTTTCTTGTGAGCCTTAAACTAGTTTCAAAATAAGAAATTTTAATTAAAAATTGGTTACAATCATACCACCCAAAGATAACTACTGTTAACATTTTGTTATTTTCTCTTCCAGACTCTTGTTGTGCATATATATTTGTGTTTTATAAATTACATTGTACATGCTGTTTTGAAATCAGCCCCCCCCGCCCCCGTCACCCCCCATTTATCACAGTAATCCTGACCTCTGGCTGACTTAATCACCTGGTAAACCTTAAAAAGATCCTGGTGACTTACTTTCAGAAAGACAGAGTAGAAGTTCTTTCCTCTATTCTTCCCTCCAAGTACAATTAAAACTCTGAACATTGTATAACACTGACATCAGAAGACCCCAGGTGACAAGAAGACAGCCAACAGATGAGGGACATAAGGATCCACTGGACACACAATATTGAGTGGCTTGGGCTTTCTTTTTACCTCATATGTCCCAGACTTGGAGCTAAGGAACCTGGATTCTGAAAACATGAACAGGTACAGACAAAAAAAGAGCCAAAAGCCAGCAGCATGGCATCGTTCTACATCAACCTCACTCTCTCCCCGCTCCCTTCTCTGCTCTGCTTCCCACCCCCATCTACTCTCATTCTCATCCTCCTGCCTCCTTCTATAAGGAAAGACTTGCGATTACATTGAGGCCATCAGATAATTCAGGTTAATTTACCCACCTTAAGATCTTTAACTTAATCTCATCTTCAGAATCTCTTTTGCCATGCAAGGCGACATATTCACAGTCCCTGGAAGTTAGGACTCGGACATCCTTGCAGGGGAAGAGGCGGAGCCTTCAGCCTGCCTACCACAAGTACAAAGGGGTAAAGGATCAATCCCCCTTCCCACAGCTCCCAGGACCCTACTCTCCCATCATATACATTGTTTTCCAGTTTCTGATGTGTTCTTCTAGGTGTTTTATGCAATTCCAATGTATCTTTATCTTTTTTGTTTTTTCACAAATGATTGCACACAGGATACCCTGTTTCCTGACTTCTTTTTGCTAACAACACATCCTGGTGATTGTCACCCCCCACCCCCAACCAGGAGGTGGGCCTGCTTCGGAGCTGTGTCATCAGGAAGCCCCAGCTATTGAACTGGTTCAAAGGCAGGTGTTGGTGTTAGGAGAGGACTGGCGAGAGGCAGGAGGAACCCCAGACCTCGGCAAGTTACCAAAATCTGTACTCAGGAACAGAAACTTAACAACCATGAAACAATTGCACAAATATTTATTTAGTGGCTGAGACAAGCCAGGTGCTAAGCTGATGCTGGTTTACACCTAGGATGAGACAGGCAGATCCAGATCCATCTCTGTCCTCCCACAACCACTCGGTCAGGTGAAGAGACAGCCAGGTGAGAGGCTGTTGCTATTTATATAGTAAGTGCTCATAGGAGGTAGGAGGTAAAGAATTCTATGGAAGAAGGGGGTGGGAGAGGGAATGTACTTATCAGGGTAAGTTCACTGCTATAACAAACAGCGACAAGTCTCAGTGACCTAATACAATACGATAGCTCTCATTCACATTACCACCTGAAGCTGGCTGGGGAAGGGGCAGGTGGGGCTCTGCAGCACACGGTCATTCAGGGACCCAGGCTCCTTCTGTCTAATGGCTCCATTGCCCTCGCCCAGGGAGTCAGAGCTCCCTGTGTCTCCCCGCCCACCCCCACATCCACCTGGCAGGGGAAGGAATGAGAAACTGTGGAGGATGACATGGGAGGTTTTTATTGGTTAGGCCTTGAATAGGTTCTGCCCACTCTCCGCTGGCCAGAGCTGAGTCACATGGCCCCATCTATCTGCTTGAGAGCCTGGGAGAGCAGTCAAGTCCTGAGCCCAGACAGAAAAAGAATTAGAGTTTGGTGAATACATAGCAGTCTGTGCTGCACCAGACTTGACAAATGGGGGAAACTTCCTGGAGGGGCAGTTTCTAGCCGATACATGAGGTATACATAAGAGTAACCTGATGAAGGGAGGAAGGAGAGAGTAGGAAGGAACATGTCACAAGCAAGCATCAGTGTAAGTGAGAACACAACACTGAAAATCATGCAGTGCTGAGGGGAGGGAAGAAGTGCTGCTTGTCTGAAGGAATTAAGGAATTGATCCCAAGAATAATCAAAGCCCTGAAAGGTTTATCAATTGAGGATGAGGTTTGCATTCTAGAAAATTTTCTCTGGCTCCTGTGTGGAGAATTGATTGGAAGGGATCAGAGAAGGTGCCAGAAGTCCAGCTACCTTAGAAAAGATGACAATCTGAACTACAGGCATGGCTGTGGAAAGAAGCAGAGATTTGGGGTGCTAAGCAAGAGACAAATTGAGGATCAGGGCTGGGTTTCCATGTCGGACAACTGAATGATTGGTGGTTCCATTTGCCAAGGACAACCCTACTGTTTTACCGTGGTTAATTTCACTGTGGACTTGCTAACTTTGTGGTGCCGTGGGACATTTAGAGAGAGACACAGTCAATTACATATGCACCTAAAGATTAGGAAAAGGATTTAGGCTGAGGAAGTAGTCATGATAGTTGATGAGCTCACTCCAGGGAGAGGAGAAAGGAGAGAAGAGAAGAGAGCTTGGGATGAAACCCTGTGAAATGCCAACATTTAAGGGTGCAGAGGAAATGGAACTCGCCCACGTAACCGATGATGATGAAACAGCCAGGCACTTAAGGGGAAAAAAATGAGCCAAGGCATCATGAAAATCAAGGAAAGAAATAATTTCATGAAAGCATCAGTGATCGACAGAGTAAAACTTGCACAGAGATAAAGTAAATTAAGGGTCGAAAACCATCAATCAATGTTCCAGAAACAGCACAAAGGGCCTGAGGTAGGAGAGAGATGGTCATGTGTGCTCAGGGCAAAGATGCCAGCCCTAGTGGCCAGAAAATGCTGAACAAGGGGCCAATGGCAGAGGTGAAGTCAGAGAAGTGACAGGAGGCTAGGAGCTGTAGAACCTCCTTAGACAGTCTGAAGGCTTTTTTTCTTTTTAATCCTCAGCCTGAGGACATCATTTTGTTTTGTTTTGTTTTCATTGCTTTTAGAGAGGAAGGGAGAGAGAGAAACATCGATTGGTTGCCTTTTGTACGCATCATGACTGAGGAATGTATGCGCTCCTGGACCAAGGATCGAACCTGCAACCTAGGCATGTGCCTTGACCAAGAATCAAACTCACAACCTTTCAGTTATAGGACAAGGCTCCAACCAAATGAGGCACCAGCCAGGGCTGAGGACTTCATCTTTGACCAAATGAAATAAGCATGTGGGCACTGGAGAGTTTTGATCAGAAAAGGGACATGATGTAACTTAGGTTTTAACCACTCTGGATTCTGTGTGGAGAAAAGCTTGGAGCACAGCATCTGGGGTTCTGAAGGACAGAAGTAAGAAAATGTAACAATGCAGGTGAAAGATGATGGCAGATGGTACTGCAGGTTGTAGCAGTGGAGAGGGTGAGAAGTGAAGCCATTCTAGAAATATTTTGAAGGTAGAAGCAACTGGATGAGCTGGCTGGTTGTTTGTGGAATGTAAGAGAAAGGCATCAAGAATTTCTCCAGAATATTATTTGGCAATAAAAAGGAATGTAGGACTGATTCATGCTATAACTTGTACGAAACTTGAAGACATTTTGCTAAGTGAAAGAAGCCATGCACAAAAGGCCAGGTATGTATGATTCCATTTATGTCAACTACTCAGAACAGGTAGACCCACAGAGACAGAAAGTGAAGCAGTAGTTGCCAGGGTTTAGGGGTGGAAAGAAAGCAGAGCGGCTGCTTAATGGGTACAGGGTTTTCTTATGGAGAGATGAAAATGTTTCGGAATCAGATAGAGATGGTGATTGTACAACATTGGCAATGTACTAAATGTCACTGAATTGTTCACCTTAAAATGGTTCATTTATGTGAATTCCACCTCAGTAAAAAAATGTTGTTTTTTTTAAAAAAAATGGCTCCATCCCTGGCTGGCGTGGCTCAGTGGGTTGAGCTCTGGCCTGTGATTCAAAAGGTCATGGGTTCAATCCCCTGTCAGGGCACATGCCTGGGCTGCAGGCCAGGTCCCCAGTGAGGGGCCTGCACCAGGCAACCGATCGGTGTTTTGCTCACACGTCAATGTTTCTCTCTCTCTCTCTCTTTTTCCCTCCCTTCTCCTCTCTCTAAAACATAAATAAAGTCTTTTTAAAAAATAAAAATTTTAAAAATGACTCCAGTGCCTTTGGTATGCAAACTTGAAGAATGGGTTGCCATCCACTGAGGTAGAGAAGACTCTAGGAGGAGCAAGATTGGGAAGAAAGTCCCAGGGTTCAGTTTTGGAGGCCTGTTCATTTGGAGACACCTGCTGAACATCCAAGTGAGATTGTCAAGCACATAGATGTGTTCTTGGGTGTCAGAGACGATGCTGCAAGGGTTTGGGGATCTTTAGAAGATAGCTCATTTTTAGACTTGGACTTGGCTGATATTAAATTTCTGCTTCCTGGAAGAAGAGGTCAGAAGTAGAAATTACATTGTTACAGGAAAGTAAACAATTTCGTGTGTCATACATCCAAGTTTGTGGAATGAAATTTATATCGTCTCCATTAGAACCATGTTGCAGCTCTTTAAATGTGCCCAGGCGTGACTGATCCGGCGCCAGGCAGGGCCTGGCTTGCCGGGAGGGTGGGGAGGCTGCGGTGCTCCAGGCTCTTCAGAGCTTCCATGCAGGACTTGCAGAACAACCGCCAACTTTGTGTCTTCCATAAATATTTGTCTGTCGCACTTGCTAGCACTGTTTTTGTCCTGCCGAGACTTGTCAGTGGAAGAGCCAGAGGAACACATCTGGTTTGTTAGACCAGAAAACTTTGTCAAACTAAGGGATGAAGTGTGTAGACAAACAGTCTTCTGTTGTTGGTGGTCACAGGCAATTAACAATCATCACCATCAACTACTGACAACTAATAATTAAGCCTGTCCTGTGTGCCCAGCACTCCGCTCAGAACTTTACATTCATCTCCTCATTCTGCTCTAACATTAAGCCTGTGAGGTAGGTATTATTATTATTATCCCCAGTTTTACATGTATAAACAAGCACAGAGATGTTAAATGATTTGCCTAAAGTCACACAACAAGCAAACAAATGACGAAGCAGGGGGCAAACTCAAATATGTCCGACTCTAAATTCCTGTTCTTGGGAGGAACAAAAACAGAAAATGTCAGAAGCCTCCTATTCCACCACTCAACACTCAGTAGCTCGATAAGGTGGGCAGGTCTGCGTCCCCCAAACCACCATGAGCCTCTTCAGCAGCCCTTAGCAGGGACTGACAAATAATTAGTGTCCAGAGCTTGCTGAATGAATGAATGATTGAATGAACAAGCACACAAAAGAATGACTAGCCTGCGTGGTATTGCTTTGTGCTGAGTAATTAGCAAGCCTGTCTCTCTGGCCAAGGTGTGGGCTGTTGAGGGAGAGAACTTTTCTGACATCTGAGACAATGAGGCCTCACACATTGAGGAGGTTTGTGTGCAGAGCGTGGGCTCTGCAGGCTGCCTGCTCAGGTTTAGATGCTGCCCATGCTTCTGGACTAGCTGTGAAACCTTGAGCAAGTTATTCAGCCTCTCTGTGTTTTCATTTCCTCATCTGGAAAATGGAGAGACTATTAATACCTACACCTTAAAGATTTTTATCAAGATTAATATGTTAAGATGTTTGTAATAGTAGGTGCTCAATAAACACTACCTGTGTGTCTGTGGAGCCAAAGAAAAAGAGTCCCTGGCTGTCCTCTGGTTGGATAAGGTACGGCTTGTACCCTGCAGCCTAGAGTAAGAATAGGTAGCAATTTTGCCCTGACTGGTGTGGCTCAGTTGGTTGGACGTTGTCCCACAAAACAAAAAGTCACCGGTTCGATTCTTGATCAGGGTACATGCCTAGGTTGTGGGTTCAGTCCTTGGCTGGGAGGCAACCAATCAATGTTTCTGTCTTACTTTGATATTTCTCTCCCTTTCATTCTCCCTCTCTCTAAAAACAGATTTTTTTTTAATTTTAAAAAAAGAATAGGTAGCAATTTTGAACATTTGTTAGGTTCCAGGGACTGAGCTAAGCACCTTATATGCATCACTGCATCTTCATCCTCACAACAATGATATGAGATGAACACCATTACTATCCCATTTTCTTAGACTGAGACTAAGAGGGATTAAGTAATTTGCCAAGAGTCACAAAGCATGTAAATGCAGATAAAAAAAATTTTTTTTCAAAAAAATGAACCAGTATATGCTCCATGAGGTCAGGGACAGGTCAGTTGTATCAGAAGAATAGAAATCAGTCTAGGTCTTTCAAACAGAGGAAACTTCAAACAAGGAGTTGATTATACAAATGAACCAATAGCTGAGAGGTCAGGTAGGCAATGGTCAAGCAACCCGAGCAACAGTGGGCAGCTGCTACCACTGCTGGGGCGCAGGGCATAGATGATGCCCCTCCCTGGGGCCCTCAGGGAGGAGCTAGAGCCACAGCAGAGGTGCTGTCCAGTGAGGAGCTAAACCAAGCAAGAGAGGCAGCCTCTGAATTGGGGGGGGGGGGGGGGGGGGGTGGGGGGGCACAGCCCTGACTCCTCCCTTTGTCCCACC
>PVJD01000157.1:271006-360879 GCA_004026545.1 Mormoops blainvillei | reverse complement strand
CGCCTGCCTTTGGAGCCCCAGCACCTCACCCAGTGGCTGGCACATAGAAGGAACTTCATAAATAGGAAATAGAGATGGGAGGGAGGGAGAAGGACAGGCAGACACCAAAGTCAGTCCCTAACCCAGAGGGAGCAGTCTCAGGGCCTGCGGAAACCAGGCGCTGACGTTAAAGGCATGGCACTATCACTAACCGGTTATGTGAGGGTCAAACCAGAGAGCACACGCCCTGTCTAAATGGGGCCGCCCTGCTAAGATGTGAACAAGTTCTGCCAAGTGCAAATGTGGGTTCAATGTTTTTCCTAAAAAACTAACAATCTTGACTTTCAAGTTAAATCTACTGCTTTTTACATGTTGGCAAAGAAGTCAAGTCCAGATGAGTTTGGGACATCTTTTAGGGCCAGAAAGAAGCTTATTAAAGACTACTCTATGCCAAGAGAACACAGAAGCAGCCTCACTGGGCTTCCCCTGGCTTAAGTGCCATCACTTGTTTTTCCACTGGCCCCCTTGGTTATAAGTTGGGTCATCTTTAAGCAAGAAAAAGAAAGAGTGGATGAGTGATCCTAGAATGGATCCTGGAATAGAAAAAGGACATTAGTGAAAAAACTAGTAAAATCTAAATAAAGTCTGGAACTTAGTTCATAGTAATGTATCCATGTTGGTTTCTCAGTTTTGTCAAAGGAACCGTGATAATCTAAGATACTATCCTTAAGGTAACTGGATAAGGGTATATGGGAGCTCTGTCTACTGCCTTGCGAATTTTCTGTAAATCTAAGATTATCCCTAAATAGCCCTGACTGGTGTGGCTCAGTGGGTTCGGCCATCACTCCGCACAGCAAAGGGCCACCACCTGGATCCCCGGTCAGGGCACAGGCCTGGGTTGGAAGGCCAGATCCCCAGTTGGGGGTGAGCGAGAGACAACCAACTGATGTTTCTCTCACACATCAGTGTTTCCCACTCTTTCTCCCTCCCTTCCCCTCTCTCTAAAAATAAATAAAATTTTTACTAAAAATAAATAAATAAAATAAAATTGTTCCTAAATAAAAGTTTATTTTAAAAAATAAATGCAATTGAATGAAACTCCAAACTCTATTTTTAAGGATTAATGAGTTCATAATAATACAAAAAAAAGAAAAGGAAAATAAAAAATTAATTTGTTACCATTGGAAGAAGGTATTGTATTAAATCTTTACTCTAAAAAAGTGGTAATTAAAGGGAAATAATTTACTCTGACCTAGTCCATGAAGGAAAAAATCCTCTTCTGTAGGGAAGAACAGCAGCTCATATATGTTAAAGGGAGGACAGTATGAGCAGTTTGCAATCCCAAATGCAATAGTTGACTCAGGCAATGATCATCAATGGATGCTGAAACCAGGGGATGAAAGGTTCAAGGAAGACCGGGTACTCACGTGTGTGAAATTGTCAGCCGAGAGTGAACTTACTAGAAGAAATGACTTTACAATGGAGGAATCGAGTTGTCACTGCTGATGAATTGTCACCATGGTGGAACTCACTGATCAATTGTAGCTTCATTAATGAGATAACCAGCCATTATAAACCTCTGGTTTGATGCAACAGGACACTCACAGCACCACCTGGGCAGAATTCTCACCAAAAATGTTTAGCCAAATTCATATCAAACCTTTATATCTAGCTTCTCATTTACAGGAAATACAAGGGAGAGAAGGACACGTTAAATACACCACGAAGAAGCAGTCAGACGAAAGAAACGGGACATTCTACCAGTAAGACAATGACCTTGGTTTCTTTACCCGTCAATTACCTGGAAAAAGGAGGGGAGGACTGAGAGGAGAGGCGATTCTGGATGTAAAGAGACAAGAGATATGATCAAATGCCACTTCTGGACTTTATTGGCTTCTGGTTTGAATCAAATGTAAAAGACATTTTGGGAGCAATTGAGGACATGTGAATATGGAGAAATTCAATGATGTTACAGATTTTTGGTTCATTTTGTTAAAATGTTATAAAAACATTGTGGCAAAGCAAAGAAGGTCTCAGGTTTTTTTTAAGGATGCATACTGAAATATTTAGGGATAAAATATCATGTTGGCTGTAATTAATTTAAAATACTGCAGCCAAAAAAGAAAAAAATAGGTGAACAGATATGGCAAAATGTTCACAATTGTTATATCTAAGAGATATGTTATGGATGTCCATTATAGGATTTTCTCTGATTTTTCTGTATGTTTGAAATTATTCATAATAAAAAACAAAAGGCAAGTGCAGGCTAAGCAAACATTCATTTATTCCACAAATATTTATTGAGCACCTCCAATGTGCCAGGCACTGATCTAGGCATTGGGGTTATAGTAACTGATTAAAAAAAAAGAGTCCTTGCCCTCCTGGAATTATACCCAATTGTAGAAGGAAGGCAATCAGTAAACCAAGCAGATAAAGTGACAAGTTACATGGGAAAAAACAGGGTAAGATAATAAGGACAAGAAAAGTATCTATATTGGGTAAATATTGGTTTTTTATATGGGATAACCAAGGAAGACCTCTCTGAGGGGTTGACATTTAAGCAGAGACCTAAAAATGTGAGAAAAGCCCTGGACGGGTAGCTAAGTTGGTTGGAGCATCATCCCATACACCAAAAGGTTGCAGATTTGATCCCCAATCAGGACACATACCTAGGTTGTGGGCTCGATCCCTAGTCAGGGTATGTATAGGAGGCAACTGATCAATGTTTCTCTCTTACATCAGTCTCTCTCTCTCCCCCCCCCCACTTCTCTCTCTAAAATCGATAAAACATATCTTTGGGTGAAGATTAAAAAAAATAAGTGAGAAAAACAGCCACTGAGATCCTTGGTAGAGGAGCAAGAGTTTAAACCAGATGAAATAGCAAGTGTAAAGGCCCTGAGCTAGAAGCACACTTGGGGGTATTCAGGAAGCAACCAGGAGGCCAATGAAGCTCATGTGGAATAAGCAAGGTGGAGAATGGTAGTAGATGAGCTCAGAGAATTAGTGAAGGGGATGGAGTATTGCAGATGCTGGGAAAACGTACTGGCCATGTCAGTTCTTACTCTGAGATGGGGAACACTAGAGGAAAGACATGATCTAACTGATGTATTTTCAATTAGTTTATGAAAATTTATCAACACACAAAAGTAGCAAGAATAGTACAATGAACTCTAAAGTATCCATCGTGCAGCTTCAACACTGACTGATGGCCAATCTTATTCATCTCTATTTTCCACCACAAAAGAAGTGGTTCTTTTGATGCAAATCTCAGACAACTTGTCACTTCTCCTGTAAATATTTTTGTATTTATCTTTAAAATATAAGCTCTCTTCATTTCCGGCCAACATGGAGGTGCAGGTAGATATGCTTCACTTCCTCACACAACCAAAGGAAGGATA
Organism: Mormoops blainvillei; assembly: GCA_004026545.1. Lineage (NCBI taxonomy): Eukaryota > Metazoa > Chordata > Mammalia > Chiroptera > Mormoopidae > Mormoops > Mormoops blainvillei. The sequence goes on along the minus strand of PVJD01000157.1, from coordinate 357,502 downwards.
ACAACCAATTTAAAAACAAAAAACAACCAGAACTCCCAGGTAGTCAAACTGTATGGAAGTCCAACAATCAAGGAGTTAAAGGAGAAACATTCATCTAGATTGGTAGGAGGGGCAGAGATGGGCAGCCTGGGAGGAGCAGATGTGCGGCAAGGTGGCAGCTGGTGGACCAGGTGGGCCAGGCTGCGGCTGGCAGACTGAGTGGTCCCACAATTGCACATGGATAAACCAGGAGGAACAACTAGGGAGCAAGACAGAACATGCAACCCAGGATTCCAGTGCCAGGAAAAGAAAATTTCAAAACCTCTGGCTGTAAAAACCTATGGGGGTTGTGGTGGCAGGAGAAACTGCCAGTCTCACAGGAGAGTCTGTTGGAGGGGCCCACTGTGTCCTAGAATGTACCCACGCATCTTGGAATCAGTACTAGAAGGGCCCAATTTGCTTATGGATAGAATGGTAAGTGACTGAAAGTGGGGTGTGAGCTGAACAAGAGGCAGTGTCCCCTCTCTGACCCCTCGCCCACATACAGAACCACAGTGCAGCTAAGTGAGTTGCTCCACCCTGACGAACACCTAAGGCTCTGCTCTTTACAACATAACAGCTATGCTGAGACAAAGAAATATGGCCCAAATGAAAGAACAGATCAAAACTCCATAAAAAGAACTAAGCGATGAGGAGATAGCCAACCTATCAGGTGCAGAGTTCAAAACACTAGTAATCAAGATGCTCACAGAAATGATTGAGTACAGTAGCAAAATAAAGGAAGAACTAAAGGTTATACAAAGTGAAATAAAGAAAAATATACAGGGAACCATCAGTGAAGGGAAGGAAAATGGAACCCAAATCAACAATTTGGAACAGAAGGAAGAAATAAACATTCAACCAGAACAGAATGAGGAACAGAGCATTTAAAAAAATGAAGAGAGGTTTACGAGCCTCTGGGAAAACATTAAATATTCTAACATCTAAATCATAGGGGTGCCAGAAGGAGAAGAGGAAGAGCAAGACGTTGAAAACTTATTTGAAGAAATAATGAAGGAGAACTTCCCCAATCTGGCAAAGGAAACAGTCTTCCAGAAAGTCCAGGAAGCTCAGAGAGTCCCAAAGAAGTTGGACCCAAGAAGGAACACACAAAGGCACTTCATCATTAAATTACCTTAAACAGATTAAAGATAAGGAGAGAATCTTAAAAGCAGCAAGAAAAAAAGAGACAGTTACCTACAGAGGAGTTCTCATAAGACTGTCAGCTGATTTCTCAAAAAAAACCTCACAGTCAAGAAGGGGCTGGAAAGAAGTATTCAAATTCATGAAAGGCAAGGACATATATCCAAGATTACTCTATGCAGCAAAGCTATAATTTAGAATGCAGGGGCAGATAAAGTGTTTCCCAGATAAAATACAGTTAAAGGAGTTCATCTTCACCAAGCCCTTATTATATGAAATGTTAAAGGAACTCATCTAAGAAAAAGAAGAATATCAAAACTAGGAAGAGTAAAATGACAACAAACTCACAACTGTCAACAACTGAACCTAAAAAACAAAAACAAACTAAGCAAACAACTAGAACAGGAACAGAATCACAGAAATGGAGATCACCTGGAGGGTTATCAGTGGGGAGGGAGAGAGGGGAGAATGGGAGAAAAGGTACAGGGAATAAGAAGCATAATTGGTAGGTACAAAATAGACAGAGGTGGTTATGAATAGTATAGGAAATGGAGAAGCCAAAGAACTTATATGTACGACCCATGGACATGAACTAAGGGGGAGGGGTGCTAGTGGGAGGGAGGTGTAGGGTGGAGGGGGAGATAGGGAGAATAAATAGGACAACTGTAATAGCATAATCAATAAAATAAATTTTAAAAAATAAGCTTAATTGGCAGGTACAAAATAGGGGAAGATTAAGAATAGTACAGGAAATGGAGAAGCCAAAGCGCTTATATATAAGACTTATGGACATAAAGTAAGGAGGTGGGGAATACTGGAGGGACAGGGGTACAGGGCAGAGGGGGAAGCAGGGGAGAAAAAATGGGAAAACTGTAATAGCATAATCAATAAAATATACGTAAACATATAAGATCTCTTTTAGAAAACTCACAACAAGACCATTATCTTTCCTAGAAAATTAACAATAACTCCTAAATATCATAAACTAAGTGTGCAAATGCCCCAAATAGTCTTACGATTGTTTTCATAGTTTATATGAATCAGCATCCAAATAATATTCATGAATTGCCATTGTTGAAATAGCTCAAAGTCTTTTAATCTCTAACATTCAATTTTTATTTCTTTCTTTCAATTTTTCTGTTGAAGAAAAGGGGCCATTTGTCCTATAGAATTTTTCACCATGAATTTTGCTGGCTACATTCCCATGGTGTCCTTTAGCATGTTCCTCCATTCCCTAGATTCCTTGTAAATTGGTGGTTATATCTAGAAACCTCATCGGACTCAAGTTCATTTTGGCAAGGGGGACCAGACTCCTTCACAGATGATGTTGGGTATTTTCAGCAGGAGATACAAAATGTTTGTCCTTGATCTCATAATATAAGCAGCCACAAATGATCTTTGCCTAGATCCATGAATTCTTTAGAAGTTTCAAAGTGTTGACATTTTTCTTTTCTTCTTTTATTAGCCATGTATATGGTCTGTCTGGAAAAAGTCCAATCATTGTTAGTATAATGAGAACAGTTTGCATGACATCAGTGTAACCTGGCAGCCAAGGAGAGTGGACTGGAATGAGCATGTGTGAACAATGACGACTTCACTATATTAGTTAGTGGGGGCAGTAGATGCCATTGAGTGATTGTGTGCACTGTGTGGCCGTCACATTCAAAATGACTGAGCAAGCAGAGTAACAAATCTGCATCAAATTTTGCATTAAGCTTGAACATTCCTCTGTAGAAACTATTCGTCTGACTCAGAAGGCCACAGCTATAGGCAACTGGTGATTGACAGTTTCATCACAAGAATATGCCCACTCATGCATTACGTCTCGTGCAGAGTTTTTCGACAAAACTTCAAATCACCCAGGTGACTCAGCCCCACTGCAGCCCAGATTTGGTGCCCTGTGCCTTCTGGCTTTTCCCAAAACTGAAATTACCTTTGAAAGGGAAAAAGATATCCGCCTATCCATAAGATTTAGAAAAATATGACAGGGCAACTGATGGTGAATGGGAGAACTGTGTGACATCCCAAGGTGCCTGTTTTGAAGGGGACTGAGACATCATTGTCCTATGTACATTGTTTCTTATATCTTGTTCTCTAGAGACATTCAATAAATGTCTCTAATTTTCATAGTACATGGCTAGATACTTTCTGGACACTCCCATTACGTAGCAGCTTACACATTTGACACTTTTTCGTTATTTATGTTTTCAAAATAATGAATTGGTTTCCTAGTCTATTAGTTCTCTACTACCACATAACAAATTGCCATACTTAGTGGCTTAAAATGAGGTGCACTTATTACCTCACAGTTTCTGTGGGTCACGAACCCCGGCACGGCTTAGCTGGGTCCGCTGCTCACAGGTCGCAGTCAAGGTGTCAGTCAGGGCTGCAGATTCTTCGAAAGGCTCCACTGGGGAAGGGTTTTCTCCTGAGGTCACTCACATGGTTAGGAAGGGGATCACAGAGGGGTGTTAACACTAGGAGGTGGAATCTTTGGGGACCATTTTACAGTCATCCTGCCACACCTATTATCTTGCAAAAGGGCCTGCCAAATTACATTTTTTCTTTCTTCAGCATAATTTAGATTATCAAAGGATAGAAGAATTATTCTAGCTGCTGTGGAGACCCCCAGAGAGCAAGGATGAAAGCTAATTGACCTAAAAAAGGGGTGGCGGGGGGCGGTGGAGAGAAGCTAATTGACCTGCTGTAAGCACCTGCACAGCCTCCTTGTTTGCTAGTTCAGTATTAAAGATTTCTATATGCTCCAAACCTCAGTGAAGTAAAAAGATAAGAAAGACACTGGGAAGACACAACAGGAGATGGATTGGATCTCCAGAATAAAACACCAGCAGTTATATGTCCGTCTTCATTTCCTCCCCATAAAATGAGCTGACTGGGTTCTTGTGAGGATTACGTGAGTTAGTGTATATAAAATGTCTGGGGCTGGAGCTGGCACAGCGAGTGCCCCTGAAATGTAAGTGGCTGCTGCAGCTACTCTATTGCTGTTGACATGATCATTGTTACTCATGTGATTGAATTAATTTTAAGGCCACAGTTGCTGACTTCTGTAAGGCTACCTGGCCCATCGTGGGCTGTGGTGGGCCCACACTAGCTAGAAAGGTTTTTCCTTTCACTAGACTGAGCCAAATAATTCTCCTAGTTGCCTTCCCAGCATGAATCAGTGACTTCGGACCTTTTCAGTAGCAATTAAATAGCTTCAGAACTGAGTCTGACTCACTAAACACCCAACTGGCCGGGAGCACTTGGTTCTAAATTAAATCGTATGCTGCCCATTCTTTTTTTAAAGTGAAAACATTGTTTATTAGGGTTTTTCAAGTTTCTAATTACATAAGTAACATATTAATATACTCCTTTTTAAAAAATACAGCTAAGGGTAAAATTCTCCTTGACTACATCCTATCTCTGTTTCCTCCCTTTTATTCTAGAAGTAGCCACAGTTACGCATCCCTCTCGAACTTTGTCCCCGCATTTACATAAACTTACGTGCTCATTCAAATCTATTCCATTGTTTTATATGGCTTTCATGTGAATAAGGTTTATATAGCAGGCATTGTTCTGCAGCTTGCTAAAACAGCTTCAAAAGAAAATCGGACTCACTAAATACCAACCATCTAGGAAGACTTGGTCCTAAAATCTCTCACACTCCACATCCGATCGCTCAGCAGGTGATGCCAATTACCCCTACAGAGTATCTCCAGACCTTAACCACTTCTCACTGCCTCCTGTCACTCAGCCTGGTCCCTGCTGCAGTCCTAGCCACCCTGTGGCCTGTTTTCAACAATTCTTATAAGTGAACCTTTTCATCTTCCAGTCAGATACACCCAAAAGGATTAAAAGTGGGCACTCAAACAGATATTCGCCCACCCATGTCCGCAGCAGCATTATTCACAATGGTCAGAACAGGAAATGCCCTACGTGTCTATCAGCAGATGAATAGATAAACAAAATGTGATCTATACGTACAATGGGATATTATTCGGCCTTAAAAAGGAAGGAGGTTCTGTCACAAGCTACAGAATGCATAAACCTTGAGGACATTATGGCTTGTGAAATAAGCCAGTTGCAAAAGACGAGTACTGTATGATTCCACTGATAGGAGGTACCTGGTAGAATAATCAAATTCACAAACACAGAAAATAGAATATTGGTTACCAGAGGCTGGTGGGGGAGGGACTGGTTAATAATCATTTAATGGGTATAGAGTTTCAGCCTGGGAGGATGCAAAAAGTCTGGAGATGATGGTGCTAATGGTTGAATAACAATGTGAATGTACTTAATGCCACTGAACAGTACACTTAAAAATGGTTAAAATGGTAAATTTTATGCTTCGTGCATTTTATCACAATTAAGAAAAACGTTTCAGTCATTTCATCACCTCAAACGCTCCAAAGACCCTCCCCTCACTCTGATTCAAGACCAAAGTCCCTACAAGGCCCTCACCAGTGTTTTCCTCCAACTCCCCGCCCCCATCACCTTTCTGAACTGCCCTCTTAATCTCTTCTCCTCGTTCACTTTTGCGCCTTACTGCTGCTCACACACGCCAGGCACTCCCCCTCCTCTCCCAGATAGCTGCATGGCTGCCTTCCTCACTCCCTTAGTCTGACTGCCCTGTTGAAAATTCAACTCCACCCCATCTTCTCTGGCTGGAATTCTTTTTTCTCCATAGCAGTTATTACCACCTAAAAGATTCTTTATTTTATTTGTTTACTGTCTTTCCTCACTAGAATGTAAGAATGTTAGAGTGTTTTAAAATCTCCAAGCCCTAACCTGACCTTTCTCAAGGTTCCCGGATGCAACTGAAAACCTCAATAGCAAAGTTACAAAGTTTGTTTCCAGATCTTCTTCCCCAGGTCAAGTCCCGGGAGCTGATTAAAGTTTCTCTCTGGACCAGCATGGAGATAAAATTGGAAAGGTATGTGCTCTGAGTAACCACATGAGCCTGAGCGCCAGCCTGGCTGCGCCCTGTGGGATCTGGGCTCTGTGGTTGGATTTCCGGGAACAAAGTAAAAACTACCAGGCTTGGCAGTGGCCAGAGGCTTTTGTAGCAGACTAGCCAGGTGGTGGGGAAGGTTAAGAGGAGGTGGCTGGGATCCACTGGCAGCAGAGGTCCCACACTGGAATGCCGATGGGGCGGAAAGGAACCGGAAGGCTGCATGTACCCACACTGGGTACCTGGGAGTGGGGATCACAGGGAGCCAGGGGACTCAGGCCAAGCAGGAATGGAAGTCCTGTGTTGCCAAACCTCCTGACTATTTATTTTCCAGAGAATCAGGAAGTTGGGTTTTAGGCACTATTTCCTCATTTTCAAACACTGATTCAAAAATTTTAAAAACACCATGTGATCTGACAAAACACTTTTGAAAAGTAGGTCCTGCCCCCCTCCCCTACCACCATTCTCCACATACCCCACTCCAGGACAACCAGTTTACGGCTCTGCAATTTAGCAAAAACTTTAAGAAAGTGGACTCTGGGTCCAGAAAGAACTGGCTTTGCCGCAGTTTGGGGATATTCCTTGACATCTGCAAGTCTGTTTCTTTATCTGTAACATGAAAACAAAAATAGAACCTACCTCATAAGCTCATTTTGGAGGGGAGTGAGCAGGTGCCTGACAAATAGTATTCACTGTAGTAATGAGGGGAGGGAGGGAGAAGCAAAGGGCCGGGGGAATATTGAGGAGAGAAAGAGGAATAACAAAAGGACATGTGTGGAGTTAGCTGGTATGCTGACAGGGGAACCCATAAACTTGCTATTGCCTGGGGTCCTGCTTTTGACCAATGGGCCCAGGTAAAGATCCTGCCAACAAGCCAGAGACCCAGTGCCCCTGAGGCCTCCAGACCTGCAGGTGGCGCTGCATTCCCATGAGGTTCTCTATCTTAGAGGGTGGCACAGGTCCCAAGTCAGGGCTTCCCTTTCTCTACCTAAGTATAGCAATTATCCATCTGAGGCTAACTGTAGGACTTAATATATGTGCTTATGGTAGTTTATCTTACTAGTTTGGGGCTTGACATTCCAGACTGTCAATATTCTATAATCAATGTATTAACTGTACCTCTGAGTTTCTTCTTTGGTAGTTTGGATAACATTTTCACCAGGATCAATTTTTGTTGCAAGCAACAGAAACCCCAACCCAAGGTGGCTTAGCAAAAAGGAAATTGATAGCCTCGTGCACCCAAAATGTCCAGGGGTAGGGCTGGTTTCAGGTATGGCTTGATGTGTGTCAAATTATGAAACCAGGACCTAGTTTCTCTCCGTCATCTTTCTGGATGGGATCCATCCTTATGCAGCCTCTTCCCAGTGGCAGCTCCACACCCAAACAACTCCAAAGCAGGTGGGAGTCCCTAAGAGCTCAAAGAAAACATCCCGAGAAAACATCCCTGTTCAGAGTTTCACTGATTATGGTTAAACTGACTTGGGTCATGTTCCCTCCCTTGAACCAATATCCTGACAGGGGTATAATGTGCTGATTTCTAGGCTGGGTTGGTATCAACCCTGAACGCAGGGTAGTGGTAAATGAAATCAACATCCCAGAATCACAATATGGACTAGATATACGGAAGGAGTGGAGACCCCAGAGCTAAATCAGGTGCAGTTACCTAAATTAGAATGAATGGATGTTTGGTGCCCGCCTCCTTATGGGAAAAAAACAAACGCACCTTATCTTTTATGCAAAGTGCTATTGAAATAGTGGCTATAAAGTACAGCCTCCAATACCCTATTGATTGCCAGGGCTTACCTGGCTTCCTTTTGTCTCTTGGATCCCCTTCTGTGCCCCATCATCTCCTAGAATTACACTAACCTGATTAAAGAAAGCAGGAGGACTGTTCTTCTACAATGGTATATAAATGCACACCAGAACATGTATTATTGGCACTGAGAGAGCTTCTAAACTAGGCATGAATCTACCCTGACTTGAATTTGTCTGACTTTGCATAATTCAGCTCATGTGTCTTCATCTAGAAAGAGATGTGTTTTGTTTTTTTTTAATTTGGCCAAATGACCCATCGTTTGAAACACCTGGCCAAAAGTCCACACGGACTCATACTGACATCCTTCAGACTAGAGTTCCTATCAAAAGACAGAAAGAAGTGAGTTCAAGCTGTAAGAAGCGAAGACAACCCTGAGACCACACACCTCTCCCTGTCCACAACTGTTTAAAATACATATACGTTAAAATGTGTTGACGTGGCATAAATCAATCCATACTTCCTATAGATCCCCAAAAGCCCAGCTCCCCCAGGCTGGAAATCATGGCACAAAGACAGACGCGTCATTTGTGGAAAGCTGTTCACACCAACACAGTCCCAGAGGAAGTGCACCCTTAATAATGTCCAACAACAGGGCCTGGCCAAGAAAACAGTGCATGAACCAAAAGGAAAACCCTCCCAAATAACATGCATTGGGTAGAACCATATTGAATAGTCATTTTTATAGGTTAGTAATAGTATTATGTCAACAATCTCATATGGTCACAACCAGATATACTAGGACAGTGGTTTTCAAAATGTGGTCCACAGACTCCTGTGGGGTGTATCCCAAAGGCCCTTTCAAGAAGAACATGAGGTCAAAGGTATTTTCCCAATAATACTAATAACACATGCCTTCTTCATCATGTTGACCTTCACACTGAAAAAGCATTGGTGGGTAAAATGCCACAAGGCTGGATTTTCTTCATTCCAACTAAACAACGTACCGCAGCAGGTGGAGGGCAGACACAGATGTGAGAACCCACCTGCCTTTCAGTAAGCCAGGCATTTTGGAGATTTGCAAAAATACTGAACAATGCCATTCTTCCTGCTAATTTTTTTTTGGTTTGGAAAATATTTTCCAGAAAGGCATTTTGTCTATGTTACCATAAGGTGAATTAATTATCATATTTTAATATTTTGAAAGTAATGTTTAAATTTCTAATATGGTAAGCATCAATAGATGTAACCCACATGAACAAAAACTGCCTGGGGTCTTCAATAATTTTTAAAAGTGCCAAAAGACCAAAACTTTGAGAACTCCTATATTAGGACAATCTTCAAAGAAACATACATGAAATAAAGTAAAAACAATCAGAACAATAAGAAAATACATAAAAATGTGGCAACAACACTGACTTCAGAGACCCAGTATTTTTTAGAGAGACAAATTTTTTAAATACAAAAATAATGAAACAGTAATCACTCAGGGCCTCACAACCCATAACTAAATATTAACATTTTGTAATATTTGCTTTTAGTCTTTTTATGAATTAATTAATTAATTAAAACTTCCAGCTAAAGTTAGAATCCCTTTGGTCCCCATCCCATTTCCAAACACTCACATCACTACTACTGTGAATTTCAGTGGTTTCCTTCCATTATATTTAGTTATAATTTCTTATAGAATCTGTAATTCTTTTAAGTGCTTTAAATTTTTGCTTGAAATAATTCGTGCTGTACAAATTCATCTGCTGCATTTAAGTGAACAGCCTCTGGTTTAAGACTGCCTGGGTTCAAATCTCAACTCTGATGTTTCCTAAATGTGTGACCTTGGGCATATTACTCAACCTCTCTGTGCCCCAGCTTCTTTACCAATAAAATAAGGATAATACCAGTACCTAGCCCATAGGCTGTTGTGAGTTTTACTGTAAGTGCCTAGAACAGCGGCAGAGAGTAAGCACTATAAAAGTGTTTGCTGCCTTGGCTGGTGTGGCTCAGTTGGTTGGAGCGTCATCCCATAGCTGAAAGGTTTTGGGTTTGATTCCCGGCAAGAGCACATAACTAGGTTGAGGGTTCAATCCCTGGTTCAGTTGCATACAAGCTCCGGTCTGAGTGTGTACCGGAGGCAACCAGCCAATGTTTCTCTCTTGCATCGATGTTTCCCTCTCTCCCTTTCACTCACCCTTCCACTCTCTCTAAAAGCAGTGAAAAAATGTCCTTGGGTGAGAATTTTTTAAAAAGTGTTTGCTCTCATTATTATTACAATCTCTTGCTTTTTTCACTCACAATTTTGAAGTCTGTGAACATCCATATACATAAATGGTATAAGTTTCTTTTTCAGTGCTGTATAGTATTCCATTGAATAACCATTCAAATTTTATTCTTTCTCTACTAAAAATAATGACAGTAATAAACTTCTTTCTATGGTACTTGTAGAGTTTCATACATTTGTAGTGTCAAAAAATCTGGGTTGACTAATTTCCTCTAGTAGGGCTCAGCCTCCCACAGGCCCAGTGTGGTAGACAGAATAATGATACCCACCCCCCAAAGTCCATGTCCTCATGTCCCAAAATCTGTAATATGTTAAGTTACATGGCAAGGGAGAATTGAGGTTTCATGCAAATAGAACTAAGGTTGGTTATCAGTTAACCTAGAAATGGAGGGGTTGTCTGGGTTGTCTGGGTAGGCCAAATGCAATCACAGGGTCTTTTTAAGTGGAAGAGGGAGTCAGAAGAGGGAGAAGCAGACAGATGGCATGTGTGAAAAACTTGGCACAACACTACTCGCTCTTTAGATAGCAGAAGGGGCCACAAGCCAAGGAATGCAGGTAGTATTTAGAAGCTGGAAAAGGCAAGGACGTAGATTCTCCCTTAGAGCATCCAGAAGGAACACAGTCTTTCCCATCACTTCTTGATTTTAATGGTGTCAGATTTCTGACCTCGAGAACCGTAAAATAATAAATATGTGTATGTTAAGCCAGTACATTTGTCGTCCTTTGTTATGGCAATGAGTGAAAAGACAGTCTCTCAATGGCAGAATGGAGAAGGCTGACATTTGGGGTTTACTTTGCATGTGGAACATGAAAATCCATGTGTTGCAGATATTGGCAGGAAAATGGCTGAAATGATAGTCCGTGGAAACTTGACCTGATGGAGAGAAGAGAGGGCAGACGGAAGTGAGACTGAGGGAAGGGGAGGGCCCAGGAATGTGCTGAAGCCAAGTGTATTAGGAGCTGCTGGGAGGAAGCCAGAGGCCAACCACCAGGTAGGCTGATTGAATTCCTAATACAGAGGTGGGGCTTTCGGAGGATGACAGGGATCTGGAAGTGACCTTCGAGGGGTGGCTGAGGCAGAGGGAAAGAGAAGGTCATGGGGAAAGCAGACTCCAGCCAACCCAGAGGTGGAATGAGGCAAAGAGATGTTTCTGAGGAAATCAGCTGTAGGAGCCTGTTCTTCTAAAATTCCCACCTGTCCCAAAGAACAATCCGTGCCTATGGGGGTGTGTATGTGATGGGTGTGCAGTTGCACAGGTGTATGTGTTCAGGTACACCTCCACATAGGTCGGAGTGTTATAGGTGGCAGGTGATGAGCAGCAGTGGCCTGTGGGGGACAGTGGTCTCTCTGGGGGACGCGCGGATGAGGGGTCTCCTGTGCACATAGTTGTGGCACTTGTGGGTGTATAGATGTGTCGAGGGAGAACAAGGATGTATGCGTTGGTGGTACAGTGCGGAGTGCTGGGTGTGCGTTGATGTGACCTGGGGTTAAGTGAGCATGTGGGACGAGAGTTTGGTGGTGATGAAGGGGAGAAAGAGGGGCGGAGGGAGGCGGCCGGGTGGCCGGGCCGGTGCAGGTGGCCCGGCCGTGGGCGCCAACAAGCTCCTCCCGCGGGCGCTCTCCGGCTTCCCCGCCCCTTCTCCTGCTCGCTCTCCGCCCCTGTCGCCGCGCGCTCCCAGCCCTAAACTCCGCAGCCACTTCGCCGCCGCCGCCGCCAGCGTGCGCATCCCCGCCACCGCCAGCCGCCGCGGAAAGCAGGTATGACAGCGACCTCCCGCGAGCTTAAGAGTGGTCCCTGGCTCTGCGCACCTGCAGCTCGCGCCCTCCGCTGTCCCGGCCCCAGTTTCTCATCCGGGGGCTCTTGGGCACTGCAGGGACCCAGCCTTGAGGCGCCGGGGGTGTACTGCGGGGTGAGGCCAGCCCCTGGAGTGTGGGACCAGGGAAGCAGTGAGTCCCAGGAGCTTCTGGGGAGGCAGAGAAGGAGGAGGGGCGCGGTCACGCTTCGTTCAGGAGGATGACAACAGTGACACTTGAGCGTACAGGCTTCGTGCTAGGCTTCGTGCTAGGCGCCGTGAAGCACAGCATTTTGTTGGAATGAACTGAGTTCACCAGATGGCAACGCTGTGGGTGGCCTTGGTCACTGTATTGAAGGGAACACCGAGGGTCCGAGGGTGGAGAAGCGTCACTGGATCCCAGCTTTAGCCCAGGGATTCTGGTGCTAGAGCCTACCTGTGAACCCGCCTCAGGGGAAACGTGGATGTATTCTCTGAGTGCCCGCCTTGGGAGTGCTGCGAAGGGAGCTGGATGCGACCCCCTCCCTGCCTATCCCCCAGAGAGGATACGTCCAGAGGATGTCACATTACTTTGGCATGCTGAGACAGGGAGAAAGTGGAAACAGGGTGCGCAGCACGGAGCAGGGACCTTCCAGTGGGGGGAACTGAAGCATGGAGAAGTCCAAGGAGGAAGTAGCAGAGCCTCTCCCATCCATAGGAAGCAGAACAGCACTCCCACCCCATCTCCACCAGGGAACCCTCAGGATGAGGGGGCCATACGAAGGCCCCTCCAGACCTAGGCATCCTGGTTGCCCTGACGATGTGACATTCAAAAGTGACCCAACCTTCCTACCTACCCGACTGCGTAATTCCATGAGGAATGTGTGGATCTATCCATGCTCCTTTGTCTATAACCTTCTAACCCCTGCCCTCCCTGCCCTCCAAAGGGCACCACCTCCATAATTTGTTCCTTCTAGACCTTCCCTACTCCCATAGAAAGCATGTAAACTGCATAGTAACGTTGTGGGCAGCTGTTTGATAGAAATGACCTAATCCATCCATATTATGTGTCAACTCGGCTTCTCCCTCCCCCCGGCTATCATTTCCCTGAGAGTTACCCATGTTGCTGTGCGTAAATCTAACTTGTTTGTTTTAAACTGCTGCGTAGGGGTCCACCCTGGCCATGCCTCCTCATGGGCTTTAAGGTCATAAAAAATGGGGGGACTGGTTTTTATTTCATCCTTTTGTGTAACTGATACCTCTGGGTCAAATAAGAGTTCTTTGCTCTTTTTTAAACTAACAACACAAGGTCTGAATTTGGGGTACAGAGTCTCCTCATCTCAATTGCACACGAACATGTATACACATACACACATACACACATGCACACATGTGCACCCAGGCCCACATGTATACATGTGCGCATGTTCATACCTGTGTGCACTACACACACATGCACAGGTGCTCATACACATACCTCTAACCTGTCTGGCCACGGACAAGGACAAACACAGCAACCCCTCTAGCTGCGGTCCCTGCTGAGCCCAAAGGCCTGAGACAGCCAGACCACAAGCTCTGCCTGTCCAGGCCCCAGTGAGCAGAGTGCCCATAAAGGATCACATCCCGGGCTTCTGTCTAGATGCTCCCCATGCTCCCCTGCCCTCCAACAGGAGACTGAGGAGTTAGGAAGCATGGCTGACAGACAGGAGCATCCAGGGTCCCAGACTTCTCGGGTCCAGGCTGAGTCAAGAGAGTCTGCTTGCCCTGGAATGTGTGCCAGGACCATCAGCCATTTGTGGGAATGCCTGATAACAGCCGGCTGGAGAAAAGCTGGAATCAGAGATGCTTGGATCACAATCCCAGCTCTGCCCTTTCCAGCTGGGGCAATTCCCTTCCCCTGCCTAAGCCACAGTTTTCTTATCTGCAACATGGGGATGATAGCAATGTCTACTGCCCAAAACTGTAGAGTGGGTCAGTGAGATGATGAAACACAGCATTTAGAGCATTGTCAGCACCCAGTGAACAGGAAGCCTTGTCCTGGACAGGGCAGACCTGGAGATGGCCCCGAGGTGAGGCGATGCTCGGAGCCACCATTTGGGAGCTCATCCACGCCCCAGGTGCAGGCAGAGAATCCTGAGTGCTGAGCAGGACTGAAGGTGAGGTTTTTGCTTGTTGAGAGCCAAGCTCAACTCTTAATGGAGTCCAGAAACATCAGGGCACCTACAAAGGGCCTACTGTGTGTCCACCCCTGAGTTAAGCTGCAGAAATGAAGTCAGGCCAGGTCCCATCTTTGAGATACCGGAAATAGCTGAAGTCACAAAGGAGACCTGTGGGCAGCTTTTATGAAAACTATGCTCCTTTCGAAACTTTAGCTTACTCCCAAGATTTTAAAAAGTGGGAGATGTTACATAAAACTCTGTATTTCTGGGTCCTCTTGAGAAAAAAGGATCAGCAAAGCTGACAACTCTGGGCTTAACACATGGCTTCCCCCTTGGGTGGGGCACTCCTCTCCAGGGTGCCCTGGTCTCTCCGTGGCCCATCCCTCTTTCTTCAAGAGCAGTATAATGTCAAAGTTAATTACACTCTAACACCACAGCCAGCTTCCACATCCCAGCTCTGACACGGGTGAGTTGCGTGGTCTCAGGCAAATTACTTATTATTCTTGTGACTCGATTTCCTCATATGTAAAACATGGGTAATAAGTAGCATGTCTCTGAGGGTTATTTCAAGCATTAAATGAGTCAAAAACTTTGGAGCCGCACCTAGTACATGGTCAAGACTATCTTAGTGTTGATGCTGATACTGGTAGAGGTGGGATTAGCTACCTGGTAATTTGTACTCCAAATTGTACTCCATATAAAATACTGTGGAAATACAAGTAAAGGAAGAAAGAAGGGAGAGAGAGAAGGTAACGCTTTGAGCTTCTTCTTCAAATAAGAGACTTCAATCCTAGATATTTTTTTCTGCCCAAGGACAGAAAGAGGATGACATTTCAAGGAAAGATGCAAAGAGGAGGGAACTTCTAAAGTGGATTTTGAAGGATGAATAGGAGTTTCTCTGGAACAGTAGAATGAAAAAGACACACAGAGAAAACAACCTTTACAAAGGCCTGGCGGCATGACCAAGTGGAGTGTGTTTAGCAAGTGACAAGTAGTCCAATGCAGCTTGGAGGGGAGGTATCTCAACATGCAGGGAGAGATGGAAGATGCGTTCGGGTGGGGACAGAAAGGGGCCTTGAAAGCATGATGGGGCTGTGTCAGGTAAAGGGACACACATTTCCTGTGCGACTACTGCGTGCAGGTGCTTTTATAATCCCTGTAACCCTCATGTGCCCCCGGGAATCAGGCTTTTGTGACCCCCATAGGCTCAGGGAGGGGGAGTCACTTCCCAAGGGTTCACACAGTGGGTCAGTGGCACAGCTGGAGTCAGACCCCAGATCTGTCTGATTTTAAAGCCCTGCAGTAAAACCCACTGCAGAGGTTTGTTGTGAGGATTAGATGAGGGAATGAAGCACACGGCCCATTAGCACAGTCTCTGGCACGTAGCAGTTGCTGTTGTTACGTGGAATGAGACCTCTCAGTCTAACACCACTGCCCAGCCTCAGACAGGGAAGCGCAGGCAGGGTGTGAGTGACCTTGGCCAGAGGGTCTTCAAGTGTGGCCATCGGTTCAGCAACCTCAGAATCACCTGGAGATTGTTAGAAATTCAGATTCTCAGGCCCACCTTAGCGCTCCTGAGTCAGAGGCTCGGGGCGGCGGTGAGCCCAGCAATCTGTCCCTTAACCAGCCCTCCACACGGTTCTCGTGCTTGCTAAAATTTTGGACTCACCGCCTAGAGGACTTCCTTCAAATGAGATCTCCTCCAGCCACCTGCATCCATGTCCCTAGAAGGGTGGGTGGATGGTGAGAGTTATGTCCTCAGCAAAGACCAGAGCTGGAAGGGATGTCCTAAGACACGACACATGTCCCTCTGCTCTGGAGGCTGGACAGATGCATTTCTTTACAGGTAGGAAAGTCCCCGGGGGCCCAGTAGAGGACCAGGGTTTTTATTCCTTAGAAGTTACTTTCCTTCTTACTTAGTCTTGCGGACTCTAGTTTGCCCACCTTGAGGGCCTGGTGCAAGATTTCATTTTCAGAGGAGGTGCTTCTGGGTGAAGTGCCCCGGGCAACTGAGGACTCATCACCCTCATAAAAAGCTTGTTATCAGAGGCCCTCCATGCCAGGGAGCCTGTGTGGGCAGGCTCTTCTCCCTCAGTTCCCATGCGAATGTGTACCCAGGCAAGTCCTGGGCAGTGGAGATGATCCATCCCATAATTCTGCATTGAGGACCATTAAGGAGGTTCCAGATCAATTGATAAGGAGCTAAGTCCAGACTGGGGGCAGTCACATCCTGCCAGAGGACCTTCAGTGATGAAGTAGCCTCAGCCCCCTCACAGAATTGATCAGGAGTAAGGAGGAAGTACAGCCTAATGGGTAGATGCACAGGCCTTGCCTTAAAGATCAAAGTTGTTAGGTGTGCCTACATAAAAATTAATATTTTTGAACAACCCAAAACAAAAGTACCCATAAACCCAGGCATATCAAACGAGTGAAAATACTTGCCACTTTCACAACAAAGAGTTAATATCATGGATAAAGAGCTCTTGCGAATCAAAGACCAACCTCCCCATCCAAAAAAGAAAAAAAAAAAAAGAGTAAGGGGTATGATTTGGCTGCTTACGCAGAAAGAAGTACAAGTTGACTACAAACAGATGAAAAGGTGCTCAGCCACCCTCCAAGGAGAGAAGTGCTCAAGGCCACACGGGCTCTGTTTTCCATGCCGGATTGCTGGGGAACTTGTGTTGGTGGAGAAATCGGGACTCTCCAACTCTGCTCGTGGGAGCGCAAACTTGGGCAGCCTTGGAGGAAGTCAGGGACATTATCAGTACGTAGGGTGACTCTGCCATATCACCTCTAGGTCTGTACCCAGTGGATGTCCTTGCATGGAGCACAACATGCTAGAACGGAGATAGCATGGTATGCTGAAAGCAAACAATTAGAAACTATCCAAACATCCACCACAAAGAAACTAAGTACTGTATGTGTCAGAACAGCCACACAAGAGATATGATGCAGCCATTAAAAAAAAAAAAAAAAAAAGGCAGTAGTTCTTGCCCTGAATGGTATGACTCAGTTGTTTGGGCGTTGTCAGGACACATGGCTGGATTGCGGGTCCGTGTTCCCCCTCCACCCCACTGGTCTGGGTGCGTAGGAGAAGCAACTGATCAATGTTTCACATCAATGTTTCCCTCCCTTTCTCCCCCTGTTCCCCTCTCTCTAAAAAGAAAATAAATAAAATCTTTAAAAAAAAAGAAACCGGAAGCTCTTTATGAAAGTATGCCTTCCAGATGTACTGTTAAAGCAAAAATGCAAGGTATAGAACAGTGTATAGTATTATGCTGTGTGTGTGTGTTTTTAAAAGGGCCTACATAGGCATACATAATGTATATATTTGCATATACACATTAAAATCTGGGAGACACCCTCAAAACCAGTGATAGTGGTTGACTTTGGGGAGGGAAGTTAATGATCTTAAGTGAAAAGGCAGGTGACTTTTTGTTGTACACAGTTTGATACTCTTTAGATATTTTTCATCTATATGTTTGCTATATTATAATTATATCACACACACATCTTCCACCTTATTCAAAACAAGCATAAATTTAGAAATAAGGCTAATCCCCACCTTGACCCCTACCCAAATTACAAATTATG
Source organism: Mormoops blainvillei (assembly GCA_004026545.1). NCBI lineage: Eukaryota > Metazoa > Chordata > Mammalia > Chiroptera > Mormoopidae > Mormoops > Mormoops blainvillei. The sequence continues at coordinate 339,836 of PVJD01000157.1, read as the reverse complement.
TTTTCACATAAAATATAAATTAAGTTTTTAAAAAGGGAGGACTTTGATCACAAATGAACAAATATTAAATGATTCTGCTTATGTGAGGTAAGAATCTAGGCAAATTCCAAGAAACAGAAAGTGGAATAGAGGTTACCAGGGGCTAGGGTAGGGAGAATGGGGAGTTTGTGTTTAATGGGTATAGAGTTTCATTCTCTTTGGGAAGAGGAAATTCTGGAGATGGATGGTGGTAATGGTTGTACAACAATGTAAATGTACTTAATACCACTGAAAAGTACACTTAAAAATGGTTTAAATGGTAACTTTTATGTCGTATCTTTTGCCACAATGAAAACATTAAGAGGTGACCAAAAAAATGGGGCCTTTGATAGCACATTGTTTGGGTTCTAGTCCTTGGTCCCGCCACTACTCAGCTGCGTGTACTTCTGATCAAGTGCATATACTTCTCTAAGCCTCAGTCTTCCCACCAGCAAATGGGGCTGTCAGAGAGCCTGGCTCACAGGAGCCCTGCAAGGATTAAGTAACTTTATCCATGTGTCGCTGGGACTATTATAAAAGGTCAGGATTAGGGTAGCAGGGAGGCTAGAACAGCCACTGGACCAAATATTAAGACCAGCAGGTTCAGGTGGGACAAGTGTCTCAGGAGTTTGTAAAAGCATGGTCTAGCAGGGGTGTCCAGACTTTTGGCATCTCTGGGCCACACTGGAAGAAGAGTTGTCTTGGGCCACACATTAAATACATTGCCACATGTAATCACAAAAAAATCTCATAATGTTTTAAGTAAATTTACAATTTTGTGTTGGGCCGCATTCACAGCCATCCTGCGCCGCATGCAGCCCACAGGCCGCAGGTTAGACAACCCTATCACTTAGTATTTGCAAAATTTAAAAATTACGTGTTTCCAAATGTAAATTACAAAATGTAGTGTCAAACAAAATTTCCTTGGCTCTTGGGAATACACAAAAGTTGCAGCAGTTCTTAACCCGAGGCCTGCTAACCTACAGAGCAATTTGAATCCTGGCTCTGTCACTTACTAGCTGTGTGACCTCAGGCAAATTACTTGACCTCTCTGTGCTTCTGTTTGTGTGTGTATGTTTGTGTGTGTTTCATCTGTAAACTTGAGAGGATACAAACTCTCACCTCCTTAGGGGTGTTATAAGAAGTAAATGTGTCAAGTGCTTAGAACGGTACTTGGCACATACTACATCCTAAACAAATGTTTGTTAAATTAATTGAAATATGCCTGAAAGTCTTAGCAATTTTGTTTTTTTTAAGGAATTTATTTTTTACAGTGAGGAGGCAGTGTTCTAGCCAAGACATAGTCCTGGGGCCAAGCTGAACCTGAAGGAGTTCCCTTGGGGGTGGGGGATCACTGACAGGTGGCTTGGGAAGGCTAAAGTGAGTTAAGGGGTGCCCAGCTGACAGGGGGGCAGTAAGAGACTGAGGCGCTAAGTGGTTCGCTCAAGAGGTTACACAGTTACAACAGAATGTGAATTCAGCCCCAACTTTCTTCTCCTCCCCTGTGCCTCTCTTACAGAGGATTTGGAGGCTGGGAGTCATGGGCTAGTGACTGGCAGGCCTCTGGGACAAATCAGGCAGCCTTGCTGCCTCCTGATGTTCCAGAGAGCTCGCTCCTGAGCCGGGGTCTGGAAGGAGAGCTAAGATCCAGGTGGTCGGGTGTACCCCCCTTCAGGAGCTGCCTCTGATCTGGCCCCAAAAAGGGCCTTAAGCAGGGCCAGGGCTGCAGCCTCCGGAGATGAGCTCCCCCCACCACAAGCTGATTCCTGAAATTCCACTGTGCATCTTGCACCCATGTCTGTATGTGACGTTTGTTGATTCCCCTGGTTGAAAGGCACCACCCCCAGCTTAAAAGGTATCACTTTTGTCCTTTCTCAGGGGTTTGCAAGGGAGTGAAAAGAATTTGAATAGATGCTTTGGGGAATTTGGTCAGTGAGAGAGGCCACAGAGAACCTTCTGGCATCTGAGGCTGTGGGCCTTTGAATGACTGCTTTAGACACTGGGTGGGGAAGTGGGGGGTGTTGTAAAATGTTTAAAAGTGTGCCTGGCACAGGGTTGGTGCTCCCTAATGGAAGAAGGGACAATTTACTGGGCCAGTGGGTCCCTGGAGAGGCAATTCCAGTCCCCAAAGCATTACTGCCAAGGTTTAAGGGTTTAAATCCCCCCAGATTCCATAATTTTCCTTAGACAGGGAGTTTGTGTTAAAAATTAAGAGCTTGGTGCCCTGGCTGGTGTGGCTCAGTGGACTGAGTGGCCAGCCCACAGACCAAAGTGTCGCTAATTTGATTCTAGGTCAGGGCACATTCCTGGGTTGTGGGCCAGGTTTCCGGTTGGGGGTGTGTGGGAGGCAATTGATTAATGTTTCTCTCATACATCAATGCTTCTCTCCCTCTCTTTCTCCCTCTCTTCCCCTCCGTCTAAAAATAAATAAATAAAATCTTTTAGAAAAAAAAGTTTGAGAGTCAGACAGGCTGGAGTTGAAGCTCAGCTGTGTAACTGTGCAAGACACTGAACCTCTGAGCCCCAGTTGCGTCCTGTGGACAGGGACAATGATAGTACCCCCTCCAGAGGCCTGCCAGGGCACAGTACCTGAGCTCAGTGGCTGCAGGTAAGTGACCCGCAGCCACTGGTCCTACCCGTCTCACTGCTCTGATTAACTCCAGAAATGCTACATCGTCCTTGCCCCACTTGGAGAAAGGATTGAGGGTGGGGCCATGGGAGGAGAGGCCTGGGGCTGAAAGACACAAACACCTATCCCTGTAGAATTCAGAGAAAGTTTAAAGACAGCAGTTGGGCCTGGGTGTTTGTGTGTGTGCCAAGGGAGGGGTGATGGTTAAGAGGAGAGTGGACTGGGTTTGCAACTTGCTGGCTTTTGGAGCAAGAACCTGTTTGACATCAGAGAACAGATGACGCCCTGGCCAAGGGGTGCCGGGCAGGGGCATTAAGCACAGAGAGCAAAGCCTGGGGCCCGGGGAGCGGGACGGGGCCCGTTTCCCAGCGTCAGGGATTATTTAGGGGCTGTTTCCTGAGTGCCACAGCACTGGTTCATAGGAATTTAAACTCCTAGAGAGCAAGGATTTTTTTTGTTTGTTTTGTTCACTGCTTCACTCTGCAGCCCCAGCTCCCTGTAATGCTCAATGAACATTTATCGAACAAATGAATGGTGAATGGCTGGATGAATGAGTGCCAGCAATGATGAGCAAGCCACATCTCTCAGCCCCCAGGAGACTCCTTGGCACCCTACCCTGAGACCCACTCTCCATCCCCATTCTGACTCCTGAACTCCCACTAGGGCCCACCAACGGCGCCAGGCCTGAGGTGGGCAAGCTGTGTTCCTATTGAATCTTATGATCTAGTTAGCTGAACCTCTGACCTGAAGGCCTCTCCCTGCCACATCGTGTTCCTTCGAGGAGGTGTGGCCACTGCATGTTTTGTTTGCTTACACACAGTGATGAACAGCCTTGGCTTCTGAGAAAGTTCATCAAGTAAATGCTGATGGGGCCCGTGTGGCTTTCTCCTCTACAGTAATGATGATGATGATGATGATGATGATGATAATTGGTGTTTTTAAGTATAGGCTATGTGCCAGGCACGTGTGTTATGTTATGGGATTCTTTCTGCAGTCGTGAAGGTTGGGTACAAATATTCTCCCCCAACGACACACAAAGAAACCGAGCTCTCTCACGGTACCATCTCACTGTATCCCTCCAACAGTCCAGTGAAACAGCTCGTGCAATTGTCTGCATTTTGCAGATAAGGAAGTGAGCTCAGAGAGGTTAACTTGCCGAGGTCATACAAGCTAGCAAATGGTGAGGCTGGGATTCTAACCCAAGCAGTCCGACCACGAGCTCACTCTGCTCGCCCCACCTCTCAGTTGCAAGGAGTCATCCGAAAGGTGATTGTGGAGAAGAGTGGCAAGTTTTACTCCGTAGCAGGGCTCTTGAAGGCCTTGTCTCACCTGCGGCCATAGATAAGGTTTCAGCTATTTGCTCCCTCAAGACCTGCCCCGAGTCACTGTGTGGGTGAAGATCCTGATCGCCCCCAGCAGTGAGGCCACGCCAGGACCCACATTGCATGTGGCTGTGGGCAGTAGCCCCTCACCTTCCTGGACACCAGATTCTCAGCTGGTTGGCAAGAAGTAGGAGGGGTCAAGGGAGAAAAACATCACCCTCTTTCCCTTCCTTGTCTCTGATTCACATCTTTCACCTAGTGTTTAAGGAGAAAGATTTCTTTTCCCTTGATCTTAGCCAAAAGGCCCAGAGACGATGAGAAGAAGGCTTATTTAATTAAACCCTGATGTGGTGGAATCCACTCTGGAGGTTTAGGGCACAGGGAGCCCAACTAAGCCAACACTAACAGGAAAAGGCATGGTGAGCGGCATTTTGCCTTGTCTCATTTTGTCTGCACAATAACCCTGTCAAACAGGAACATGATTGGCGTCACCATCATCCTCACCACTATCCTCACCACCATCGTCATCCCCTTCATCCCCAGCCGCAATATCATGGACACCCACATGAACTTCCAGACCCAAGGTCCAGCCTGCAGGTGGGAAAACAGACCCAGGAGACATGTGACACATCCATCCTCTAGAAGGATTAAGAATTTGGTCTCTAAAGTCTGAAAGATGCAAATTTGATTCTTAGTGTTGACATTTTCTAGCTGTGTGACTTCTGGCAAGTGACCAGAGTCCTTGTCGGTAAAATGGGGTAATCACAGCTCCTGACTCATAAGGTTATGACGAGGGTCACGGGAGCTGTTGCATGTCAAGCGCTGGGCCCAGCTCAAATCATAAAAGAAAGCAAACACGGGAGAGCGCTCTGGCAAGGGGCATAGCAGCTAAGGGGAGAGCTTGGGGTGTTTGGCTGGGAGCTCCCAGCAGCTCTGAATGTTGAGGGGCAGGTGCTGCCCAACCAGTGTGAGATCAGCATGGAGGGCCAGCCAGGGCGACTTGACAGTAGAACTGAAGAGACCACTCAAGGGCCCATTTTTCCCCCCTAAAAATCCAGGGTATAGAGGGATGAGAAAGACAGCTCTGCCCTGGAACAGAGATGAGCGTTCAGAGCTGGAGCTGCGATCTCTCCAGTCTGGGAGAGATCAGGGGGCAGGATCTTTTCCCATGCTGGATGGAGGAGGTTCCGGCAAGAGCCAACCACTTCCTGCTCCTGACCAAAAGGGTTCTCCGAAGCTGCCAGCCCAGACCTCCACCATCCATGGTGCCGTTTCCTTCTGGGCCCTTCCCCCTTTTTGATGATAGGTTTCTGAACAACAATAATGGTGGGAACCCAAGGTCAATCCTATGCCAGTCAGCTCTGAGCTTCCCGCCTCCAGTCTTCAGGCTGCCACCCACAACTGTGTGGGTTGTGTGCACCACAGCTCCAGGGCGTCATTCACGCAGGATATGTTGTGAATGATGCCCCCTAGAGTCGTGCAGTGCACAGCCCTGTGGGGCAGCTCTGTACGCCTCCTTCTTCCTGGAGGTAGCACGGAATTGACCTTGGGTGCCCCAGATCTGGCTTTCAAGGCAGAGAAGACTGAGCAACATCTGGATGCCAATCGTTGACAGAGACAGCCTTGCTGCCCAAGGCTTGTCCATGAGAAGGCTGTGCCTGGGCGTTGCAGTGACCAGTGATACCGATGGATTACTGATTGTCCTTGATGTAGATTATTGAGAGACAGTGTAGCATAGTGGTTATAAGAGCGTGCCCTGGAGTCAGACAGTCGTCAGTCCAATTCTGCTCTAATACCTTCACTGTGCGACTTTGGGCAAATCACTTGACCTCCCTGTGCCTCAGTTTCCTCATCTAAAAAATGGGTTTATATTAATGGGCATGAGTATACCCTAGTCCTCCCTCTCTGGTGGAGCTACCGTGAGAAGGAAACAAAGCGATTCAGGCAAAACTCTAAGCAATAGTGTCCACCGAGTAGTTAAATGGTCACTACAAGTTAAGAGTCAGTGACATCACCAGCCAGGGAGGTGGGGCTCAGACTGGCCCACTGGAAGGCAGCTCCCTGAAATCCTGCCAGGGCAATGAAGGATTTGGGGCCCAATCTGAAGTCTTTGGCCCAGAACCAGATCAAGCCAGTGTTTGATCAAGATTTGTCAACATAACTTTTTCATAAGCCGGTGCTATTACAGTTTCAAAGACTGTAGGGGGTAGGTTGTGCGGGCAAATGCTGGGAAGGAAAAGGCCTGCAGTCCAGGTTTCCATGCCCTCAATTCATTCCTCTAGACCAGAGGTCAGCAACCTTCAGCTCCAAGACCAAGTGCAGTCCACCATCCTGTGAGCTAAGAATGGTTTTTCCGTAGTTGGTAAAAAAAAAAAAAAAAAAAAAAAAAACAAGAGAAAAATAATATCCCATGACACATGCAAATGACATGAAGTTCAAATTTCAGTATTCATAAATAAAGTATTATGGAAGCAAACCCACTCTCCATCATTTAATTTTATCTGTGGCTGCTTTTGAACTACTGTGGCAGTATGTAGCTGCCACCAAGACCATGTGACACAAAGCCTAAACTATTACTGCTTGGCCCTTCACTAAAAAGCTTGCTGACCTCTGCTCTAGCACGTAGTTCCCAGACTCTGCTGCGTATTGGAATTACCAGGAACTTTTTTTAAGAAAGAAGTTGCTTTGTTTATTTCTTTATTTCTTATTTTTTAATTCTCACCTGAGAACACCCTTAGAGGGGAAGGGAGGGAGAGAGAGAGAGAGAAACATCAATGTGAAAGAGAAACACAGATCGATTGCCTCTCATACCTACCCTGACCAGGGATGGAACCTGCAACCTATGCGTGTGCCCTGACTACGAACTGAACCCACAACCTTTCAGTTAATGGGATGACACTCCAACCAACTGAGCCACACTGGCCAGGGCTACCAGGAAGTCTTTAAAAGCTTGATGCCCAGATTATGTCCTAGACAAAGTAAGCCAGTCTCTCTGGGGGCTGGGCAAGGTATGAGATCCACTCTGCAGCTGAGTTTGGGAACCTCTGTTCCAGTCCCTACGGTGTGCCTCCTGCCACACCTCGGAGGGCAGACCCAAGCTCAGAACGCTTGCCCAGAATTTAAGCACATTTTTTGCCCCTGACGGCCTGTGGGCAGGGTTGCAGGCTGGTCCCCATGGGCCTTATTTTGTGTGACCCACACAGTAGTTTTTAAAGCCAGACATTTCACTATGGCATCTGGGTTCAGATACTCTTGAAGCCCCCATTTCCAAATGGGGGCGATAATCCTCTGGATCTGACTTGGCCTCATTTTTTAACGTCACCTGCATAGTCCCAGAAAGCATTTGAGTTCAAGTGCCCTGATTTAACGGTAATGAAATCTAGCCTGGCACATTTCAAAGTTTAACATGCACACGCGTCCCTGGGGGCTTAGGCTCCAATTCAGCAGGTCAGGTGGGCCTGCCTGCTGTGTCTCTAACAAGCTGCTAGGTGGTGCTGATCTGTAGGGCCTGGTGCTTTGACTAGTAAGGCTGTAGGCTCTGGTTCTCAAACCTCAGTGTGGCCCAGAGTCTCCTGGGTAGGGGGCGTGGTGCTCTTCAAACTCCTTTTCTGATTCAGGAGACCTGGGGTGGGACCGAAGGATGAGCCTTTGTAACAAGCCCCCAGGTGATGCTGCTGCAGCTCGTCTGGAGCCAGACCTTGAGAACGACTGCTCTAGGCTATGCCGTCTGTGCCTGACCCACTGGCTCACACCTAGGGTAGGGGGCTCGGAGGTCCCCCAGACGGCAGGGTCTTTATTCCATCCAACGTCAGAAGCCCAGCTGTTGCCAAGGGAGTCAGGCATTTCTTGGCTTCTTCAGTCAACTGTCTCTTTGACGAGAGCCAAGCAATTTCCTCAAGTTCAACCCCACAATTTAAAGACATCTGCAGCCTGGAGATGGTAGAACTCTCTGTCTGTGCGTTGTAAACCTCATCCACATGTCTTACAAAAAGACCTCCCCCCACGGAGGTCTCACATTGGATACTACAGGGCACTATTAGATACTTCAAATCTGCTCAAGCAGATTTGAAGCCCAGATATGGGGTCTTGGGTGGGCCCAGGCCTGCAACGACAGGGCAGGCAAGGAGAGGCCACACCCTGAAGATAGCTGTGGCTGCTGAAGCTTCAGGAACACTGGCAGGGCCCTCTTGAGGGTCAGGCTGGGCCCGGTGCCATCCACTACAACTGCCTTGAACAAGAATGACCACCCTGGCCAGGACCGGTTTCCCAGAGTCCTTGAACCTGAGAGGGCTGGCGGCTGGATCTGGATGGCTGCACTAGCGTTGATCAGAGATTATGTATTATTTGATTCTCTTCCTGGACCCTTTCAGGAAAGACTGGCTGCCTCACAGGGGCTCTGTGTTGGCTCAAGAAGCCCCTGCCCACTGACCATCCCAGGCAATGCCATGTAGCAGGACGGCACAAGGAGCCTGGCCTCTGAGGTGGGGAGTCTTGGGCAGCCCTTGTGCAAGCCCCAGCTCTCCACTCCCCAGCCGGGTGACCTTGGGCAGGGGCTGCTCTGTGGAGGGGGGATGATGGCACCTTGCAGGACTGATTGGAGGATTAAATGAGGTGGCACAGGTGGGTACAGTGCTGAGGCAGTATCTGGCACACATTGGGTGCTCAACAAATGGTGGCTGCTACTATCAGCATAATAACAGATATTAATTCTGATTATTTAGTTATGTGAACTGCTCTGCCACAGCCTCCCTCCCATTCTCTTGCAGCCTGGCAGACAGAACAGCTTGCTTATGCTCAAAAAAGTACCTATTTGCCCACAAATGTATTTGTTCTGATAGTCAACTCCTATTTAAGTGCCTACTATGTGCTGGTCATGGTTCTAGGTTCTATTCATGGTAAAATACAACACAGGCCCAAGTCAGACCCACATGAGCAACTTCAAATTTTCTAAAAGCCACATTTTTTTAAGTGGCAAGAAAAAAGAAACAGGTGAAATTAATTTTAATAATGTATTTTATGGAAACCTTATATTCAAAATATCATCACGAACATGCCATCAATATTAAACATTATTAATGAGATTTTTATGGTCAACACATCTCTTTTAAAATTTTTTAATTGTGGTAAACAATTAAAAAAACAAAACAAAATTACTGTCTTAACCATTTCTAAGTGTATAGTTCAGTGATGTCAAATACATTCACATTGCCATGCAACCATCTCCACAGTCCATCTCCAGAACTCTTTTTGATATCTTCCATCTCTCTTTTTCATACAATGTCTTTGAGGTCTGGATAGTACGTTACACTGAGGGTACATCTCAGCCCACCAGGTGGTGTGTCCATCACTAAATAGCTGCCACATGTGAGTAGTGGCATCTGTGTTGGACAGAGAAGTTCTGCGGGGGGCAAAGATGGGGACGAGAGGCCAGTGCACACCCACAGGAAATTTAGAAGTCCAGTGGAAGGGGACAGATGAGAAACACATGACTAGATCAGTCTCTACTGGTATATTAGTTCCACAGAGTATCAATAGGGCTGGGGCCGGGTGCTCCAGGGGCTAGGGACCAGAGTGGGTGGCATTTTAGCTAAGGCTTCAGAGAAACAGCCAGCTCCACGAAGATCTGGAGTGGTGGTCCTCGACCCTCCCTGTGCATCAGACTCTGTGTGGAAGTTTAAAAATATGTATATAGACACCAGACCCCACCACAACCTGCAGAGTCGGAGTAGCTGAGCGTGAAGCCCGGGGTGTGTATGTGTGTGTTAAGAGCTTGCTTGAGGCATAGCCAGGAGAGCTGTGGCAGCTGCTGAAATTTGCCCAGTGGTGAAATGATCTTGGCATATTGGAGGAACAGAATGAAGAAGAGACGGGGTAGGAGGGTTGTATGGATGGGGACAGAGGCCAAGCCTCGCCGGCCCTTGAAATAATGGTAAGGAGTTCGGGTTTTATTCTAAGTGTGGTAGAAAGCTGTTGTGGGACTTGTTGCAGGAAAACACAAGGCCTTCTGGACAAAAATCTTGGACACTCACTCTTTGCCAAAGGCAAATAATAATAGGTTTAAGGTGCCATGTATTATTGCCTTTAATCTGGTAATGGGGAAGGATTTCCAAGGTGGGTAGATAAATATGAAATATGGGAGTATGCTTCCATAGAAGGATATGGAATCTGTTGGTTGGGGGGTGGGGGGTGACGGGCTTACTGACCTGGTCTTCCCAGTCCTAGACTTGGGAGGGAGCCCTCCAACCTCCTCTCTCCTTGCCCCTGCCTCACCCTCATGCCTATTGGTTCCTTCCCTTTTGACAGCTGTTATTAGCCTGCTCAGGTTGCTATAACAAAATACCACAGACTGGGCAGCTTAAACAACAAAAACTTGTTTTCTCACAGTTCTGGAGCTTGAAAATCCAAGGTCAACGTCTCCTGAGACCTCTGCTTGGCTTGCAGTTGGCCTCCCTCTTGTTGTGTTCTCAGAAGGTCTCTCCTCTGAGAGGGCACATCCCTGGTGTCTCTTTGGGCGTCCAAACACCCTCTCCTTATAAGGAGGCCAGTCAGATTGGATTAGGGCCCACACTACTGGCCACGCTTAACTTGATCATCTCTTTAGAAACTCTGTCTTCAAATGCTGTCACATTCTGAGGTCCTGGTGGTTAGGGCTTCAACACATAAACTTGGGGGGACACGATTTAACTCCGAGTGACAGGTGGGCAGAAGGAAACCAGGTGCTTTTTCTCCACCCACACACCCCACACACACACAAGCAGCAGTCATATTTGTAATGCTTAAGTAAAAGGCACCTTCCAGCTACAAAGGTTTCTAGCCATAATCAACGCTCAAAACCAACCAAAGAACACCAGCTGAATGTCAACCCTGCCTCCAGTTCTGAAGGCTAGAAATACTTATTGAACACCTACTGTGTGCAAGTTTGAAGCTCAAGCATCGGGAAATCTGTCCTGGGATCTCCTTACCCAGTAGGACAGGTTAGAGAGGGATACAAATATCCATGACATGAGGCATATGGGAGCAAATAAGATAGAAGGAGTCGGTCCGCAGAAAATATCATAGTGCTGCGAGGGGCAGGAGGTGGGAAGGAGGAAAGGAGATTTTGGTTCAGTGGGGACTGGGAAATGAAGTAGGTACTATTTTCCCTCATTTTACAGATAGGACAACCAGGGCACAGATAGGGTAAGTCAATTCTACAAGGTCACACAGCAAGTAAGTGACAGCTGGGATTTGAACCCAGGCTCTTAAGCTCTACCCTATGTTAAAGGGGAATGAGGGGAATAAAAGGAGACATGTAGGTTCAGGGCACACTGAAAGTTGTCTTGAAAACCAGCTAAGGGTTTGGCTTTTATTCCGCAGACACAGGGAGCTGTTGAAAGTTTTTGACAGAAGTGGGACGTGGTGACAGCTGAGCCTCTGGGAAGTGCAGCAGAAAACCCGAAGCATTCATTTATTGAGCTGGGAAATTCCCCTTCCAGCAGTCATCTTTTCTAAATTGCAGGCAAGTAAGTAAACTTAGCAGCCACCTACACGTTTTCATCTTTCTTTCCCCAACAATGATAATAATAGCCAACATTTACTCAATGCTATGCAGAGAGCTTTACGTGCATTATCTCATTTTAATCCTCCCTGAAAATAAAGGCCAGGGAGGGAGGTGTTATTGCTGGCCCGTTTACAAATGAGACAACTGAGGCTCAGAGAGGTACTGTGATGGGTCCAAGACTCCGCCCAATTCTGTCTGACTCCAAAGCTCACATTTGAAATAATTATAGAATAATTCACGTTTCCCAATGGAAAACAGAGAAGCTGGACCTACTACATGAGCCTCAATTTTTTACCAGGTTGACCTTATTTTCCTGACTCTAGTCAGGGACGCTGCATTTTATTCCCAGTAGAGTAACCACCTCCCTCCTCCACCCCTACTCTCCACACACCGCTGGCATCTTCTAAGGCTCACAGGTACTCTCCACTCCAAGTTGCCTCCAGCCTTGTCTGGGAGGGAGGGAGGGAGGGAAGGAGGGAGGGAGGAAGGGAGGGAGCAAATGAATCTGGCTGCATTCTTCCCTGCTGGCTGTCAACACACACCACCCACCCTGGGCAAGTGGCCACTTGCATGGCTGCGGCAGGGAGGGCCGTGGGCCTGTGTGCTCACCATTGGCACCCCAAGTTGTCTGCCCATTAGGAAGCAATGACATGGTTCCTGGCATCAGGCCTGGTGGGTGAGGCGTTTTCCCATGTAATGTGATTGTGCGGGATAAAGCCTGGTGCAGTCAAGTCCCTGGCAATAAGGAAGCAAACTCAACTTCAAGACTCTGTCAACAACGGCTTGGAAGACAGGAGCCCTCCAGGAAATACAGGTTCTGAAGGCCACCTCCTCCGAACTCCATCTTTGCCCCCCACCCCCGTCCCCAAGAGGAAAGGGAAGGTACTCCCGCCTAAACTGTGGAAAGAATTACTGAGCTGCTGAGACCCCAGGCAGGTTTTCTTTGTTGATTTAACACCCCTCTCACTGGGGCTTTTAAAAAACTTATTTCTCAGAGTACCAGAAATTTTTGGGAAACGGTTGCAAATATTAGAACACAGGCTGAAGAGTATATCTAATATGAACTTCTTGCCCTGACCGGTGTGGCTTGGCTGGTTGGGCTGTGTTCCACAAAGCAAAAGGTCGCCAGTTCAATTCCTGGTCAGGGCACAGGCCTGGGTTGCCGGTTCAGTCCCTGGTCAGGTCAGGGTGCATAGAAGAGGCAACCAACCAATGTTTCTTTCCCTCCCTATCTCCCTCCCTTCTCTTCTCTCTAAAAAAAAATAATAATAAGTAAATAATCTGAACTTCTCTTACAAGCCTGTTCTGCCAAATAATAGACACTTAATCTCAACTGATCGAGCATTTCCTCTGCCCTTTTCCCTAAAGTCACATCTAAATTCTAAGCCTACATTTATTTATTTATTTATTTTTATTTGATTTGATTTGATTTATTGGGGTGACTCTGGTTAATAAAATTATATAGGCTTCAGGTATACAGTTCTATAGGAACCTACATTAAAAAGATATATTCTATAAGTCTCACAGCCTAACAACCATTTTCCCTGACAATCTACTTTTCCATAAAGCTATAATTGCATTTTTATCAAGTAATATTCTATCATAAACTTTTTTCCGTATTGATATGAAAAATAATTTTTTGTTAATTATTTTTAATCATATAAGCAATATCTGTTCATTCCTAGTGGAGTAAAAGTTAGAAACCACAGATAAACTAAAAAATTTTTTTTAAATAACCGCAGACCCTTCTACACAAAGATAATCAGTATAAACATTCTGGTTAATTCCATGCAAATGTTTTTCCTATGTACATAAATACCTATAAATTTGTCATTTTTTTTGAAAGAAAAATAATTAACCATTCTTCTTCAGGGCTCCCAAATATTTCATCTTGTGCCTGTATCATAGTTTGTTGCATCCCTCTGTTGTACATTTAGATATTCTTGCCATGACCATCTGTGTCCATGCAGAGAAGACAGGCAGCGATGGTTTCATTGTCACAAGATGTGGTCACCTTTCAAACCTACCTGTAATACTTGGCCACCAGGTGAACAAGGAAATGGCAAACCAGGAGCGCACCTGAGAAGGCTTAGCATGTTGGCCAGAGGCCAGATAGGTGCTTATTTCTCCTTTAAAAGGCCATTCAAAAAAGAAAGGGCTTTTCTGGTAGCTCTGGCCACCTCTGATGTTTTGGAGTTTAGGGTCTTTGGGCTGGGGTGGCAGGACATGTGTCAGACTATCCTAGGCTGGAGACTGATGTCATCTCAGACCACTAGAAAAACCCACGGAACAGGTTTTGTGAGAACATGGCCTTGCACAGCAGCGAGGGGCCAAGGGGTCCATTTGGCGGGTTGTCCTTGAGTCTCAAGTGGCGAGGTATTTTACCTAATCTGGTGAGTTTATGAGACAAGGGAGGATCTTGGCCGAATTGCTCTCCTTGTGTAGTGTGGCATGTGGAGATGGTTTTTAGATGGTGTGCTGATAAAAGTCTTTCATGTCACTAGCAATTATTTGTGCTGTATTAGAAAACATATATAATTAGTAACCTCTAACCTGTGATTTTGCGGTCATTGTTGCTTAGGACAAAGCTCAAGTAGGTATTTAAGTAAAAATAAGAGTGAGTCAATGTAAAGAAAGATATTGAGTCAATGAGAGTATAATTGGTATCCAGTTGCAGCCCAAATCAAGAAGGCGGCACTCAAGGTCTGTCCTTGGGCGTCAAGAGCTAGTCCCTGAGAACACTAAGCCAGTTCGCCACCATCAGCTCCATCCTTGATCTGCCTTTGGTATGACAGGCTCCTGGCTTCACAGGAGGCTCCTGGGACCTTCTCCACCTTGCAGTGTGAGCTGGATCAAGGATCCAGAAGGTACTGGAAACAAGCAGTCAGCACAGGTGCATGATCTGAGTTCCCAACACCAGGAAGCTGGGCCAGTCTGGTCACTTTTGAAGACAGAGGTCCTGTCCTGCAACATTGTGGTAAATGCTTCTGAACTCGTGCCTTGGTGTCTCCACCTGTGCCATAACTTGAGCATTTCCTTTTGAAGTGAGGTTTTTAAATGGGTCTGTCTATTTCAGATTTTCTTTAGACTTTGGATGATCACGTTGGCATAGAAAGGGGTCCCAGGGATCTCCCACTACTGTGGGTGATCCTATTCAGGTGTGTGTCAACCTTTAAAAACAACATGGTTCTAGGCTTTTGACTCTCATCTCTTGGCAGGAGCCAGTAAAAGTGACTCATAGGAGAGGGGTGTCGGATCATCCCCAGGAAGGGGGTCCCCGGGTCTGTGCCCTCAGGATGCCCTAAAGTTCAAAGAGAGGGCAGGCAGAGGTTCCTCATCCTTGTGTCAGTTTCTTTTGTGATCTTCATAACTTTCACTATCAAAAAAAAATTAGTTCCCATGTCATTTGCATATTACCACCTAAAAGCTGAGTGGCATTTGTCTGGTTGGCATCACATTGCAGACATGTATTTAGCTGTTCATTTTAAATGTGGCAGTGTTCCATTTGTATTTGAAAGACAATCATTTTTATCACTTGCATAGGCCCTTGAAAAATAAAAGCTAGTTTAGAGCCACTATACATATATTGCTGTAAACCAGGCATGTAGAACAATGTTTAGAAAATACCTGCAAAGGTAGGTGTTATATTGTCCCCAGTATTCACATGAGAAAGTAGAAGCTCAGAGACACCATGTGGCTTGCCCAAGGTTGCACAGCACACCTGGGTTCAAAGCTTGGCTCCAGCACCCAAGCCCTGAGCCTCTTCCCCTGTATGACTTTAGCCTTTCCTGCATGCTCTGTCTTCATTGGATTTCTTCCTGTACTGGGGGAAATTCACCCCCAAGTTCCAGCCAAGAGATGGGAGATTCTTCTTTTGAAAATATGACCCAGATTAGCCAAATGTTGGAGGCTACAGGCTGAGCTGATGTTTGGCAGGACCGCCCCTGCTAGCCCAGATGGTGCCTTGGAGCAAATTAGAAAGTTGCCACTGTGTGTGGGTGCAGACCCTGCGGGACCACCACTGGGCACGTGGAGCATGGGTTGGACTTCGGTTCCCATCCTGAAGCTGCCAGCCTAAGCAGGTGTACCTGGTACAACCTTTCCTGATGCCCCGATGGTTAAGTATGAAGCAGGTGGAAGCAGCCATTCTTGGGGCCATAGAGGCCTTGTTTCCACCAGGAACGTCTGTCTACTGAGAAGTGGTAACAGAGCGCTTCCCCCCAGAAGCCTATCTCTTGTGGACCCTGAAGCCTGCTTTTCATATAATTCTCAAGGGGCAAAGGTGTGTTGTGTGCTGAGCTCTGAGCAAGGGTGTCTCCTGTGCTCAAGGCCTCCACTGAGTTGGCTGTGGAAAGGGAGGGCACGGCGGGGCAGATTGTGGCTTCACATCTAGAGACCAGGCTAGGTTTTCCAAGGCCGCTGGTACATGCTCCCTGCAAGGTGTGGCCAGTGTTTTCCACCAACAGCAGCTCTGAGCACTTGCCTGACATCATCACTCATCTTTCATCCAGACCGGCACAGCACGACCGCTCTGAGCTGGCAGGTGGCAAGAGGGAGCCTGGCTCAGGCTTGGAGTGAGAAAATGGCGGCAGGCCCTGCCCCACGTGCCTTGCCCATGCTGGCTGCTGTCGTAGTCACCGCTCCATTCTTAGCTCTCCTCAGCTGTGATCAGAGCCCGCAGCTTTGGCCTAATGGGCTCTCTTCCTTTCTCAGCACCCCGGATTACAAAACTCGTGCCGTAATTGGTCTCTTCAGGAAAGATGGTTTTGTTTTGCCTGAGGACAAAGGGAAAGTGCTGGCACCTGAGCCGTGACCAGATTTCCTGGGGTTCTAAAGAAGGTAGAGGGAGGGAAGTGCATAGGGTGGGGTCCCCTGCCCCCGCAGCTTGATGCAGCCAGCCTTCAACAGGAAGCCCTCACCATTCCTCCCCAGGATAGCTTAGAATGAGCCCAGGAGGAAGGGGGTCTGAATTCCAGGTCTGGGCTCTGCCTTACCACCTGCATCCTGTGGGCTGGCAGCAGCTGTGCAGACGGGTGGGATGAATCGTGTAGATTCACACCACGAGGTGTGGGGTACAGGAAGGGCTTGATAGGGAAACCACAGGCTAGAGTCAGCAGCACAGGGTGCATTGCTCCCCCTGGTTCCCATCATCAGGCAGAGGGACATGCAGGGCCAGGACACCTGCTGGAGTGGTGAGGGCTCCATTCCGGGGCAGCGAGTGCCAGCCCCCTGGGTCTCCCTTCACATAGGATGAGTGTAGGAAGTGGTCTTATCAGTAGCCAGAGCACGCGGGCTGCATATACAGCTACTGGCTTCAGGCAGGCTGGGTTTAGGTGTAGCTGTTTACAGGAGTTGTCTGGGAAAGCGAGTTGCTCACCACTGGAGATCTTGGACACCACGGGATTTCCTTGCCAGGGAAGGACTCAGTCCCACAAGGAGCAGAGCCTGGGTGCCACTTCTTCAGCTGGCCATTTCCCCAGAAATGACAGTCCCAACAACTCAGGGTCATTTTGAATGATTCTGTTCCTTGCATACAAATAATAATAACAGCAGCTACCATGTATCCAAACAATGTGCAGGCACTGAGCAAAGTGCTTCTCGTGCATTATCCCATTGAATCCTGGCAACAACCTAGAAGGCATGGGTACTATTATCCCCATTTTACAGATGAGACTCCAAAAGGCCAACTTACTGTTGTCGTGGATAGAGCCCCTCCCTTGAGGAAACAGGAGAGCCAGACCCTAACTGGGGCCTGACCCCCAAGCTCCACCCAGTCCGCCCTGCAGTGGTCATTTCTGAATCCTTCACACCTTGCGCATTTGGTGGCCTGTTGAAGGCTGTGGGATGCGCCCCTCTGTGCTGTGGCCGGGACTTCCTCACTGCCCATAGAGGGTTTCCCTGCCCCATAGAATGAGAGGGTGACTCCACCCTCCCCCCAACACTGAGAGAAACAGTGGGGCACTTACCAATGTGCCCCAGACCAAAATGTGTGACAATGACCCCAAAAGACATGTCCATAGGGTGCAAGAGTGTGGCCACTGCCTGGACACCATAGAGACAGAAGAGAGTGACCCACTGATAACTCTGTCTTAGAGGACGCAGTGGTGATGTCAGCATCACTTTGCCACTAATTCTTAGCACTTCGGGGCTGGAATGAACATGAAAACACTTCTAAGCCAGTGTCTTTCAACCACTCACCCCACGGCGAACAGAGAGTGAGCATATCTGTATCACATTCAAGGCAACCTGTGATGATGGCGGTGGGGTCAGGGGCTCCGGCAGCCCCAGACCAGCCCACCCAGCCTGGTCACCCAAAGGCCAAGTGTTTTAACACCCCCACTCACCTGAAGCACCTATTGGAACTTCTCCCCAGATTCCCCAGCAAGCCTGAAACACAGCTGCTCTTCCTTGCTTTGTTCTCACAGCTCTTGCAACCAGGGGCGGATTAAAGTCAGTTGAGGCCCCAGGTGACGAAGAAAATATTGGGCCCCTTAAAAAAAGAGAGAGACAGGGAAAATAAAAATACATGCCTTCAGAAGTTGGGGCCCAGGGTGCGGACCCGGTGTGCCCACCATTAAATCCTCCCCTGCTTACAACTGTGTTTCACATTCCCGTCGGCCTGACAGCAGCCTTTTCCTTCTGGGTGGTGAGGTTGTTTCCGTTCTTGAGGGTATTATGATGTTGCAGTCACCCTCCTTACTGTGCTCACTTCCTAGGCATGCACACAAACTCACATGCGCAACACGCACAAGAAGTGGAAGTGCTGGGTCCCAGTCATCACATTCTAAATGCAATAGAGGCAGCCAATTACTCTCCAAACGCCTGTGCCGTCTTACGTCCCATCAGCATGTGAAGCTGTGCTTTTCCTCAAAGCTTGGCCAATAGCTGCTATTGCAAAACATTGTAATTTTTGTGACTCTGATAGCTGCCATACAGAATTTTTTAAACATAACTCATCCTCTCTTTCTTACATGCTTGCACACACATATAAGTAAGTACACATCCACTGACTAAACGGAAGGATATTCCCAGGAGCCAGGACAATCGTACCTTTATACAAGAGTAGAAACACACTTTGCATATATTCATCCTTTATGATAGGTAGAGACTGGATCACAGCTACCAGTTCCTAATTTCATATCACGATTTTTTTAAAAAAGTAACTCCAATCAGCATCAATTAAAATTGTTTTTTAAAATATTTTTTGTCTCCTGTGGGTATGTGGGCAACACAAAACCAGGGGCTCATTTCTTGACTGTTTGTTTACTGATGGAATCTTGGCACCCAGACGAGTGCTGAACACACAATGGGCGCTCGATAGTTACTGACTGACTGAGTAAATGAATATATACCACCTTGATATGTACTAACTAACATTATGCCAGTAAATCTAATTAAAAAAAAACAAACTTTGATATAGTCCAAAATACAAAAGGTACAAAAGAAGTAACTCGTCAGTGCCCCCAGCCACCTAGTTTCCCTTCCGAAGGCCACTCTTCTGACCACTTTCTGGTGTAGCCCCTGCGAGGTAAATATCTCTACACTTTTCTTTTCTTTACACAAACGCATGCAGGCTCTATATACTGATCTGCCTTTTCTTTTCTTCCACTTAACCATATACCTTGGCAGAATTCTCCTTCTCTGGTCAGCTCAAATAACACCACTGTGTTTCCCCTCCAGAAGGACTTGGAGGGAGCCGCTTTCCTTAGCGCCTGCCTTGGTCACTCTGGGTTTGACTTTATGGGACGACCTATAGCTGGTGGAGAGCACAGCCTTGGGCAAACGAGGGCATGTATGCGCATGGAGGAGCAGGCCAGCCCCATTGCTCCACTGCCGACTTCCCTGACACCCACCAGAATGGGTGCAAGAGGTCGGGTGTTTCACCTCAGTAAGAGGTGACCAGAAACCAGGTGACCTGGTTTCCATTTCCAGATCTACCTCTGACTCACTATGACCACTGTTAAGTCCCACTGTGTTCTAGTCACCCCTCTATGAAATGAGCGTAATTATGCCTACCCCAAGGGACTGAAAATGAGGGCAGGAAGACATAGGAGGAAACACTGGAAGAGATCCTATGTCTTTGGACCAGCACACGCTTCAGCCAGGTGGAAAATAATTAACAGAGAATTTCCTAAAGGGTGGTAAACAAGATGACTTTAAGTGGTACACAGAGGAATCGTTTTTCGAATAGTGAAGTTGTTTTCATGTGTATTAGGAAAAAAGCGGCTTAGCACATCTAACGTATTTCACAGACATAGTATTGCTTAGTAGTGACAGTATTACTTCAGACAAGGCCAAATTTTTTTTAAGCAAAAAAGTGAGTCGAGGTGATGTTATATATTAAGTAAATCATGATACAAGTGCTATAGAGATTTAGCAAAAATTGTTAAGGTGGTATGCAAATAACTGATGTTTGGGAAACATTCAATTTATGGATACTGACATGAAAACCCGTTTAAAAATTTTCTTTTTATTTAATGCACATATGCAGGGCACAGTAGATGAGGTGCCAACAAAGTTCCCGTGAGGAGCCAGGTTAGTTTAGGCTTTGCGGGCCACATGTGCTCCTGTCACGTCGTCTTCTTTTTACAGCCCTTTAAAAACATAAAAATCATTCTTAGCTCCAGGGCTGTACAAAAACAGGACTTGGTTAGATTTCGAGTTGAAATCTGCAGGTTCTTGCAGTAAATTAAGCAGTTTACTGAGCATAATAGCTGCCCCAAATACAGGTAAAAACAACCTGAGTGGGACCCATTTATTAATGACACTTATTTATTAATAACATTAATGTTTTCCTTACTCCCCCTGTTTCATTATTATTATGACCTCACAGATTTTTATGCATTTAATGTTTCAATTCATTGTAGTTTTTTTTTAAGATGCTCAAATTATCCCACCTTTGTGAGTGAGAACCCCTTCCAGGAGTCCTTTCGAGTGACTCCAGTAGTCTTCGGTACCTTCTTTTGCTTTCTGGTGTGATAAGATATACCAAGTTCATCTTGTACATTTCCTGCACCAAAAGTGGTACGAACCACTTTCATAAGAAGCCCTGGTGTCTCTTGGTCAGGAATGGTGTGTAGAGACCGAAACCTGGGTGCCTGCAATGCACATGTTTGCATTTATGAATAGAGATGGCGTCCAGTGTGTGCCTTGGCTCCTGGAGAGATTCCAGCCGCTCTCCTGAGGCTTTCCTGTGCCACCTCCAGCCTGGGTCAGCGAGCCCCCTCTGTGACTCTGACCCTGGCCAGGTGCTCCAGGACAGTCAGCCCTGTTCTGGGGCTGCCCTAGCAGAAGCCAAAACATGAAAGATTTTTCAATAAGCAGAGTCGAATGCATTTTCAGGTGACCCTTCAATTAACTATAAAAATCCAGCTACCCAGAACACTTACTCCCTGATAGCCTTGGGTAATTGAGGTTTCGGTGCAAAAATAAGTACAGGGGATTTTAATGAAAGCACCTAACCTACAATTTACAGGGGTCACTAAGTCAGATGTCCATCTACGCCAAAGCAGTGAATTTAAAAAATGAACTGAGTGGGCTCAAGAAAAATGGGAATGAGAGAAACAGGGCGAACAGGAGTACAGGTCCCTGCGGGGGCAGCTGCGGGCCACTCACTTCTAGCAGAGCACTGCCGTGAGGGGACACTTGTCAGATTGTTCTGGTTTTTCAAAAGATGAAGAAAACCTAGATTTTTTTAAAGTGTGAAATCTCAGTTTTGAAATGGCAGTGGATTTAAGTGTTTTGTTAAAACTTCATTTAGACATAATTTATATACAATAAAATCATTTAAATATAGTGTTTTGAAGAGTTTTTACAAATGTACGCACGCAATTAAACACCATCTCACTCAAGATGTAGAATATCTTCATCATTTCCAAGAGGTTCCCTTATGAACCCTTCTAGTGAGCCCACTCTTAACTCCAGGCCCAGGGACTCACAGATCTGTCTTCCATCACTCTAGATTAATATTTCTTTTCCCTTCATATAAATGGAATCATATATATGCATTTTTTATCTAGCTTCTTTTACTCAGCGATGATTTTTAAATAGGCACCCATGTGGTTTTGTGTATCAATAGTGGATTCCTTTCCATTGCTAGAGAGTTTCCCATTGTGTGGATATGCCCGTTTGTTTGTTTATTCACTCATTGGTGGACATGTGGTTTGTTTTTAGTTTGGGCTTATTAATGAATAAGGCTGTTATAAATATATATGTAAAAATCTTTGAGCATATTTTCAGTGCTCTTGGATAAACAGAAGTGGAATTGCTAAGTCATACGATAAGTATCCTTTTAACTTTATGAGAAACTGCCAATCTGTCTTCCAAAGTGACCGCACCATTTTGCATTCCAATCAGTCACGTAGGAGAGTTCTAGTTGCCCCACGTCTTCACCGGCACTGACACCAGGCCCGGTCAGACCTAGCGGGTGGGAGGTGGCCTCCCACTGTAGTTGCGGTTTGCATTTGCCCAATGACTAATGAGGTTAAACATCTTTTCACGTGCTTATAGGTCATTCATATATCATCGTCTTTTATGAAGTCTTTGCAAATCTTTTGTCCATGTGGGGGGATCCTTTTGTCTTTTGATTTTCTAAGAATTCCGTATATTACTGCATGCAAACTCTTTGTCAGATATATTATTACAAGTATTTTCTCCCAGTGGTTTGCGCTTTCATTTTTTTTAACAGTGCCTTTTGAAGATAAGGTTGGTTTTAATTTTAATTAAGTCCACTTTATAGTTTTTTTCTTTTCTGATTCATGATTTAGCGACCTATCTTAAATATCTTTGCCTACTCCAATATTGCGCAGATTTTCAATCCAAACTGGATCAAAGATCTAAATATAAGAGCTAAAATTATAAAACTCTTAGAATAAATAATAGGAGTAAGTCTTCATGACCTTGGCTAAGGCAACGGATTCTCGGATATGATATAGCAAAGTATAAACAACAACAGAAATATAGGCAAATTGGATATTATCAGTATTAAAAAGTTTTGCGCTTCAAAGGACACCATCGGGAAAGCAAAAAGATAACCCACAGAATAAACATTTTTCAAATCCCAGCTCTAATAAGGAACTTATATGGAATATATAGATAACACTTAGAACTTAGTAATAAAAAGGCAAATAAACCAATTAAAATATGAGCAAAGAGTCTGAATACATATTTCTCCAAAGATTTATTGGCCATATAATGACTATATCGGCCAATAGCACACAAAAAGAGAACAACGTTAGTCATCAGGAAGTACGAATCAAAACCAGAACAAGCCACCACTTCACACCCAGCAGGATGGCTGTAATGATTTTTTCTTAATGGCTAATAGGAAGGCTGGAAGAAGATACGGAGAAGTTGGAACTTTCACTCACTGCTAGTGGGAATGTGAAACAGTGCAGCCGCTATGGAGTGCAGCCTGGCAGCGCTTCAAAAGGTTAAACATAGAGTGACCATAGGGCCCAGTGGGCATATCTATCCCTAGATATATACCCAAGAGAAACGAATACATGTCCACACCAAAACTGGTACACATAGGTCTATAGCAGGATTATTCATAATAGCCAAGTGTCCATGAATAGATGAATGTATACATAAAATGTGACATATCCATAATATGGAATATTTTACAATAAAAGGAATGAAATACTAATACATGCTACAACATGGATGAACCTTAAGAACATACTGAGTGAAAGAAAGCAGGCACAAAGAACCGTGTAATATACGGTTTCATTTATATGGAATGTCCAAAACAGGTAAATCTACAGAGACAGAAAACAGATTAATGGCTGCTTGGGGTGAGGGAGGGTGGAGGGAGGGATGAGGAGTGACTGCAGATGGAGAGTTTATTTGTGGGGAGACAAAAATGTTTTAAAATTTATTGTGGTGATGGCTGAACAACTCTGTGGATATACCAAAATCCACTGAATTCTATAATTTATAGATATTTTTTGAATTCTATACCTTAAATGGATGAGCCCTATGATGAGTGAACTGTACCTTGCTAAAGCTGTTATTTTAAAAAGGGAATTTTTTTTTTAAATACAGGGCTAAGGAGACCCGACCAGTGTGGCTTAGTTGGCTGGGCGCTGTCCCACAAAGCGAAGGCTCACCGGTTCAACTGTGCCCTGCCAGGGCACATCCTGGGTTGTGGGTTCGGCCCTCAGTCAGGAAGCATACACGGCAAACCAATCGATGTTTCTCTCTCTCATCAGTGTGTTTTTTTCCTCTCTCCCTTCCTCTCTCGCTAAAAATAATTAAATTAATTAACTAAATAAAAATAAATAAATAATACTGGGCAAAGGGGGAGGAAAAACCTTTCACAAACGCAGTATAGCACCTGGGTCACCCATCTGCAACATCTCATTCAGAAGACTCAGAAGAATTGACCTTATGAATAACATTTACGTGTCTTTGGTCAAAATAAGGGGTGACCCACACTGGGCTCCCAATGACCCTTCCACCGGGAGATGAGTCAAACCTCAGGGAACATTTATCTCTGAAAGTGAGTGGACATTTTCTCTTAGAAGAAAACAGAAACGGGTACACACAGCATTTATACCATTTTTGAACTTGCTGCCAGAACCATTTGTGACCAGTCAGGGGCCAAGACGTAGGCAGTAGCCTGTGACCCTCCAAGACACGATGGGGTCTGCTCTCCCTGCACCCATGTCGGGGACTCCGTCTCCACTCCGCTCGTTTGGGTTGGTTTTAGCTGTTGGGTTGGGTTTAAACTTTTCTACACAAGCTATGTATACATTCCAAACAGACAGTTTATCACCTTCAGGATAGAACCTGACACAAAATTGTTTGTAACAGTTATTGATTCTTACTTGGCTGATCTCCCAGAGGCCAAATTATAATTAGGAGATAAGCCAGTAGCAACACACGTTGGCCTGTCATTGTCGCAGTTTTCTCTGCCTGCTATACTATTGTTTACTGAATATGTTTCTTTTTTTTTCTTCAAGTAAGTGTATTTAAGTACCTAAAGCAAAAGCCAGTATCTCTTTTATTTTTTAATGTTTTATTCATCGTTTTGAGAGAGAGAGAGAGAGACTTGTTGCCCCACCCACTTACACGTGCATTGGTTGATTCTTGTATGTGCCCTGACCAGGGATAGGACCCATTACTTTGGAGTATTGGGACAACACTCTAACCAACTGAGCTAGCGGGCCAGGGTGCAAGCCAATATCTCTTGACATAAATAGAAGATCCCACTTACAAATAAACCCAGGGAAAACAGAATGTTGTTACTTCTAACTAGATACTCTTGCCTGATAAAGCTCTGAGCCTGAGGCCTCATTGTTCAACTGGGAGGACAGCAGGAGTTTAAAAGGTGCTAAGGACCTGCCTAGAGTCAGCTGAGAAGTTCTTGACCGAAACCAAGTAATTACATGAAAGTGGAGAAAGTAGACATCAGA
Source organism: Mormoops blainvillei (assembly GCA_004026545.1). Classification (NCBI taxonomy): domain Eukaryota; kingdom Metazoa; phylum Chordata; class Mammalia; order Chiroptera; family Mormoopidae; genus Mormoops; species Mormoops blainvillei. Next base: position 314,909 of record PVJD01000157.1, on the reverse strand, counting down.
GAAGCCCTTTGTCTGTTTCCTCAGCAACCATTTACTGAGGCCTAATGAGCAAGTCCAGGCCTTGGGGTTCTGGGCTCCACAAGACAGCCAGGGCCCCTGTTCTCTCCAGGTTGATAGTTGTGGAAAACAGTGTGTGAGAATGAAATAACATCAGAAGCACCTTGTGGTGCCTGGATCATGGTAAACATGTACTACTTTGATGTTGCTCTTGTAGTTATTGTTATTATAATTATTATTACTTTATTATTCCAGAGCAGGGAATAGGCCCCCTGGGCAAAGGTGAGGGCTGGGTTAGTCTGTGAACTGCTCGGCCCGGCACGTGGAGCTCCATCTCCATCAGCGAGCAGAGGCACTGGCACGAGAGGGGAAAGCCTTTAGCAAACTGACTGGGAGGGTGAGGGGTGTTGCTGAGTTGGAAAATGAGGTCAGGAGTGAACATGCTTGCGCAAGTTTAAGATCTCTGGCATTATTCATTTGGCTACTTGGTGGTGTTCCAGACACTGTGCTGGGCTTGTTGGGGATACTGCTACCCTCAGAGGGTTTCTGATCTCATAGGGGTAGGAAACTGCCAGCAGGAGTAATTATGACACAGGGTAGAATGAGGTGAATTCTTTTTTGTTAAGATTCTAATAGTTGCACATGACAGACACCCAATTTGGATCAGCAAAAGTAAGAAAGAACATTACTTGGTTCCCGTATCTAATGAGTCCAGGAATAAATGGCTTCAGGAATGGTTGGATCCAGGCATTTCAATGATGTCAGAAACCTCTCTCCCTCCATCTTGTAGCTTATCTGTGTTGGCTTTATTCATAGGCAGTCTCTCTACTTAGCTAAAAGGGAGTCTCTTCTGTAGTTATTCCAGCATAAAATAACAGAATTGAGTCCCAGTTGTCTAAACTGGGGTGATGGTCAACCTAGCAACTCATACCAGCTACAACGGGGGGAGGGGCAGTTCATCTGAGGGAACCTCAGAGTGAGGGAGAGAGGATGCTGGGAAGCAGATACCTCACTGTCCACCACAGTGCCCCCAGAAATACAGAGGCCTTCAGTCAGGGAGCTGGGGCAGCTTTATGTGGCCAACTGGGGCTCTAGGGGTGAGGCGGTGGGGGTGGGGGGTGCAGGTCCTGACACAGGTCCCTGCTCTGGGGAGAGGAGGAACAGGCACTCCTGAGAAGCCGTCATGTGCCCAGCTCTCAGTGTCTTGGTTAATCTTCATAAGAACACTGTCTCCTCATGCAGATGAGAGAAATAGTCTCAAAAAGTTAGACATTCCCCAGCGAGCCACACCTAGCACCCTCTGCTCCTGGACTCCTGACCCCATTCCAGTGTGAGTCCACAGAGCAGATGGAGGGCTGTTTTCAGAAGACACTTTGAATGGCATCAGCCTCCAAAGGCTCAGTTCTCTTGGGATTGAAACCCAAAATCCTTAACACGACCCCCATGGCCCTGCTCCCTTTCTAGGCTCCCTCTCCCTCAGACCTTTAGATCCTGCTATCCCCTCCACCTCAGTGACCTCCTTCCCACTCTTTTTCACTCCATTAATCTTGCTGTTAACTCCCAGCTTCTCCGAGGGCTCTCAGACTGGGGTGTGGGAGGAGGTCGTAGGAGACAGGCATTAACCCACACTCTGTGTTTTCACTGTCTTCACAACAACCCTAAGAGGTAGAGGCTATTATTATTCCCATTTTACAGATGAGGAAACTGAGGCACTGAGCAAGCGATTTGCTCAAAGTCACAGCCAGAAAGTGGCAGAGCCAAATTCAAAGCCGGGCATTTCAGCTCTTAACTGCCACCAACACTGCCTCTGGGAGCTTATGGCACGGGGTCCCTGTCCTGTTCGCGTTTGGTGATGATGCATTTTTGATGGATTATTTGGTTAATATCTGCCCCGCTCTCTAAAGCTTGTAATGATGGTAGCTAACATATTGAGCACTCATTTTGTGCTAGGCAGTGCACTGAGCACTTTTTCTGCATTACCTAGTTTCACCCTCTCAGCAGTCCTGTAAATTAGGTGCCATTGTCCCCATTTCACAGATAGAGAACCTGAGGAGTGGAGAGTTTAAGTAACTTGTCCACTAGGCTGAAAATTCCCAGAGGGCAGAAACCTTGTTCGTTTTGCTTATTATTGAGTCCAGAGACACTAATTCAGTGCTGGCATACAGTAGGCACTCAATAAATGCTTTTTGGTTGGATGGATGGATGGACAATAGATGGCAAAAGGGGAAGGAAAGAGGGAGGGAGGGATGCCTGCCACGTGCAGCCTGACCTGCCTGTCTCATGCAGATGCTCTGACCACAACTGGGACATCCTTGGACACGAGGCTGGTGTCATATCTGACATGGCATCCCTGTGTCTCTCTGCAGGTGCCATGATGCAGGTGAAGAAGTATCTGCTGAAGTGCCTGCACCGGCTGCAGAAGGGCCCTGGCTACACATACAAGGAGCTGCTGGTGTGGTACTGTGACAACACCAACACCCATGGCCCCAAGCGCATCATCTGCGAGGGGCCCAAGAAGAAAGCCATGTGGTTCGTGATCACCTTGCTCTTCGCCTCCATCGTCTTCTGGCAGTGGGGTGTCTTCATCAGGACCTACCTGAGCTGGGAGGTCAGCGTCTCCCTATCTGTGGGCTTCAAGACCATGGACTTCCCCGCTGTCACCATCTGCAACGCCAGCCCCTTCCAGTAGGTGGTCCCTGGAGCGCGAGGCTGCCTTCAGCCCTCTTCCTTTTCTTTTTCTTTCTTTATTCGCCCCCACTTCCTTCCTGCTTTCTGTTTCTCCCTTCCCTTTTCTTTCCCTTTCCCTCTTTTTTTTCACCCCTTTGTAGCAAGTAAGATTCAAAATTCATAAACATCCCAGGCTTAAGGAGAGCCTCAGGAGTATCTAGTACCCCCTGCCTTTAGGCGTACTGGTGCCTAGCTATTGATTCAATAGATGTCTTTTGAGCACCTACTATGTACCAGGCAGTGTATGGGCACTTGGGAATACATCCGTGAATAAAAGTCCCTGCCCTCTTCACAGCCTACCAAAGAAAACAAACATTAATCTTTTTTCTTAAATATGAAATTCATTATAATAGTCCAATAATTGCTAAGTGATAATAAAAATATATATAGCAGGAATGCATTGAGTGTTTATGGCATGCCAGGAAGTGTGTTGCTTGTTCTTGGGTAATTAATGTAATTCTAATCCACACAACTACCCTAGAGATGGGCACTCCTGTGGTAGCCCCAGTTTACAGGTCAGGAAATGAAGATTCAGAGAGGTCAGGGGACTTTCCCAGAGATAAGACACACAGTGCACCATGGTGGCATTTGAACTCAGGCCTGATCTGAGTCCAGAGCTGCCACCGTTCAACTGCCTGATGGTAAGGCCTATGAAGGGGACACACAAGGAGACCCAACCTAGTCAGGGTTGAGGAGAGGCAAGGGGTCAATCAGAGAAAAACGCCTCGAAGAATGATTACAAGTTAACCAAATTAGTCAGGGATGCAGAGAGTACTCCAAGTGGAGGGCACAGCATATGCCGAGGTCCTGGGGTGAGACAGTCCTTGGTGCATTCAAAGAATTGGAAGAAGGACCACCCTGGCTGGATAGCTCAGCTGGTTAGAGCGTCATCCTGCTATAATTCAAGGCTGCATTTGATACCTGGTCAGCGCACGTGTAAGAATCAACCAAGGAATGTGTGGGTAAGTGGAACAACAAAACAATGCCTGTCTGTCTGTCTGTCTGTCTGTCTCTTTCTCTCTTCTCTCTCCCTTTCTCTCTCTCTCTGTCTAAAATCAATTGCATAAATGTTTTTAAAGAATGGAAAGAAGGACCAGAGTGGCTGAGTTGTGGAGAACATTGTTGTTCACAAGAAGGTCCTAGAAGGGAATTCATACTTCCTGATTACATTGCCAATTATCAGAAACCCCCTCTTTCTAGTAAGAGGTCTCTTGCCTGTTTGGGTGGGTCCTTGCAGCCACTCAACAGAACCCTTAGCAATCACGGTGGAATAGCACCGTTCCAAGCACTTTATAAACATCACCTCACCGAATCCTCCCAACAGCCCTCTATAGTAAATATTTTAATCCCAATTTTGTAGATGAGAGAACAGAGCCTCAGAGGAGTTTACTTGCCCAAGGCCACTCAGATATTAAGTGGAATGTCAGAATCTGAGCCCATGCAATAAGCCAGCAAGTCCGGCAGCAGCTGCAGACATGTAGGCTGCAACAGCAGCCCTCGCCGCTGCAACCCAACACCCTCCCAGCTCTCCTCTTCCCGTGTGCACTCAGGTGGCTACTTCAGTGGTCCGAGGACAGGCAGGCTGCTGCACACCTTTGTATACCAGAACTTGGGCCTGTGCCCAGGGTTTAATGCTCTCTCCTACAGGAAGTCTTCTAGCCAGAGCTGGCATACACTGGTGACCACACTCGGGTAGGGTCCTGAATCAATGGGGTATGGAGTGACTGGGGTACAGGGCCTGGGGCCCCCAACAGGACACTCCCTGGTGTGGACACATTTCTGCCAGACTAACTAGCCGCCAGTTCTAATATGGGAGTCTCCAGGGGCTGAGAGCTGATACTGGAGCCCAGCCCCGCAGTTCCACCCACCTTTTCCTCCTGAAACTTGTTCTTGTTTCCAAAATCACTGCTGGAAAATTAGGGCCCCAGGGTCCAGACCTGCCCCTCATCCCTACATTTCCTGTGCCCTCTTGGGAGGAAAATGGCAGAGGCCCCTCCGCTCCACCCCGTGCACAAACATCGTGCCCATTGGAGCCCTCCACTTCCAGATTCCAGGCTCAACTCTGTGAGCTCGGGACATCACAGCAACTCTCTCAGCCTCAGTTTCCTTATCTGTATGGGGAAATGATCAGAGAACTGTGGATGAGATTAAATTAAATAAGACATAGGAAGCACCCAGCAGGCGGTAAACTGTCAATAACCGTCCTCCTCACTAGAATGTGAATCTCTCCTCTGCACCATCACAGTGCCTGGCACATAGTGGATGCTCATTAAATACCTAATGAATGGAAGAGTGAGTGGGTGGCTGGCTGGGCGGGTCAAGGCATGGGCACATGTTGGCAGGGGTGCTGGAGTTGGAGGGGACCCCAGGCTGCAGTTGCTGCCTCTCAGCTGCCCTTGCCTCCCTTACCAGCACCCTCTGCCCCCAGGTATTCTAAAGTCAGGCATTTGCTGAAGGACCTGGATCAGCTGATGGAAGCAGTTCTAGAGAGGATTGTGGCTTCTGAGCCAACCCATACCAATGCCACCAAGGCCTTGAACTTCACCATCTGGAACCACACACCCCTGGTCCTTATCGATGAGCGGAACCCCCACCACCCGGTGGTCCTCGACCTCTTTGCAGACAATCACAATGACTCAGCAAGCAGCGGCCCAGCACCAGGAAGGACCTGCAATGCCCAGGAGTGCAAAGTAGCCATGAGACTGGTAAGCGGGCCCCAGGCACATGTCCATCAATGGACCCTATCCAGTGAGGCCTATGGGAGCTTTTTCCTTTAATAACCTGCGTCTTGCATGGGGAAAGGCAGGCTGGAAGCCAGTGCCTGTTTTGGGAGTTTGCCAAACTATTTTAAAAAGAGAAATAACCGGTGAATTAGTCAAGACAATTTTGGATGTAAATGACTCAGCTCAAACTTGCTTAAGCAAAACAGGGAATTCGATGACTCACATACTAAGAAGGCCATGGGTACATTGGGTTCAGGTGTTGTTGGACCCAGGTGTTCAGATGCTGTCATCAGACCTCTATTTCTCTCCATCTTGGTTCATCTTTTTAAATTGATTTCTTGCGGTTACATTGGTTAATGAAGTTACATAGGTCTCTACTGTACAATTCTATAATGTAGTACCTGTACTTTTCTCTCAGTTGACTTCACTCTCTGGAGTGAAGGGCCTTGGCAGTTCCAGACGCACACCCCACCAACTTAGCACTCTCCCCAGAAAGCTCTTCTTTTCCAGGGACCTCAGCGTAAGTCCTGGTCCTCATCATCAGGTCACGCGCTCAACCCTCAACCAATCGCTGTGAGCTGAAGGATGGGCTCTCATGGATGGCCAGTCCTGGGGTCGTGTGCTGTGGATCTGGGGGTGATGTCAGCCTCTGTCAGACCACAGGGGCTGAGTGAGGGAGAAGGGGTGGTTCCCTAAAAGATGAATTAAGTATTATTATCAAGAGACAGGGGCATAAACATCGGGCAGGTAGAAAACCACAGCTGTGCAATACAGTCGGTGTTGGAGCATAACTGCATTGCCCTGGGAGGTGCCTGTCGGGGCTTGGAGATGCCCTGGGTAGCACTGTAACTGCAGATTCCTGCACTGCATGTCTGTAAATCTGAATAGGAAGCTCTGGGCCAGAACCCAGGAGTCTGTATTGTTAACAAGCCCCCTGGTTATTCTGATTACCACCTGTGGTTGGGGACCCAGCCACTCCCCAGAGAGAAGCCACTGCCTCCCATGCCACCATGCGGTCAGGACTCGCCCCACATCTCCACACGAACCTGCACGTAGCACAAGGCTTGCAGAGTCCTGCCGCCAGCTCAAACCCGGTGCCAGACTACTTTCTAGCGGTTACCTGGCTGCCTGTGTCCATGTCCTCATCGGTAAAGCAGGCCTGTCCCTGGTGGCCGTACCAGCCCTCCGAGCAAGCCCTTGTGTGCATGCGCACGTGTGTGTGTGTGTGTGTGTGTGTGTGTGTGTGTGTGTTGTACATGTGCCCACGTATAGTGGGAGTGAGGGTCTGCTGCTGTCACCCCTTACTAACTTCTCTGGGTCTCCATCTCTTCATGCTGGTACGGTAGGGTTGCTGTGGAAATTGAGTGGAATCATAAATTGAAGCCTTGAGAACAGAGCCTGGGCCAGAGTGAGTGTTAAGTGTTACTATCGTCTCCCTGAGGCGAGACCTGAGGACAGTGCCCCAGGCCGGCCCTGGGAAGGAGAAGCTTCTTCTGGCCCCCTGGATTCAGAAAGAAGGCCCACTGTGAGATGAGGATGAATAGTGGCAGAGAGGCCAAGACCGGAGTCCCAGAGCCAAGCCAGTTCTGTCTGTGTGATGACTTCGTGGTGGGCCGGCTGCGGCAAGGTGGAGGGCCCTGCATCCCTCAGTGGGCTCGGGCTGACAAGGCCCAGGTCCGGACGCAGAGTCCGGAGTCCTTCGTGGTTCGCCTGGCGCCCAGGAAGCTGCCTCTGGAAGCCTTGGGAGGGGGCTGGAAAGGAGTCAGGGAATCGGAGGGCTGGAGTATGGCTGTGAGCACGTGAGCTCACGTGAGCATGAGTATAAACACGGGTCCCCACTGCCCAACCCCAGGGTGCAGCCAGAGGAAGGGCAGCTGGCCAAGTACTATCAGACCCTGCCCTCAGGGCAGTAACTGGGGCCCTGGCAGCAGCCCCTGCACCCACAGGAACCCCTCTTGGTCTCCGCAGTGCTGCCTCAACGGGACCGTGTGCACCTTCCGAAACTTCACCAGCGCCACCCAGGCCGTGACAGAGTGGTACACCCTGCAGGCCACCAACATCTTCTCACAGATGCCAGCCCAGGAGCTGGTGAAGATGAGCTACTCGGGCGAGCAGCTGATCCTGGCCTGCCTGTTCGGGGCCGAGCCCTGCAGCCACAGGTGAGAGGTGCCGCTGGCTTCCAATGCACATCCTGGCTTGGGAGCTTCCCCACCATCTGCACAGGGATTTTCTGAGCCTCAGTGTCTTGGGTCACGTTTCCTGAAGGCACCTGGTAAGAATTACATGAGCATTTTAAAACAACTTTTTAATGTAGAATCACTTTAGACTTACAGAAAAGCTGCAAAAAGATAGTGCACAGAATTAGTTCCCTTATCCTCCTGACCCAGTTTCCTCTGTTGTTACCGTCTTGCATCACCATGGTAATTTGTCACAACTGAAAAACCAACATTGGCACATTCCTATTAACTAAACGCAACACTTTATTCAGATTTCATGTTTTTCTTTCCTAGTGCCTTTTTCTGTTCCTGATTCCATTCCCGAGACCACACCGTGTTTAGTCACCATGTCTCATTAGTCTCCTCTGGGCTGCGACAGTGTCTCAGCCTTCCTTGTTTTGGAGGTCAGGCATCTCACAGAAAGTGCTCCGCTTGGGTGTATCCAGATGAGATGGCTTGAGAAAGGGGCACAGACGTGAGGCGCCCTCCCCACCGCATCACGCATGGCAGCCACGTGCCCTGCCTGTGATGCTGACCTCCCGCACTCAGTGCAGGTGCGTTGTGCGCGCCAGGCTTCTCCACCGCAAGGTCACCCCACCTCCTTCCTATAGTCTGTACCATGAGCCGAGTCACCAGGTCCAGACCACACTCTAGGGGTCGGGGACGGGGGAAGGGAGACCTGTACTGTTTGGAACTCTTCTCTAAGGCAGGTTTGTCTGTGCCCCATGTGTGCATCTCCTGAATCATTTATTTCTACCAGTGTGGACTGGTGTGTATTTGGGTTGTAACCCAATAGCACGTTATTTATTCTCTACTCTGATCCTTCCAGCTTTGGCTGCTGGGAGTGTCCAAACCCGAAGAGAATTTTTGTGAGTTTATTTGAGCCAAACTGACCACAACGCCGGGGAGCAGACCTCAAATGCTTCCAAGAAATGGCAGTTGGCAGTTTCTGTTACACATGCGGCATTAAGGAGGGACCCGTCAGGAAGATGGCAGGGAGGCGGGGGAGAGCAAGGCGCAGGGCGGCTAACAAGAGTGCGCGCCCCCTTGAGGGCGGTCAGCCTCTGGGGGTCGGAAGAGGAGGATGGCTCTGGCCTTCCACAGGTGTGTTAGCCTGGGCGCACAAGAGCGGTGGACGGGGCTTGCTTAGGGCAAAGATCAGCCTTTCGCTGAAGAAGTTACAGGCCCGGGGTGTGACTGCCCACCATGACCGGCCCAGCCAGGAGTTTATGGTCAGATCGCCCTGGGAGGCGACTCCATCAGTGGACTTATCAGTTTTATTACAGACACCCTTTCTGATCCAAAGAAGCCTTTCCAGTCCCTTTGGCATGCCCCCATCCATTTGTTTATTTATTTATTTCTGAGTGCTCCTTACTTTCTGGTAGTATGAGGTGCCCTGGGCCCAGAATTGACCGCTGCTCTGAGGACCCCTGGTTCTGTTTATTGGAGAATGGCATTCAGAAACCAAGACCTAGACATAGATAATCAGGATCATCATTATGGTTACTGTTATTATTACTACTACTGCTACAACATCAGAGACTGGCTAGGTAGTTTCTTCGCTGGGAAGCCTGCCCTGGCCCCTGCCACCTAGTACCGCCACTGTTATGCAGTTTCCTGTTAGGATTCTCTGTTTCCTTGTTTCCCCCGGAGGCTGCTGGTCTCTGTCTGCGTGCCTGGCCCCGCCCCAGGAAAGACCGGGAGGCAAACACCTGTTTCGGGAGCTGGAGGACGCTCGTACTGGGAACAGCCTCTCTGGGCAAAGAGCATTATCAATAAGCAAATAGTTGGCTAGTATGTACGGGGAGACCAGGAGTGTAGTCCTGGACAGGAGGGGATCTGGCCACACCCTGATCGGCCTCCTGCTCCTGTGCTGTAGATGCCTGAGACAGCGTGTTGGGAACACTGCGTCCCCGCGCCCCTGGGGCGGTGTCTGGCCCTCTAGAGTGGCGCCTGGCTTTAGCTGGTTTGCCCCGCTCTGTTCCTTTCCCGAGGCCACAGCCCTGAAGCCACACAGGATGCAGACTCCACAGTGTCCGCCCAGAGCTATTTCTTCCCTCCAAGCCTTTGTCCATGCTGCACTCCCTGCCTGGTGTGCCCTTTCTCCTTTCCACTCCCCAGACTCCGCCACCTCTCACTCATCCGGAAAATCTCACCTCAGGCTTCACCTCCACCGAGGACCTACCCCTGACCCGCTCCACACCCCACCCCGTCCCTGGGGGAATCAGGTGTTGATCCTCATGCTTATCTCTGCGGATACCCAAACACAAATAATTTATATTAACAAGTATTTACTGAGCATCTGTCTCCTGCGTGTCAGGCTCTGAGGAGAGGGCACTGAGCGCTGGTAGCCAACATCTCAGTATGTTCGACCCCCAGATCTCACCTCAGTCCTCTGTGTGGGTGCTGTTATTAGGACCTGTGTTACAGTGAGGCACAGGAGGCTAAGAGAGGTGAAGTAATTTCTCCAATCTCACCAGCTAGTCGGTGACAGAGCCAGAATTTGAATTTAGGCAGGCTGGCTCCCGGGACTGGGCTCTCAGCCTCTAAGTTCTTTCTCCCTCAAGACAGACACCAGTTCTTTTCTCAGTGGGCCTACGTTCTAAAGCAGGAGGCGGCTATAAGCAAGCAAGTAAATAATAGAAGACGGTTACAGATTTTGGTGCATGCTATCAAAAAGTAAGCAGTGGAGTCCTGGCTGGGTAGCTCAGTTGGTTGGAGCATCATCTCGATATGTCAAAGTTGGTCTGATCCCAAGTCAGAGCACATACGAGAAGCCAACAATGAATGCGTGAATAAGTGGAACAACAAATTGACATCCCTGTCTCCCTCTCTCTTCTCTCTCTAAAAATAAAAAAAATTTTTTTAAAGAATTTACTGTGCTTTAAAATTCCCTCAAAAATCCCATTTACATGAGAAAAGTAGAGGTTTTTATTTTTAAAAAAAAACGCAGTGGAAACGTCTGCTGTGGAATGTAAGACTTGGAGGACAATTCCGCACTTCGGTTGATGTGTTTATACATTGGATGCACTGAACCCCAGTCCTCCCTGGTTTCATAAAATAAGAAAAACAATATAAAAGCATCCAAAGACATTTTAAAGCTATTTCTATACTCCGTGGAAACTGGAGGACATAGACAGAGATGAAGAGCGTATAGTGATTTCACATGGACCCACCACCCAGCTCCAGCAAGCAGGACTCACGCCCTCCCAGGGCTGCAGTGCCTCCCACGCCCCCATTCTCCTGTCTGTACACCGCCTGAAATAAAAATTAACAATAATTCCTCAACATTATCAACTGTTTAGTTGCATTCCCCCTCATAAGTGTCATCGTTTTTTGTTTGTTTGCTTGCTTGAATCAGGATCCAATTACAGTCCATACATTGAGATTGTAACCCAAGCCTTTCACATTTCTTTTAATCTAGAGGCTGCCTCCCTTTCCTTCTCTTGTAGTTTATTTGTTGAATAAACTGGATTATTTATCTTGTTGAGTTCCCCACGGTCTGGATTTCGCTGACTGACTCTCTGTGGTGACTTTGAACCTGTTCCTCGGTCTCTAGTATTTGTCATAAGTGGTAGTTAGGGACAGATACTCAGTGCTGCTCAGGGCTGCTGCTTTCGGCAAAGCCACTTGCTCATCAGCCTGTGCTCTGCTGGCCAGACACACGGCAGCAGCCACCCCAGTGCATCTACAGAGACCGGTCACTCTTTAGCATGCAAAATGCTGGTCTCCTGGCTGTATCACTCCCTCTTCAGCTATTAGCTGGATCAAACCAGAGCTATTTTTTACAGCTATGCTGCAAGAAAAAAATAAAATGTCAGGTGGAGGGAGCCATAGATTAAAAGGAACTTTAAAGACATATCAGCCAATCACACGTTAACATTATTTGGATCCCAATTTAAACAAATAAACTGTAAAAAACAAAACTGACATTTATGAGACAACTGGAACTTTGAACTAAACATTTAATAATGTGGAGGAATTTTTATTAGTTATTTTTTTCATAGTAGTGGCATTAGTTTTGAGTTCTTTCTTTTAGAAATCCATGTGAAACGTTTACAAATAAAATCATGATGTCTGAGATTTGCTTCAGAATAATACGGAAAGGAGAGTGGAGGGCAGGTAGAGATGGGACGTGACTGGCCGGCAGGTGGCAACTGTTGAAGCTGGTGGTGGGCTTTGTCTCTGTACTTTTAAATGTTTGAAATATTCCATATCAAAAAAAATTTTCAACAAAACTCTTTGGAACTACATTATACTGTCTTCACTTCTGTGAGCATCTTTGTGGAAACATTTCTTGTTGTTGAATTATTTCCTTAGGAAACATTCCCATGACATGAGACAGGACCCCATAGAAAGTTGTTTTCACTGTTCTTTTTCCTCAGCCTCTGCTTAGATGCTCTCCTGACTCATAACCCCTCTCTGGCCCTCCATCTCAGTCCACTGCCCCCTTTATCTGGCTTCCCAAGGGCGTCCAGTCCACCTCTCTGAATTCTGCCAGAGAGAGTGGCTTAAAAACAACAGAAACCTGTTTCTGACTTCCAGCTAAGATGGAGGCGTAGGTAGATATACTTGGTCTCTTTGCACAACCAAAAGAAGGACAACAACAAATTTAAAAACAAAAAATAACCGGAACTACCAGAAAATCAAACTGTATGGAAGTCCGACAACCAAGGAGTTAAAGAGGAAACATTCACCCAGACTGTTAGGAGGGGTGGAGATGGGAAGCGTGGTGGAGGGACGCGCGGCAAGCCTGTGGCTGGCAGACCAGGTGGTCCCACATTTGCATGCAGATAAACCAGGGGGAACAACTGGAAAGTGAAAGAGACTGTGCAACCCAGGGTTCCAGTGTGGGAAAAGGACACCTCAAAATCTCTACCAGTAAAAACCTGGGGGGGTTGTGGCAGCAGGAGTAACCACCGGTCTCACAGGAGAGTTCATCTGAGAGACCCACAAGGTCCCAGAATGCACACACACCCACGCACCCAGGAATCAGCACCAGAAGGTCCCAATTTGCTTGTGGGTAGTGAGGGAAGTGACTGAAAGCCCGCCAAGGGCCAGGCAAGCAGTATTGTTCCCTCTCAGATTCCTCCCCCACAGACAGCACCACAACGCAGCCACGTGAGTTGCCCCGCCCTGGTGAATACCTAAGTCTCCACCCCCACAACATAATAGGCACATGGAGACAAAAAAAATTTGGCCCAAAGAAAGAACAGATCAAAGCTCCAAAAATAGAACTAAGAGAAGAAGAGATAGCCAACCTGACAGATGCAGAGTTCAAAACACTGCTAATCTGGATGCTCACAGAATTGCTGGAGTATGATTGCAAAATGGAGGAAAAAGTGAAGGCTATGCAAAATGAATAAAGAAAAATATGCAGGGAACGGAAACTGGGACTCAAATCAACAATTTGGAACAGAAAGAAGAAATAAACATTCAACCAGAACAGGATGAAGAAACAAAAATTCAAAAAAATGAGGAGAGGCTGAGGAACCTCTGGGACAACTTTAAATGTTCCAACATCTGAATCATAGGGGTGGCAGAAGAAGAAGAAGAGCAAGACATTGAAAACTTATTTGAAAAAATAATGAAAGAAAATTTCCCCAATCTGGCAAAGGAAATAGACTTCCAGGAAGTCCAGGAAGCTCAGAGAGTCCCAAAGAAGTTGGGCCCAAGGAAGCACACACCAAAGCACATCATAATTACATTACCCAAGATTAAAGATAAGGAGAGAATCTTAAAAGCAGCAAGAGAAAAGGAGACAGTTACCTACAAAGAAGTTCCCATAAAACTATCAGCTGATTTCTCCAAAGAAACCTTCCAGGCAAGAAGGGGCTGGGAAGAAGTATTCAAAGTCATGAAAGGCAAGGACCTACATCCAAGATTACTCTATCCAGCAAAGCTATCATTTAGAATGGAAGGGCAGGTAAAGTGCTTCCCAGGTAAAGTAAAGTTAAAGGAGTTCATCATCACCAAGCCCTTATTAAATGAAATGTTAAAGGCACTAATCTAAGAAAAAGAAGATGATCAAAAATATGAACAGTAAAATGACACCAAACTCACAACTGTCAACAACTGAACTTAGAAAAACAAAAACAAACTGAGCAACCTGCTAGAACAGGAACAGAATCACAGAAATGGAGGTCACATGGAGGGCTATCAGCGGGGAGGAGGAGCAGGGAGAATGGGGGAAAAGGTACAGGGAATAAGAAGCATAAATCATAGGCAGAAAATAGACGGGGGAAGCCAAAGAACTTATATGTATGACCCATGGACATGAACTAAGTGGGAGAATGCTGGTGGGAGGGGGAATGCAGGGAGGAGGGGAATAAAGGGAAGAAAAGATGGGACAATAGTAATAGCATAATCAATAACATATATTTAAAAGAAAGAAAGAAAAAAAGAAAGGAAGGAAGGGAGGGAGGGAGGGAGGGAGACAGAGAGAGAGAGAGAAAGAAAGAAAGAAAGAAAGAAAGGAAGGAAGGAAGGAAGGAAGGAAGGAAGGAAGGAAGGAAGGAAGGAAGGAAGGAAGGAAGGAAGGAAGGAAGGAAGGAAAGGAAGAAACGTGTTTCTTCATGGAGGAGGCCAGAAGTCCAAAATCAAGGTGTGGCAGCTTCTGGGGGCTGCAGGCATTCCCGGACTGTGGCTACATCACTCCAACACCTGCTTCATCTTCACAGGGCTTCTCTGCATCAGCAGCTTCTCCTCCCCTCTCTCATAAGGAGTTGTGATTGGATTTAGGGCCCACCTGGGTACTCCAGGCTGCTGTCATCTCAAGATTCTTAATTACATCTGCAAAGACTCCTTTTCCAAATAAGTTCACATTCACAGATCCCTGTCCTTAGGATGTGGGCATATCTTTTGGGGGCCACAGTTTAACCTACTAAATAGCTTGCAAGACCCTGTAGATAAGACAGATGAAAATGTCACCAGATGGGGACCTGGCCTGAAGCGGGTCTGCCTCCAGCTGGCCAGTAGTATGCCGGTTCTTGACTTTGCACAGGGAAGATTTCATGAGTCCAGGTGATTTTGAGAGTACGTTGAGGGGACAGTGAAACAAAGGAAGGACTTAGGAATAAAGAAGAAATCGGAGAGAGCCAAAGTAGGGGCTGCTTTGACTTTTTAGAAACGTATAGGAAAGAACTGAGCCAAGGCGGGGCTGCTGTCAGCTCACTGGGAAGTCAGGGAGAAAAGGAGGCCTTGAAGACAAGTTCAGAAGGTTAGCCTGGAATGAGCTGCCGCTGCCCACTGATCCCCTGGTTGCAAGCCTTGCAGGGACCCTTAGAGTTCAGGAGAAAGCAGGGATACAAGGCATGGGTGTGCCCTAGCCTGAGAACTATGAGGGTCCTTTTGTCTTGAAGCTTTTTATCTTTCTTTGGCTGGCAGGAATCCTTGGGGAGGGCTCAGGGGAGGGTCTTAACAGAATATTCATTAGCTTTCCAAGTGTGTCCTTCAAATGTTGATTCATCAAAATGTGCATATAGAGGGGTCAGGGTTATTTTCTGGTTAGCTTCATTTTTAAAGAATGTCATCAAAGAAACACTGAAGTGGGTCTCCCCACCTGCCCCCACCCCGGGGGAAGGTCTGGAATGTGTAAACCATTTGCTCCTAAGCTCCTTGGTTAGGGCAGATAAAAACTTGTAATTCACTAGTTGGCTGTAAATTGCTCAAATTGTTTGCCCTTGTTTAATTATTTTGTTTCGGTTTCCCTTATTCTACTTGTTAAGGAATTTCCTAGCTTCTTTCTACTCTGCCTCAAAAACATGAAAGAAAATTCTTTTTCGTAATTCCTGGCTAAGGCGGAAAGTCTGAGCCCAGCCTCAGAGAGACTCCTTTCTCCCCTCTGTCCTAAGGGAGCCTGGAAATCTCTCTGGCTCGCGCTTGCTCAGGCTCAAGGGGGTGGACAGGCGACCGGCTGCTCGCCTGTGCCCTTCTGGGCGCCTTTGAGCAGTGAGCACGGGCAGGGAGCAGCTGCCAGCTGTCTCCCCCATGAGCCCTGGGCAGCGCCCAGTCGGGGGTGGGCACAGCTGGGTTGGGCACAGCTGGGTTGGGCCCTGCCCTCCAGCTGCTGGTGTTTCTTTCAGGAACTTCACCTCCCTCTTCCACCCTGACTATGGCAACTGTTACATCTTCAACTGGGGCATGACAGAGAAAGCACTCCCTTCTGCCAACCCCGGAGTTGAGTTCGGTAAGTCTTGGTTCCTCCTGGGGCCAGAACCATGAGGCTTTAACCTCCCCACCATGTGGAGCTGAAAGACCAAATTCCCATCAAGCACTGAAGGGCAGGATCTGGGGTAGATAGGCTCGGCATGAGGAAGAGTGGCCGTGGAAAGCCTGTCCTGTGTGCGGGGAGGCTGGCCCAAGGGACTTCTCAGCCATTTTCTCATCCCACACCTGTAAATCCTGGGGTAGTGATCATGTTTCCATTTTGCTAATGAGCAAAATGAGGATTCAGAGCAGTAGGCATAGTGGTGAGGGCTTCAGCTCCGATGTCTGAGGAAATCCCAGCTCCACCATTCATTCACTCAGGGTGATCCTGAGTTCAAGACCTAACTTCTCGGAGCCTTGATTTCCCCATGCGAAGGCGGTCCGCAGCAGCGTAGCACACAGCGTATAACCTCACTGAGTCACCGAGACCGTAAGGCAGTTGAACCGCTTACCGCAGTGCCTTGCAGCAGTAACACTCAGTATGTGCCGGATCCTGAGGAGTTTTAGTGCCTTGCTCAAGGCCGCCCAGCTAACACGTGGCAGCCCTGGCTCAGCTTGTCCCTTGCAGTTCTTAGAGCAAATCACACAGACCAAGAGAGAACAAAGGAGCAGGCGGGTGTGAGGAGGTGGGAGGCCGGTGACAGAGGCTGCTGTGTCAGCCTGTCTCAGGGACAAGCTGATGGACTCAGGATGGCTGTGGCTTTCAGGCTATGAGCAAGGTCTTCCTCCCCTCTCGGGTTCTGACCACCCCAGCCAGCCACCAAGGTGGAGCGTTGTCATGCAGTAGCCATCAGGGCTGCTGGTGAAGGGGGCAGGGTGGGCCGACCGCCCTTCCCCCAGCCCTGTGTCCCTAAATACAGTGTGTATCAGAGAGGTGCGGATCAGCTCCCTTACAGGGGTAGCAGATTAGAATCTAGGAGCCCAGCTGCCTGTATTAGGACCTCAGCAACCCCACTTCCTCACTGGGTGATCTTGGGCAAGTCCCTCTGCCTCACTATGCCTCAATTTCCTCATCTGTAAAATGGGGATGATAATAGTGCCTACCTCATATGCACCTTCTGAACACCAGTGAGATTATGTATAAAAAATGGCTTAGCCCAGCACTGAGCATGTGGCAGATGCTCAACAAACACCAGCCTTATTGTCCTAAGCAGCTAGCGTAGTCCCGTGGTGCACAAAATATCAGACCTGGTCTCTGCCCTCCAGAACAGAACAGTCGAGTGGGGAAGAAAGACAGACAAGAAGGGAAGAATCACAAGAGTGAGGCGGGTTCTAGAAAGCAAAGTTCCAGAGCTGGGAGAGGATATAACAAAGACCCCGAGACCTAATTTAGGTAGCCAGGGGAGGCCTCTGGAGCAAGCGACCCTAGGCTGGGATCTGCAGGAAGAGCAGGATTTCCTAGGTGAAGGGTGAGGGCGGGAAGAGCATTCCCTAAGGCCTAGCACCAGGAAGGAGCATGGGAGCTAAGGCGGACTGAATGGGGAAAATGGGGACCCGTGTGAGGCGAGGTAGGGCCACATGGTTCATGCTCTTAGATCTACCTGCCGTGTGGGCTGGGAAAGCAAGAGGAGCCCAGGGCAGAGGTGATGGTGGCTTGTACTAGGATGGGACCTTAGAGAAGATAAAGGGTTCAATTTTCACAATGTGGAACCAGCTTCTTGGGCAGGCCCTGGAGGTCCCCTTGGACGGAGGAGGTGTGGACAAGTGGGTGGCGGGTCTCCCTTCAGCTTTAGGGAGTGGGTTCAGGCAGTCCGTGGTCCCCCTTCCCCACAGGCCTGAAGCTGATCCTGGACATAGGCCAGGAAGACTATGTGCCCTTCCTCACGACCACAGCCGGGGCCCGGCTGCTGCTTCATGAGCAGAGGTCATACCCCTTCGTCAAAGATGAGGGCATCTACGCCATGTCAGGGACGGAGACGTCCATCGGGGTGCTGGTGGTATGGCTGCAGCCCCAGGGAAGCCCTAGGGGGGTGAGGGTGGAAGCCGACCTGCCTAGCACCACCTTCCCATGGCCCCAGAGGAGGGGATCGGGCCTCTTTAAGCTCTGGCCTTCCCTTGCAGTCTGCCCTTGCCCTGCCCTCTGGCTGGACCCCCACTAGGGCAGCCACACTCTGGGGGAAGACAAGAGCCCCGGTGCCTGCTGGGGCCTACTGCTCTCCATCCCCTTTCAGAAGCCCTAAACTCCCAAGCCCAATGGGAGGCAGGGGCAGAGGAGCTCCCTAGGGCTGACCAGGGGTCCCACGAACACCCTCTCTGGACGTAGGACAAACTGGAGAGAAAGGGCAAGCCCTACAGCCAATGCACTGTGAACGGCTCTGACGTCCCCATCCAAAACCTCTACAGGGACTACAACACCACCTACTCCATCCAGGTAGGGAGACTGTGCAGGTCGTGTGCCCCGGACCCCCATCCATGTCATCTGGCCCAAGGCTTAAGCCTCTGGGAGAACTGGTCCTCACAAGGCTGTTTGTCAGAGAAGTCAGTTTACCGGAGAAGTCCCTCTTTGTATCCGGCCTCAGACCTCTTTGCTGTAGCAGGGACTTCTCTCTGGTCTTGATCTCCAGAGTCAGCCTGGGAGGCAAGTCCCCTGACCCAGTCTCAGTGAAGGGGACAGACTGAATCTTTGCAAAGGTGACAAAAGTAACTACTCGCTGACACTTCCTCTCCCAGCCCAGTCTGCCTTGGCAGATACAGGAACCGAGGCACAAGAAGGGGACAGCCCAGCGCCAACCTCCGTGCCTGACTGTCTCAAGCATGGGGTGGTCCTCCCCTCTGCTTTAGTCACAAGAAACTGACCTTGCCCCATTCCCACCTGGCTGCCCAACCCGTCCAGCTGACTCCATCTACCCCATACTCTGCCTGGCTGCTTTGGTCACCTCTTCTGGAGGGACAGTGTGGGGAGCTGGAGGGAAGGCAGGAGGACATGGAGGCATCAGGCCCCAGCCCTTGAGACCTTTCCAGATAAACCTCTTGCTTCTTTCAGTGTAATAGCCACTCTGGCCAGGGACCTTGGTGAAGACCCAGGCCCTGGTCACATTCTCTGTCCGCCCTGCCCTGCCCGACCCCAGCTTCACTCATGGGCCTGGAAAGAACACCTGCTTCCCAGCTGAGACAAGAGGTCTAGAAAAACCTAGTGCACTTGCCCAAAGTCTGAGCTCCTGGACAACCCCATGCCCCTCCTCTCCAGCTCTGCTCCTCCTGGCTGTGCATGTCCTCTGCCTGCCACCCTATTTCCTGCTCCGGACCAAGCGCTTACAGAGGCCAAGCCCAGCCCTCCCAACCTCAGCCAACAGGGCGGCTGTCGCCTTGCTCGCCCATGAGTAAACTGAGGCCCGGAGGTTAATGACTGACCACAGCACGCATAGTAGGTCTCTGAGTAGACTGAACCCAGGTTGGAATGACCTGAAAACCCAGTATGAATAAAGATTCATCACCTCCATCCCCAAGGTGCTGAGCCCGCTCTTCTCCCACGCACCCCTCCCAGAGGATACAGTGCTGTCGGCACTGGGCTTTCAGAGATCAGCCACTGCCTGCAGTCCCTGAGCAGGTCCCTGCAGGAAGAAGGCCCTTGGAGCCAGCCTGCCCGTCTCCCTCAGAGCTGCCCTCCCGGGCTTTTCTGTGTAAAGGGCTCGAAACAAGCATGATTTTTCCAAGTGCTACCTTGAGTATTTGGAACAAGCCACCCATTCCCAAGTCATCTGTGGGGCCCCAGCTCTGAACGGTGGGAGCTGGCCTGAATCTCTCTGCAAGGGACAGGTAGAGGGAAGGACAGGAGGTGCAGCTCGGCCACCTCAGCACCACTTCTCAACTGGAGGGACACCTCCTCTGGCTCCCCCAGCTCCCTGGGCCAGGGCACTAAGTTCCCTGGGCCCCTTGCGCTGGGGCCTGGGAGGGGCATCACTGGTCTATGTGTGTGGTCTTCCTGCCCCCTCTCCCAGGCCTGTATTCGCTCGTGCTTCCAAGAGCACATGATCCGTAACTGCAGTTGTGGCCACTACCTGTACCCACTGCCCCGTGGAAAGAAGCACTGCAACAACCAGGAGTTCCCTGACTGGGGTGAGTGGGACCGGCCAGCCTCCATCCACCAAGGCTCTGCCTGCCAGGGCAAGGCGTGGTTGCATGCCCTCGACAGGGCCTGGGGTGGACCCAGGCTTGCTCAGTCACACGCACCATCCACAGCCCCGCCCTCCCAGGCGCCACTCTCAGGGGAGCCTAGCTCCCCTCCACACCTCGACTCCATGACTTGTACACTTGAACTGGGTCTGGTGGGAGTGATTCTGCCTGTGTGCCACACAAACACCCTCACCTGCGTGGGCCTGGGCAGGCAACCCTGATGAGGGCACACATGTGCGTGCTTTTGTGTTTCCCCATGCATGCATGTGTGACAGGGCATTTGTGTGTTTGTGTCTCGATGCACAGCCGCACTCAGGACTGCAGTGCACGCCTGAGCTTGCGTTCATGCACTGGACTGTGCTTCCAGTGTCTGAGTTTGTGCCCACTGGTTTGTGTGTATGCGTGCGTGTGCACGCACAAGGCTGCGTGTGTCAGCCTCAGCGCTGTGTCCGCGTCTGTGTGGGCTCCTCTGGTCTCTCTGTGGGGCACCGAGGCGAGGGGAGAGGGAGGTGGCCTACAAGGCCAAGAAACCTGAAGCCACAGAAGGAGGAGGAACCACTGCAGGGCTCATGTTGAGCTGGAGTCCAAACGCCCAGGGATGTTGTAGGCAGCAGAGTTCCACCGCCTCTTCGAACCAGTAACATGTGGGAACAAGAGCAGAAAACTGTATCCCTTGCAACCACCCACCCGTTCAACACAACCCTGTCACCCTCGTCCCCAGCAGGAGTGAGGATGACAAGCAGAGGAAAGCTGCCTTGATCCTGCTGAGCTGAGTGTGGATGTCTGGCGAGAGAATCCCCCAAGCCAGGCTGAGGCAAAATGGCTAGAGATCGGGGCAGAGGGGTGGACGGTTCTTCATGACAGGGCACTTCAGATTGAGACAACCCCCCTGCACCTACCCCGCCCCCCAGCCACCCACCCCACTCACATACCTCAGGTGGCCCAGGGTCAGCAGGGCAGAGGGCAGCCAGGGGCTCAAAAGCTCAGATTCTCTGCCCCTCCCCTCCTCTGCTCAGTCTATTGCTACTCAGAGCTGCGCAGGAGCTTGGGCCAGAGGGAGACCTGCATCAAGATGTGCAAGGAGTCCTGCAAGTGAGTGCAGCGTGGGCGCGGGGGGTCCACGGAGCAAGGCGGTATGGACCCTGTGGGGCGGGACAGCCACAGGGCTGCCTTCTCTCTTCCAGTGACACCCAGTACAAGATGACCATCTCCATGGCCGACTGGCCTTCTGAGGCCTCTGAGGTGAGTTGGTGGCGCGGCCAAGCTCCTGACCACCTATCCTTGGGTTGGGACCGGGTCTGGGCCTAGGTCTGCAGGCTGCTAGGGACTTGGGAAGGGGTGCCCCTTCCTCCCCATCCTATCTCCCTTTCCTTCCACCCCTAGGCACTGTGCTGGGGACACAGCAGTGAACCAGACAGACGCAGTCCTTTGTCCTTACAGAGCTTACATTCTAGTCAGGCTACAGAGAAACAAGATCATTTCAAAGTATGATAATGATTGTGTAGGAAGTAAACCAGGTGATAAGAGAGTAACTAGGGGAAGGACTCCCTAAAATTGTGACACTTTAGCTGAAATCATAGGATAGAGCTGAGCCGGCCCTGGGTGGGGCTGGGGAGGAGAGCCCCAGGCAGCGCAAGGGCCGGCAGAGGGAAAGAACTAGCAGAGGGTGGTTGAGCCCTGCGGGACGAGTCTGCAGACCCGAGTGCCTTCTCCCCATAAGAGCAGCCACATTGTACACTATTACCCTCCTTCTCCTTCCCATCCCAATACATGGTCCCCAGGGGGCTTCAGGAAGATACAGGGCTATAGTCTGTCCCTCAGAAGGAGCAGGGCCCATGATTGGAAGGGAAAACAGCAGGTGCCATTATTTTCAGCTGCCTTCTTGGGTTGTAGGACTGGATTTTCCATGTCCTGTCTCAGGAACGGGACCAAAGCACCAATATCACCTTGAGCAGGTAAGCCTGGAGTCGGGACAGGGCTGGGGAAGGGCAGGAATGAGAGCCTCAGGAGAGGAGTTTGGATGTAGTACAGCTCCTCAGATACATTGTCACACTGGTCAGATCCAGGAGCAAACCTGGAAGAGGAAGCACTGGGAGTGAAAGAGAAGCAAGCCAAGGGCACTCAGAGTCTACCATTCCCTAAAGGAGAGCCTGTTCTCCATTCGTCACCTGTTCATACATCCATCCATCCAACCACCCATCCATCATCCATCCTTCCAATCTTCTACCCTCCCACCTATCCATCCATCCATCCAACCATTATCTATCTTTCCAATCTTCCACCCATTTATCCTTTCATTATCCATCCTTCCATTATTCCACTCCTCCATCTACCTACCCATCCTCTATCCATTCATTCATCTTCCCATGCATTCAACACAAACATACACTGAGCACAAAGAAAGACACAAGGTCCACACTGTCAGGAAACCTGAGTCTAGAAGACAGAGAGGTGCAGTCAGAGTTTACTGTCGTGTGAGTCTGTAGAAGACCCTCCCTGTGGAAGCATAGCAGGGAGGTCCCACCATCTGCCAAAGACATAGGGAGGTGGCACTTGAGCTAACGCTCCAAGGAGGAATAATAATTGTTCAAAAAAAGAAGAAGAGGCAAAAAGTCCAGGCAGAAGCCTGGACATGAGAGAGCTTAGCCTTTCTGACGACCATCAGGTATAAGAGGGAAGCCCACCTGGCCACTCTTCTCTCTGCCCCAGGTTTCCTGACAGAGGGGCAAGCTTAGGACCCTATGAAGGATCTACCGCCTATGGGCTGAGCCACCCTGACGGTGGGAGAGGGGGGATCTCAGGGACTATCTCTGGCCAGAGTATCCCTTAGGGAGCTGGTTCAGAAAGGAGCACACAAGATGGGTGCTAGGCAGAGATGCCCTTTGTGGCCCAAAGCACACAGCGGCCACGAAGGGCAGCACTGTCGGCTCTTGTTTGGACCTCATCACTCAAGGGAGTGGGTCTAAGAGAGCAGAGGAGGGTCACGGTAGCCCCTTGGCTGCCTTTCTCTGGGCGTGTGTGTGTGCGCGCGCGTGTGCGTGTGTGTCTGTCTGTCTGTCTGTCTTGGAGAAAGGGCACCAGTCCTTGTTGCCTCCTGCAGGAAGGGAATTGTGAAGCTCAACATCTTCTTCCAAGAATTCAACTATCGTACCATTGAGGAGTCGGCAGCTAATAATGTGAGTTTGGGGGCTCCTGACACCTCTGCCCTGCACCCTGAGGGGCAGGAGGGTCCCCAGCCCCATGGATGAATTAGGAAGGTCTCTAACACAAATTGTTTCCTTCCCCATTCCCCATTCCCAGTCAATAAGACACCTCACAGGAACCTAGGAGGCTGGGCTTCGGGCAGGAACTTGGAGCCTGATCCCCACCTCTGCCAGGGTCTTAGCCTCCTGCTCCCCGCAGATTGTCTGGCTGCTCTCAAATCTCGGTGGCCAGTTTGGCTTCTGGATGGGAGGCTCAGTGCTGTGCCTCATCGAGTTTGCGGAGATCCTCATCGACTTTGTCTGGATCACCACCATCAAGCTGGTGGCCTTCTCCAAGAGCCTGCGGCAGAAGCGGGCTCAGGCTCGCTATGCTGGTCCCCCGCCCACCGTGGCTGAGCTGGTAGAGGCTCACACCAACTTTGCCTTCCAGTCTGACACAGTCAACCACGGCCCCGACCCTGGGGCCTACCCCAGTGAGCAGACCCTCCCCATCCCGGGCACTCCACCCCCCAACTACGACTCCCTACGTCTGCAACCACTGGACATTATTGAGTCTGACAGTGAGGATGATGCCATCTAGATCCTGTCCCTGCCCATCCCGGGCAGCCCAAGAGCTCAGACCTGAGAAGCGAGACCAGTGCCCACAGCCTCACTTTACTGCACTCTCTCTGAAGGGCTGGGATGACAGGTGTCCCAGCCCAGAGTCCATGTCTCTCTACAGAGAAGCCGGCAGCTTCTGGCCAGTCCCAGGCTAAAGGCTCCACAGGGTCACAGTGCGGGTACGAATACAGGGATTGTGTCCTCATTTGATTTCTGCCCACCCCCAACCCGACCCAAGCCTGGGCCTGGGGCATCCCGAGCCAGCGCC
The DNA here is from genome assembly GCA_004026545.1 of Mormoops blainvillei. Taxonomy (NCBI): domain Eukaryota; kingdom Metazoa; phylum Chordata; class Mammalia; order Chiroptera; family Mormoopidae; genus Mormoops; species Mormoops blainvillei. The sequence goes on along the minus strand of PVJD01000157.1, from coordinate 290,854 downwards.
CTGAGGCCCGAGAACACCCTCCCCTGAGGGGCAGGCCAAGTCCCTCCAGTGCCAGTCACCATCGGCTGCAGAGACGAACAATTGGGCACACCATGCCTGTCAGGCCCCAGACCCGTGGCCTTTCCTTCCTGGCCTTGGCTGGCCTCAGTGGATGGGACTGGCAAGGGCAGTGGCTGTGCCAAGCAGGAAGAGCATCAGGTGGGGGTCGGGGAATGCCAGGTGGCACATGTTTTATTCTAGAAAATAAAAGTAAAAAACACTGAACCGAGGTTTGTTCTTCATCTGATGGGACAGCCAAAACGCCCTGATGCGTCTCTGGAGCAGAAGGACATCCATGCTGGCTTGAGAGCAGGGCCTGGCCAAGGAAAGGCCCCACGCAGGTGACATTTAAAGTCCCTTTCCAGTTGTCTCTGAAGCAGTGGCCTTATGACTTTCATAACGCCCCCCGGCTTGCTTGTTTGGGTCATGAGGACAGAGGGTGAGGAAGGCAGAGAGGGGAGGAAGCACCCCTGGCTGGCTGCTGCTCCGGCAGCTCACAAGACGCCTTGGTGTGTCTCTGCTTTCCCGGGCAGGCTGTCCCCACGTTGCAACCGAGAAGGTCAACTCCAAGCTCAGCAAGCACAGCTGGGAGAGCTCCCCTCTTCCCCAACTGTCACCGCAAGTTCCCACGCAGACTCTCATTGGTCACCGCTTTGGTCTTACACCTGCCTCTGAACCAGCCAGCGTGACCAGCTGGGCAGGCTGCTTGCACTGGTCAGGCCCTGCCCACGCCAGAGGCCAGCTGGTCCCCAGTGGAGTCCCATGGCTCCAGGTGGTGGGGACACGGCTCCTAAAGTTGCCGGATAAAATACAGGTTAGCGAAATGTGAATTTCAGATAAAGGACAAATTCACTTTTTAGTAGAAACATATTCATGTAATATTTGGCATATGTTACACTAGTAGCTCCAGTTGTCCTGAAATTCGAATTTAACTGAGCATCCCGTATTTTTGATTGCTAATTATGGCAACCTCCGTGGCTCCTGCAGAGGTCAGGGAGCGGTTACCGAAGGAGAATGGGCCTAGCAGGGGCAGACGGCTGGCTGCTGCAGGGCCCTCCTGTCACCTGCTGGTCCCAGGGGCGAAGGAGCCCTGGCTTTAGAGCCTGGTGTCAAAGGCCCAGACCTGCGGCTGGTCCCTAACGCCTGGATCCTTAGCCTGGAAAGCAAACAAGCTGGCCTCCGATTAAGTCCAAGGTGATGCCTGTGGAGAAAGGAGGTGCCCCAGACTTCATGCCACTCTGGCCAAAGGCAGCAACTGCCAAGGACTGAGTGGGTAGGGCCTAGGGGAAGCCAGGTTTCCCAGCTCGGTGCCCGGCAGGTCTGCAGGCTGGAGTCACAGCTCGTGGGAGTCACCAGTTTACCACTCTGACTGTTACTTTCAGTAGTGGTGGTTGTCCCCCCGCACTCACTACTATCTTTTGTTACTAAACAATGGCTATATTGTATCGAGCTCTTACCACATGCCAGGCACTGGGCCAAGTACTTTATAAGTCTTATTTCATTTAATTCTCATATCCACGGAGAAGTATTATCATCTCATTTCACAGGTAAATAAAATGAGAATCAGAGAGGTAAAGTAAGGCACCCAAGATCGCTTAGTCTAGTACGTGATGAAGGTGAGGCTCCAGCCTCATTCTCCTGCTGCTAGTGGTCCTAAGAATACCAGTCTCTGATAGGACCTCGAGCTTTCATACTCACCGTCTCATCTGATGCTGTGGGGCAGGCAGAGCAATGATTATCTAGCTCCTTTGCCAGCTCATTGGTCACAAGCGAATCTGAATTGACTTAAGTTAAAAAGGGAACACATGGGTTCTTGTTATCAAAGTCCAGGGACTTCAGGCATGGCTGTACCCAGGGGTTCACCTAGATCTGGTGGTTTCTCCAGCTACTGGCTTTATATTCTTCTATATGGACATTCTGCTCAAATAGGTTCTCTCCATGTGCTACTCTCCCTGCCCCGCCCCCACCCTCACCCAGTCCCAGGCTCCATTCCCTCAGTTCAGCCAACCACGGTGGGGAGCTCCTCCTTCATGACATCCCAGCAAAAGCCCTGAGAAAGAGGCTCATTTGGATCAGCCTGGGCCACGGGCTCATTTGGAACTGACCACTGCCTGGGGTGGGAGGTGCTTGCTGCCTGGCCAGCCTAGGGCGAACCCATTGTGGATAGTCTCTTACAAACACTCGTGAGAGGCTCTGTTCAGAGACATCTTGAAGCAGGAGTGGGAAGGGTGATTCCTTCCCCCAGAGCTGCCTACAGATGCAAGAGCAGCCCCAGGTGATGGTGAGCGTCAGCTGCACTTCCTTCTCTCAGGGAAGTACTGGAGGGCCGTGTTCGAAGGCAGGCTCTGGATCAGACAGACAGGGATTGAGGGGGAGATGCATGGTCCCATTCCCACCCTGGGACCCGTCGGAGCCTTTCAGGGCTCAAAAATTAGGTTGGTAGGGCCCAAACTGCCCAGAAAATCATAATTCCCACTTCCACCACGAAGGGAAGGTAGCTTGTATGTACTATGTGCCATTGCCCTCTGCCATATCTCAATGGCTTTTCTAATAGCTCTGTGAGTTAGGGACCACGAGGCCCCTGTTCTTCACAATAGGAAATGAGTTCAGTGAAGTGCCTTTCCCAAGGTCACATGGCTGGGAGGTAGAGTAGCTGGGACTCGCAGCCCAGTGGCTTTCATGGACACTGGCACAGAGATCACCACAGGTTTCCACTTTAGGGCAGCACGTTGCACCTCCAGGTTTCTGGTCCTGCCTTTGCCAAGGCAGGAGCCAGGCTCGAGCCCTGCCAGGCATAGTCTGGGACCCACCACAGGAGAAACCAGAATACTTTTCTTGGTGTCGGATCACGGCAGATGCTGTTCCAGGGCCAGCAAAACTGGTCCCAAGGCTGTAAGAACAGAATGTACAAGAACCCTTGGGCAACCCAGTGAGACACTATCCTGACCCCCTGGTGGGGCTGGCCCCTGAAAAGCCCCAGACTGGGCAGTGCCACTCCAGAGGCACATGCAAGATATTCCAGTGGGATTAGGTGTCTCGCTGTGTGCCTCCTGCCCAGTGGTCAGGGGCACAGGTGTCAGTCACCAGGCTCACTCTGACCCCAGCCCTGCCATGTGGTAGCTGAGTGACTCTGGGCAAGCACCCTAGACTTCTCCAAAACTCAGTTCCTTTGTGTGTAGTATGGGGACCATGTTTCCCACCTCCAAGGCTGTTGGAAGGCTTAGGTATGCAGTCCTGGGAACACAGCACACATCCAGTTCCAAAACGAGACCCTGTGAGGCACCACTGCCCTTCTCCCTCCCCCTTGCTAACAAAACCCAGTCTGTTCAGAGATGTAATAGCCCAGCCCAGGCAATAAATCCTGCATGGTCTAAGCCAGGGTTTCTCTACTGGAGGTGATCTGGCCCCTTGGGCAATGTCCGCAGACTTGTTAGTTGTCACAACTAGGGGACTACCTCCAGCATCTATTGGGTGGAGGTCAGGAATGCTGTAAACATCTACTGTGCACAGGATGGCCCCCATGACAAAGAGCTGTCCAGTCCAAACATTGCTAGGGCCGAGGCTGGAAGCCCTGGGGGAGCCTGTCCTGTACCCACCTGCCCAACCTCCTTTGCAGTTAGGGGGACGCCTGGTGACCAGGAAAACGGCCAATGAGGCCTGGAGGAAAGTTGGCAGGGTTTCTGGGAAGGCCTCTGCCTCCACAGTAGAAGGGACAGAATCGCTCGGCCATGCCCTGGTGGTTGCAGGAACTGCTCTTCAGGAAAGGTCCCAATCAGAGAGGCTGGTACTGGTCGTCCAGACACTGAGGGTGCAGGAGGGCTGCAGGCCCAGGGTGTCCATCATGTTTATCAGGTAGTCTGTGGAGTAGCAGACAGACTTAGCACCAGGCAGGCCAGGACCCACAAGACCTCCACTAAGTAAGAAACAGAGATGCTACCCCAACCTCCATATGCTGTGTGTGCCTGCTCTGCCCTCAGCAGGGGGCCTTTACTCTGAGGTTTTCTTCCAAAAGGGTCAGGCCTGAGTGAGTTCCACCCCAGTCCAGGAATTCCAACTTAGTGAAGGAATCAGTGCCCAAGGCTGCCACCATTTGACTTCTTGTTACTGAGGAAAATCAACTGTTTGTCTGAGTCACTCAAACCACGTTAACTGTTAGTTGTAGCCAAGTACACTCTTAACAGATACAGAAGCAACAGGGACAGAAGCAAAAAGGTACAGAATCCACACCATCTATGAGCTGTAAAAAAGGAAAAGGAAAAGCAAAGTCCTCAGACTCAGAACAGTCCATAGGACCTCTGTGACAAGCCCCTCTTCCTCTCTGACCTCACTTCGCTTCCTGCGTCCGTGCTGCCTGCAGATGTGCCCCGGGCCGGGTCTGCACTGTTCCCGCTACCTAAACACTCCCGCTGTCGCCCTTCTTCGCTGGGTCTCTCGTTCTTTAGGTCTCGGGCTTGCCCACCTACCTTACCCCAGGCTGCACTCCGCCTCGATGCCCTCTTGTTCCCTGACATGTCAAGTTATCTTTGCTAGCTCACCTGCTGATTGTCCCTTCTTCTCTTTCTCACTGACGGTGTCCCCAGTGCTGAGAGCATGGTGCATGGCAAGAACCCAAACATTCACTAAAGAAAGACGAAAGAAAACGATGCTCTTGTATTTCACTGTATTTATTAATTACATTTTCAAGATTGTATCATTTTAAAAAATCATCTGAAAATTGCGCTCTAATAAATAATATACCTCTAATTTACAACTTTTTTTCCTTTTAAATCACAATGAAAATCTTCAAAACCAATTCTGTCCAATCTTGGGCATTTTTAGAGCAAAGTCATTCGGGAGAGCAGCCGCGACCCCGGAGCCCCAGCCTGGCCTGCCTCTCGGCCAGGTGTGGGGTCAGTAATCCACATTCCGCATGGCGGCCACCGTGGTGGTGAGGCGCCAGGGCAGGCCTTTGCTGACCTGTCGGTAGTCCTCGGGCTTGGTCTTCAGGAGTGTCCCAACGTTCTGGAGGGCACGGGAGGGCTGCAGACCCAGAGCGTCCATCACATTTATCAGGTAGTCTGTGGGGTGGGGGACAGACAGACTCAGCACCAGGAAGGTCAGGACCCACAAGACCTCCACTAAGTAAGAAACAGGGATGTGACCCCAACCTGCAAATGGTATGTATGCCAGCTCTGCCCTCGGCAGGGGGCCTTTACTCTGAGGTTTTCTTCCAAAAGGGTCAGGACTGAGTTCCGCCCCAGTCCAGGGATTCCAACTTAGTAAAGGACCAGCAACATGCAAAAGCTCCCACTGGGGACTCCTGGGTTCCCAGCCCTGCTCCCCCACAGTGGACCACACTGGCCCCTTGAGTTCTCAAGACATAGGAGCTCATCACAGCAGTTACCAAAGTCTTCCCAGCAGAACCTCCACCATGAAGACAAGGACAATGGTAGGAGTTGGTGACCTAACACGGTGCAGGTTCCCACATTTCCCAGATGACCCGCTGGGGTCCTAGTTAACAACAGATTCCTGAGCCCACCTCAGACCACACAGAGATTCTCTAAGAGTGGGTCTGAGAACTCTAAGTACCGGACAGCTTGGTCCACACTAGCAGAGTAAAGGAGACCAGGATCTGAGGTCACGGAGACCTTGGGGGAGTCCCTTAGCCTCTCTGTGTCCCCACTCCCATGTGCTGACGCAACTAATACCCACCAGGCTGCGTGCTGAGACAAAGGCCATGAAGGCACTTGGTGCGCTGTAGGTGGCAGATAAACAGATGCCGCCTTTCTCTTCTCCTCCCTGGGTGGGGACGGACCTAAGGGAGCACTCCTATCATGCCTGCTCGAAAGGCCTGGAAGGCGGCAGCACCCAGAAGGTCCCTCCTTGCTTTCCGGTCTCTGCCCAGGCCAGTCTCTTCTCCCAGGCAGACTGGAACTCCAGTCATGTCCTGCACCTTCCCTGTGTCTTCTTCTGAGGCCCAACTCAGGGGGAACCGCTTCCCAGAAAGGATGCCACCGTCAGTCAGGCACCTGCCTCCTGCACAAGCTTAACCATAAAACTAAGCTCCACTTGCCTGCAAGCCAAGAGCTGCAAAGTGGAAGCCCATGGCCCATCATGATGTCTTTTGTTTGGGCAGAAGAATGGTTTGAGGTTTCTGTTAACATTGAATTTGAATGTCTTTAAGGGGTCATGCATTGCCACGACCTCACCCATCTCTATCGCCCCACAGCTTGAGCTTCACACCTCGGCCGTCTCTTCCCAGCCCCTAAGCACAAGCACACTCCCCGTGTATAAGTGCGGCAGCCCAGAAACTGTCTACATGCCATTGCCTAGCACCATGGCCAGAACACAGCAGATGCTCGGTCAACTCTCAACGAGGAATGGCTGGATCAGGAGGAAGCTTAACAGGAAGGGAGAAATAATGTGAACAACTGAAACCCAGGGGCAGCCCTATATCTCAGTTGGCTCACTAGTTCTGGCCAGTTTTCTGTTCAGTGCTCCTGCTGTACTGACAGGGAACACCAACGAGCGCTAGAATCTCCTCAACCCTGTTCTCCGAACACGTGCCCAGTGAAATGACACAAAGCTGCTATCCCTCTGTGACTGCTGAGAGCTCATTACCAGGTACCCACCACTCAGGGCACCGGGGAGGCTGGGTTCCAGGCCTGGTTCCACCACTAACTGCTCCGGGACCCAGAGGAAAGGTTCTTATTTCTGTTTCTTCTTCAGTAAAACACGAGGTTTGGCTTGGTCCTGTGGTCATTCAGGTCAGAGATCCGTTGGGTCCCCAAGGAGCTGATCTTTCAGGTCCTCTCCACCCTCTCCTCTGAGCACCCTAACAGCTGCCACAGGCAAGTCAGTGGAATGGTATCAAAAGACTGAGGACATTCCCGGCCGCCTGCCCACAGCATCCAGCCTCGGAGCACCACCTCCACTACTGAGTGACCGCAGGAGCAGGCGGGCAAATGCCTCTCTGCCCTGGGAGGCAGGCGGGTATTCTAGGATTCCAGGTGGCCTCGTTACACAAGTGCTTTGTGCCTCTGTTTCTTATCAGTATGATGGAGGCAAGGGCAGTGACCTCGGAGGAGAGTTTGAAGATTGCATAAGGAAAAGGGTATAAGTGCTTGGTTCGGCACCTGGCACGCCTGGTATATAGAAACAGCTTAACCAGTATTAGTTTGGGAGACTGTTATGTAAAAAGAGCAGGCCAGGCCAGGCCAGGCAGCATAACACAAGTCTGCATCGGTCATTTCAATTCACCTCACCGAAACGTCCCTTAATGTTCTCAGTCTCAGTAGTCCCGAGACACCTTCCAAAATACAGATGTCTGGGCTTCACCCAGACTTATTAAGTCAGAAACTCTGGAAGTAAGGCCTGGAGAATCACCTGCATTTTTACCAAGCCTCAGAGCCAATTCCGAAGTTGACATTAAGAGGAGGCCTGGGAGGAGACTCCTAGAGGGAAGGGAACTGGCAGTCACCATGGGCCAGATCTGTCCCTCCTGGCACCTGTCCCAGGGGACTCACCAATGTCAGTGGCCAGCTGCTTGGTGGAGTGCGGGGTAAGCTCAGGGATCTGCAGGATCACATCACAGTAGGTCTGCATGGTGGCTCTGGCAATCGAGCCCAGCCAGTTGTCAGCCATGTTGTCCAGCTCAGACAACTCATCCCCTGCAGAAGGAGAGACAGTCACCAAAAGCCACAGAACCTGCTCAGGAAAAGCCCATCAGCAATAGCTTTCACGGAGCCCTTCTGGGTGAGCTGGCCCACGGCAGGTGCTCTACGCAGAAAAGTGCCAAGGTGCTTACTAATCTCCACAGGAGACACAGGGAACACAACAATTACGCCTCAGGCCAACTGGTATGGACTAAGGACAATGAAGACTCAGAAAAGGAGTCCCCGCAGGGTTCAATACTGCCCTGGGTGCTGGGTGACCCTGCCCTTTCATGCCCTGTCTGGCCAAGGGAGAAAGGCCCTAGACACAACGACGTCAGCAGTGCAGCAAGGCGCACTCAAGAGACCACCAGAGCCCCAAACAGGGAGCAAGTATCGGTGCTTTGCTGGGACAGGTGGGCTGTTGGGTTGTTGGTCAAATGCACATGAGGAAAAAGGGCATCTGAGCAGAGAGCACAAGAATTGTTCGAAACAGCACACTCAACGCACAGAGCACATGTGAGATGGCCCTGCTTATGAAGAGAAAGGCTTGGGGGACAGCAGTCTCTCGTATGTCACCTTCACAAGCTCAGGGAAACAGGCAGAAAAATTATTTTTATTTTAAAAAATTAAGAGAAAAGTCCTTCTGAGTGGCTAGAGCATGAGCATGTGGGGGCACATGACACAAGGGAGGAGATGAGGCCGCAACACTTATTGGGCAGACTAAGAAGGGTCCCCAACATCAGGCCAGAGAGGGGTTTGGATTTTTTGCTCTAGGTTCCAGGGGCCACCAAGGTTTTCAAGCAGGTAAGACTCATGAGTCAGAGGATGAGAACAAGAACCAGGAAATGGGCCCAAACCAGCATGGCTCAGTTGGTTGAGTGTCATCCCATAAAGCAAAAGGTCACCGGTTCAATTCCCCGTCAGGGCACACGCCTGGGTTGGGGCCTGGTCCCCGGTTGGGGCCATGCAAGAGGCAACTGATGGATGTTTCTCTCCCTTTCTCCTTCCCTTCTCCTCTCTCCAAAAATAAATAAAATAAAATATATACTTTTTCAAAGACAGGGGGTAGGGGGAAGAGGAAGAGGGTGGGGAATGAACCAGGAAGTGGAAGCAAAACAGACAACGCAGGAGAGAAAAGAAACATCAAGGAGGGTGTTAAAAGGCCAGGCTTATGGAATGCTGGGCTCAACAACACTTGCGCCTTTGCATCGGACTTTGGGAATGGCCCAGCCACAGCACTTTCCAGGCAGCCTGTTCCTGAGCAGCACTCCCCGCAGGCTGGTTCTTGCTGAGGGCCGTATGCACAGCAGAAGCTTACTGGAAAGACTGCACCTGCCCGTGAGATGACCCACCTGGGGCCTGACCACCCAGACCATAACCCGGGCCCCGGAGAACAGGAGATCCTCCACAGAGCCCAGCCCCACACCAGGCAACACATGCATCCTCAACCCAGATCACAAGTCCAGGGTATCGGCTGCACCTCTGCAGGAGTCCAGCCCCACGGCAGCCCACGTGCTGTAAGTGCATGAGGGAAGAGGGTGTGCAGAGCAGAGAGACAGAAGCCGGCCTGCACATGTGCCTCCAGAGCCCACTGTTCACGTGTGACCTTCCCACACACCACTTCAAAATCCCCAAAGTTCAATTGGGGAAAAACACTCACAAAGACTTAAAACTCCCTTCTACTTATCACACTGTTTAGAAAAAGTCATTTTTCTAACCCAGAAAGCTCTCACTGGCTGTTCACCATCTGGCTCTGAAAACCTGCATTGTTAAAATGCTGGAAACCCTCAGATTACATACGCATGTTCACTGTGTGATTATTTTCTATGTGGTTGGACATCTTCATAATAAAATGTATATAAAGAGAAAAATCAAAAATATAAATATACAGATTGGCTTCTTGTGGTAGTGACATGTTTAACCGTTGTTACAATTTTACTTTATAGTTGGAGTTTACACCCAACCCAGTGTCTCTCACATAGTAAGCAATTAATACACGTTTCCTAACTGAATGAATGAGTGGGTGAAAACAATTACCTGCTCATTAATCTACACATACTTGTTTGCAGGGGTCAACGAGATGTTATGTGCTTCCGGGTCTGAGGAAACACACGATAAGTACAGCACCACACACTTTCTTGCTGAAGAATTTGAACCTGAATTTCATCCTTGCCAATAAAGGACACATAAATGAAATATTTATGAGTGAAATAGGATGATGTTTGGGATTTGATTTAAATACTCTAGCAAAGAATGTGATGAGAATATATGAAACCAGAAGCCATTCTTGAAGCCAGCTGATGAGTGTCTGGGGGTTCACACTATTCCCACTACATGTGTGCACGCACTCAAGCACATGCGTATGTGTGCAAATTTCCATGAAAAAATTTTTTAAACTTAAAAAGTTTGTTGTACAATATATTTTTTACATTCAACAGAGAAATCTAGTCTTACAAAAACATTTCAGACAATACAGAAATACAGAGCAAAAAGTAAGTAACCTTCACACCTTTCCTCCCACTCCCACTACTGATACCAGCATATATGCTTTCGGGCCTGTCTTCCAGGTTTTTACATGGCTATGCACATGTGGAAATACACAGAGTAGGGTTTTTTCAAAACATAAGTAATAGTACATGTATTATTTTGCATACCCCAATCTTTCTCAGTCACTATTTTAATTTTATTTATTTCTTTTTAGAGAGAGGGGAAGGAGGGAGAAAAAGAGAGTGAAACATGATGTGTGAGAGAAATAGTGATGGGCTGCCTCTCTCATGCCCCCATCTGGGGATCTTGCCCAAAACCCAGGCATGTGCCCTGATGGGGAACCGAACCAGCGACCTTTTGGTCCGCAGGCCGGCACTCAATCCACTGGGCCACACCAGCCAGGGCATCAGTCACTATTTTACACTTAGCTGTTGCAGTGGAACTTTGGAGAGCTATGTGCAATGGGGGTCAGGGTGCTAAAGTGGAAATGTATAACACCTTAAAGCCACTACTCTCCTTCCAGCAGGTCACTCTCACCTTGCTCAGGAGGAAATGGCAGCTTTCCTGCATGCAATGCCAGCTCTAAGGCAGAGTCCTCCTGAGTCACAAATGGCTCCAGGTTCAGGGGAAGGGACATGATATACTGCCCGATCTGAAACAGAAAAAAGCACTTCAGCCCAACACTGATGCACACAGGTAATTTCATGAAATATAACCAATACTTATGTGACAGCAAATGAAAGACAAATTGCTACAGCCGGGGCAGTCCCATGTCTGAGTTTTCCAGTGTGTGCTAATACTGGTTATGGCAACACCTTAAAAAAAACATCAGTGGTGGTTTGCATGTAGAGCACAAATTCATCCTTCTCACTGATGGCCTCGATATTTTTGGAAGGCATTCAACATAAGGTCTACCTCAAATGAGGTAATGGATGCCGAAGTACTTTGTACAATTTACAGACTGTGTTAACTATAAGTTATTGTCCACAGACAAAAAACCAGTAAGAAGCTAATGTCCACAAGTACATGGTCAGGTAAATCCTGTTTTCTGGATTTCGATCTCGGTCTCTCCTTTCTGGTGACTTGACCAGGTGAAGGAAGAAATTTTGTTAGGAAAAAAAAGCCATTTGTAATTATAAATTAATTTGGAGGGAAAACTATATTGTTTTCATAATACAAATTCTAGGAAATAAACATAAAACCTTCTTAGCTGGTGGGGAGTCGCAGAAGGTAGGATTTTAAGACCTTTGGACAAGCCACAAATAATACAGTGTTTGTCACATATTTGTCAGAGATGTATGACTATCATCATGAATGTATTCCAGACACCTAATTCATTACAACTCAGAACTGTTTTGTGTTTTAGGGTAAAGACAAAATAATACGGTTGATTTCCAGGTTATGACAACATAATCTATATATTTTTTAAAAAGTCTGTGAATCTGTTGTTGCTTATTTTGGCCCTATATTCGTTTCAGACATTCATCTCAATTCAGAGTTGACACAAACTCTGAAAGCTAAAGGTCTCAGGCCTCTCAGCCTGGCCTCACAGGTACCTACACAGTGGTAGGTCCCCCTGAAAAGTACAGCATCTGGAAGTCTACACAGACTCCAAAGTCTACCCAGTCCAGAGGGCTACACAATGATTACACTCTTGTTCCCAAACATTTCATTTGTCTGGCTGTAGTAAGTCCTATGGTCCACCATGCTAACCAAACAGAGAAAAGATAGTCTGGTCTCCCTTTAAAGAAGTGTGCATCTTCTCCTTTCATTTACTTGTACAATTTTTCAAAATGTACAATTTTTCACTCAAACCAGACAAATGGCCACTTACCTCACTAATAACCACTGTACATTTGCGCATGAAAATGGCAAGATTCTTTTTTCCACAAGGTCATAGGAAGAGAAGAGTACTGATTTCTGGGGCTGGGAATTCTCCCTTCAGGAAGTGTTTATTTCCACTTAATTACACTCAGCAAGCACTTCCAAACACCTACTGTGTGCATAGACCCCAGGCATATTCCTGTACTTGGTATACCTTTCATGGGTAGCCACATCTTTGGTTAAATTCATAGACCCAGTTTTACTCAAAATAAGACATCATCACTTTTCAATATCCAGCTGGGGTGTGTACGAGAGGGCAACCAATAGATGTTTTTCTCTCTGTCTTTCTCTCTCTCCCCCACCCTGCCCCTCTCTCTCTGAAAGCAATGAAAAAATGTGCTCGGGTGAGGATTAAAAAAAGTAGTTTGCTTACTTTGAATTCAGACCTACATACACATGGTTCTGAAAACTGATCCAGTCTTCCCAAATCAGAATGCCCTACTGCACCCATACTCTGATGCCTTCAGGTACCAACTGCACCTCATATTGGAGGGGGAGGGGGGTGTGTGGCTGGTGGTCAGGATCTGAAATCAGCATGCCACCCTGGCTGATTTAAGGAACTTGGCTGCATTTCCTTAAAGTCCTGAAGATGAATGGAGACCATGCAAAAGCAGGGGTCTGACAGCACTGCTGGGGTAATGACGACTTGCCCAGAGGACCCAGAATCAAAACCCAAAGCGAGGCCTGAAAGGCTGTGACCACCAGGATAGAAGCACAAGGTAGCACTTACATTGCTGATGTACTCAAGAGGGGTGAGGCTGAAGGTGGGTAAGGCATCCGTCAGGGTTTCTCCAATGCCTGCTGTGCTCCAGCTCTGGGGGAGGAAGGAGAGGAGGGGTCAATATCACAGCACCAGGAAGCACGGGAGAGCGCCACACGAAGGTGGAGTTCCACAGGTGTTGTCTGCTCAGAGCTAGCAGACTAGGGACTTCTCTTCTTTAAACCACCACCTAGAAGCCCCCGTAGAGGAACAAACTCTCTCTCTCTGTCTGCATTCCTGCAGATACACGAAAGAAGGCTCCCACCTTCTCCACTGAACTATTCTGTGGGAATCAAGCCCTCGGTTTCTCCCTCAGAATAGGAAATGAAGAACTGGATTCTGCTACTCTGAGTTTTTCTACTGGGTAGGGGCAACAGGCAAAAAGTTGCTGGGTGCAGGTAGCCTCACTAACTCCTGTGTCTTCAGCACTCTGCAAAGGCTAGGACACCCCAAAGCCCACCACAGAGACCACAAGTAACCCAGAATCTTTGGAGGGAGGCTTGGGAAGCCCTTTCTGGCTGTAGGAATACCCAAACCACACTCACCAATACCACTGTACTAAGTTGAAGCTACTGCCTTCATTTCTACGTGCCTTCTGGATCCATTTCTCAACTGATTCAGAACTCAGAGGGGGCAGGAAGGGAAGCAATCTCCACCCCGCCCCCCAGATGCCCCTTTGTGAGCCCTCTGTCTGGGGAGACCCTCAGCACCGACATGTCTTCGTTCATTATTTCAAGTGGGAATGTCTCCAATGTCACTGTGAGCCTCCCCACATTCTCTAAGAGTTAGGCAAACTGCTGGCACACACATAGTTAAAGAGTTCAGCTTGGCACACCCTCACACGTAAATCTAGTTTCTTAATTCCAACCTGAGTCACCCTAAGGCCAGCCTGGAAAACAAGGCCCTTTCTGGCTGGGCTCCTGGAGTAACTCCTGAGGGCATGCAGTGGCTATGCCCTGATGCCCGACCTGGATGCCTGACCCTTTAAGTAGCATTCTGGGAAGGTAATGACCACATCCACCGCTGGGCTCCAGCCCAGGCTAAGCCTCAGCCATCATCCCCATGCTTTCTAGCACAACATGATTCTGCCTAATTTTCTTCGCTCTTAAACAAGCCCTTTTCTTCCCCACCCCTGCCCCTGCAATTTTCTAAACTCCTTGTGCTTGCTGAGAATCCTCTTTTGTTTCAAAATGCCTTACATTTTTTCTGTTAACTCCCACCCCACATGTATCAAATGCCCATGATGTGCTAGGCTTTTTAGAGAGGAGAGGAAGAAATCGCGCCCCCATACACATACATGCAAGCTTCCACTTCAGGGGGTCTCGGAGGCAGATGCAAAGAATGTTCAGAGAAGCAAGAGCTCAGAGTGATTAGACCAAAGGCCGGCCTTAGGATCCATGAGGTACAGAGAGAAGGCTTTGAATGCCAGGCAAAGACAAGACTTTACCTTCGAAAAATAAACTGCAAAGGGGGTGAGGGGAGAGAAAGAAACCGAGATAGATAAGAGAAATAGATAGATAGGCAGACAGACACTCAGTAGATATGGAAGGGACCCTATAGGGCAAGAGAGACATAAGAGTCTTATCGACCAATTCCAATGCACAGAACTAATCTGAATCCTGATGCAAACAGTTAAATTATGACATTTATAAGACAATGGGAAATTTGAACACTTACTTTGGTTTCATTCATCTTCTTTTTCTAGTGGAATGATATGAAGGAATAGTTCTATTTCAGATAAGAGGCATACGAGTGTATGAATTAGGATGGCTAGAGTTGGTCATGTTGAGGCAGGGCGATGAGGACATGGAGTTCACTGTTCTCTATTCTTGTGTATGTGTAAAAATTTCCATAATAAAAGATTTTTTAAATAGACTATCATGCTGGCCCTGGGGAGCTTGGTAAGGGTTTTGAGTGGGGAAACACAAATTTAGAGCAATCCTTCCTGAAGATTAATGCAGCAAACTCTGAGGAAGACTGAGGATGGGAGGCAGATAGAAAGCTCAAGAAACAATTTAGAGACCATAAAAACCTGGACTAGGGCAGAGGCCATGGAAACAGATAGGAGCTATATTTAAAAAGAAGGAACAATGACAGCTTGGTGATAAAGTCATTGGCAGAGGGGGACACAGAGGGTGGGGAGGAGCAGCACCACAGAGTATGATGGAACCAAGGACTGGTTGTCAGGAAAAACCAGTATGACGGGCATGCAATCAAGGGACCAGAACCATGGGACGAGAGGCCCTGGGAAAGGCTTCTGAGAGGAAGCAGGTAGAGCAACGTCAGAAGGTGATCAGGTGGAGGTGAGAGGAAAGTAGTTTGGAATTAGGACCCAACAGAGGATAGTGAATTAGGAAGGACTTAAAAAGCAGGCAGAGTCCACTGGCTGCTCTGAAAAGCCACTTTGCATCATTCCTGTGTCTGCCTCTCCGCTCACCGCAGCCACCTCCGCCGCAGCTTCTTCCTCAGCCACTGCAGACTCCAGCAGCTTTTTCACCAGAGTCCTTGAACTCTCACTTTTTTTTTTTCAATCAGCTGCATAGGATCACCAGTGTGCCCCATCATGTCAGACACAGCCATGGATACCAGCTCTGAGATGACCACCAAGGACTTAAAGGAGAAGAAGGAAGGTGTGGGGGAGGCAAAGAAAGGAAGAGATGCACCTGCTAATGAGGAAAACAGGGAGCAGGAGGCTGACATTGAAGTAGATGGAAGAGGAAGAAGTAGGGAATGAGGCGGACGAGGATGGAGATAAAGATGAGGAGGCTGAGGCAGCTACAGGCAAACAGGCAGCTGAAGACGATAAGGATGACCATGCTGACACCAAGAAGCAGAAGACCAATGACCAGCAAAAAAGGAAAAGTTAAACTTAAAAAAAAGGCCACCGTGACCTATTCACCTTTCACTACCCATCTCAGAATCTAAACATGGTCACCTTCCAGCAGAGTACTGCCCGCCTGCCTGCCCACCACAGGCAGAGCCGCCTGCAGGTGACGCGCACTCTCCATCACCCAACCAAACCACAACGTGAATTTGCAACAGGGGAGCAGGACAACCAAAACTTCCAAGGTCCTGCTTTTTTTCTTAGAAGTACTTTATAAAGGAAAACTTGCTTGTATTTTTTATTTACATTTTATATTTATGTACATATTGTTAGGGATCAGCCATTTTTAATGATCTCGGGATGGCCAAACCAGCCTTTGGAGCATTCTCTGTCCTGCTTCTGACTTTGTTCATGTGACCACATTCATTATAATCTCAAAGGAGGAAAAAAACTTTGTAAAAAAACCCCCAAAACAACAACAAAAATAACAATCTTATTCCAAGCACGCCAGTTAACTTCTTGTGTATGTACTTAGCTATATTTTAAGTAGTTGGTTTGTATGAGATGGTTTAAAAGGCCAAAGATAAAAGGTTGCTTTTTTCCCTTTTTTTGTCTATGAAGTTGCTGTTTACTTATTTATTTTTTTGGTCTGTTTGATGTATGTGTGAAACAATGTTGTCCAACAACCAACCAGAATTTTATTTTGCTGAGTTGTTCTAACAAAAAATTATATAAATAAATAAATAAATAGTGGGCAAAGAAGGTAGACTTGAAAGGGGCAACTGGGAAATGCTATAGATCATTTTTCAATTGTTCAAAATTTATTTAAAAGTTTCCTTCCAATGAGCTTTTCTATCCATCTGTCACCAGGTAATGCAAGCAGAACTTCACTAATCTCTTTTTAAATGGAATAGAGTGTGGGTGTATATTCCTGTCATGTAAAAGGGCGGTACAATTGACCAGCAAACATTAAAAACAAACATTTAACGATCAGGGCTTAATTTTCAAATCCTAAGACTGAGTGTTTGCCTTTGTGCTGTGCTTTCATGCTGGTACTGGCAGAGAACACCTCCACCTGCAGAGCTGATACTCTGTCCCCACACCCCACGTCCCATGTGCTGTGCTGAGGCCCAAATGAAAAGGCCAGAGTGAGGCAACCAAAAACCAAATCATAATAATGAGCTCGGGAATGCAGAAGTGGAGGTGAGGACAGGAGGGAGCTCCACACCTGGCTCCATGTAGAACTAAGACCAGGAGAGTTAAGATTTCAGAAAAGATGGTCAAGATTTTGAGCTCTGACTAAATGAAAATAAAAAAAGGAACTAAGGCTGGAGGTAGGGAGGGGAGACAAGAGCTGTGAGGATGCTGACCCCTCACCTCTCACAGCAGATGAACCAGTGTCAAAATCTATCTGAAGCCCTGACTGGTGTGTGGCTCAGGAGGCTGGAGTGCCATCCTGTAAACTGAAAGGTCACAGGTTCAGTTCCCTATCAGTTGTGGGTTTGGTCCCCCACTTGGTGAACCTATGAGAGGCAACCAATTGATGTATCTCGCTCTCTCTCTCTGTCCCTTCCGTCTTTCTAAAAATCAATAAGCATGTCCTTGGGTGAGGATTTAAAACACACACATACACATAAAATGGAAAAATGATCTGCAAAGACAATGGCCCCAATCTCTAATAGTTTCCATAATCTTTCTTAACCTTGGAGAGATCCAGGGAACTAATTTCTTACAATGAAGAAACTAGTGTCTCAAGTTCAACCATTTCTTTGGTTTCATTTATCTTCTTTTTCTAGTTAAATTCAAATAATATTTATATGATATACGTCTTAATTGTTTTTACTTTTATTTTTTAAAATATATTTTGATTATGCTATTACAGTTGTCCCATTTTTTTCTCCCTTTTATTCCCCTCTGCCTGGCACCACCCTCCACCAGCATTTCCCCACTTAGTTCACATCCATGGGTCGTACATGTAAGTTCTTTGGCTTCTCCATTTCCTCTACTATTCTTAACCTCCCCCTATTTTGTACCTACCAATTATGCTTCTTATTCCCTGCACCTTTTCCCCCATTCTCCACCCTCCCCCTCCCCGCTGATAGCCCTCCATGTGACCTCCATTTCTGTGATTCTGTTCCTGTTCTAGCAGGTTGCTCAGTTTGTTTTTGTTTTTCTAAGTTCAGTTGTTGACAGTTGTGAGTTTGCTGTCATTTTACCGTTCATATTTTTGATCACCTTCTTTTTCTTAGATTAGTGTCTTTAACATTTCATTTAATAAGGGTTTAGTGATGATGAACTCCTTTAACTTTACTTTATCTGGGAAGCACTTTATCTGCCCTTCCATTCTAAATGATAGCTTTGCCGGATAGAGTAATTTTGGATGTAGGTCCTTGTCTATCATGACTTTGAATAGTTCTTCCCAGCCCCTTCTTGCCTGGAAGGTTTCTTTTGAGAAATCAGCCTATGTTGTACAACTGCACCTTCTTCCTGTGGTTCCCACCCAGACTTCCACGTGTGAGCTGGCACGAACAGAAGTCTGGGTGGACAAACAAATGTTCACACTGCTTATTCTACGTGGTGGAATCCTCAAGGAATCTATTGCTTTTTCCTTCACACTTTCTTGTATTGCTTGATTTCTGAAAATGAATATATATACTTTTTATTTTAAAAAATTCTCAATTCCTCTTAAAAAATGGGAACCAGAAAAAGAGAGAAAGCCACCCCTTCTGAAACATCTATTACTTTAGCAGCCATTGTGCTAAATTCTATCATATACAAAATCTTATTTAATCCTCACATATCTGTATTGTGAGAATTACTGTGTCCCTATTTTAAAGATGAGGAGATGATGTCAAAGAAGAAGTAGCGGCCTCAAGCAAGGATCCAGACCAGATACAGAGCCCTGGGACATCAGTGGCTCTCCTCCAAATTTACCCCGCCCCTGACCACACTAGAAATGTACAATCTGGTTGGAGAAGATATCATGGTATTTTGCATGGAAAAATCATTAGAATATGAAAATCAGAGAATTCCAGGGGTAGAAAGAACCCTGAAATCGTGTAGTTCAACCAGGTCATTTTACAGACGGAGACTGAGGTACAGAGGAGGGTTGAGACTGACCAAGCTCACACAGTGAACAATGAGTAGCCCCTGCCCCTGGCCTGGTATGCTTTCAGGGGGGCAGGAGAAAGCAAACAACTTATAATTATACCAAACTCACTCTTGTTGCTCCCCAGAAGGATCTCCTGGTTATTAAAGCCCCATAACTGGATCTTTCCCACACGACTGTGTTCACAAAAAGCCGAATCCCGATAAACTTGAGGAGACAGTGAGAAAGATTAACCTGGGGACGGTCCCAAGAATCCGAAAGGAAAGTGATGCGATCAGGACAAGGGGAGACTGGGTCAGCAGAGAATATATGCCTGGTGGGCAACTGCTTGAAAAGGAATCAGGACAACTAGAAAGAGAAGAGAGGCAAGGAAAGGAAAGTGAGGCACTTTAGGAAAAGCCAAGTAAAAAAGGTATCAAGGACAGAACATAGAAGAACTCTTCCAACACCCCTCCCAAAACCCCAGATCAAATCTGGGAAGGCACTCTCCCGAGTAAAGTTCCAGAACGAATTCTCTAGAAATGTTTGTGGCATGAAAACAATTTCACAAGACAATTAGCTCCTCTGGTTTGTCCTAACCCACCCAATGGAACAAAATCTCCCTTACTTCCCCCTTGGAGGGCACAGCTATGCTGCACCTGACGGCTAAAGTTAATCAGGCAATAGTAACAATCCCAAGAAAGAGCCTGAAAATACAACATCACAGTAACTGTAATTAAGATAAGGAATTCTTGCCAAGCAATGAACTGCAAGGGACAGTGCCTCTGTGCAGTGGAACTGCTGGCTTCGGGGGTGCACAGGGAAGGAGCAGAGAGAACAGTGCTGGGAAGGAGGCAGGGCTGTAGGAAACTCACTTCCATCTTGGGAAGAAGCAGCAGCTGCTGTTTGATGCGCAGGAAAACAGAGTCGAAGGCCAGCTGGTGGGCCTGCTGGTTAAGCCGAGATAGGGCTGCTCGAGACACAGACAGCAGGTTGTGGTTACTGGACCCTTTTTCCTAAGAAAAGAAAATGCAAAAGGCAGTTTGTTAGGCCCTAAATCCAACCCAGGTTATTAGCTAGTTACACATTTTGATAAGTCACTGAGGAAAACAGTGGGGGGGGGGGGTGTGTG